>CM053027.1:632240849-632345849 GCA_028564925.1 Lithobates sylvaticus | reverse complement strand
GTGTTTGGTGTTGAGAGAAGGTCAGAATAGAAACTTTTGAATATTGAAAGTATCTCCTGTGGGTGTGTGACCGGTTGATTTGCGCTATTCTTAAGTTTATATATGTGGGTGGTAGGGCTGAAACAACGAATCGATTATGAAATTAATCGATTACTATTTTCATAATCGATTAACCGCTTCCAGACCGCCTCACGCAGATATACTGCGGCAGAATGGCACGGGCAGGCAAAATCACGTACCTGTACGTGATTAGGTAAATGCCTGCCTGTGGGTCACATGCGCGCCACCAGCTCCGTGACCCTGGCCGCGGGACCAGCGGACCCGATCGCCGCTGGTGTCCCGCGATCGGGTCACGGAGCTGAAGAACGGGGAGAGGTCTGTGTAAACAAACCTCTCCCCGCTCTTCCTACTCTGCCTGTCACTGATTGGCTGTTCCCTGTCATCGGGAACGCCGATCAATGACGTCAGACGTCAGCCCCGCCCCTAATGTAAAAAAAACACACACACGTCACAGCCCATAACCCCTCCCCCTAGTGGTTAAACCCCTTCACTACAACTGTCATTTATACAGGAATCAATGCATTTAAATAGCACTGATTGCTGTATAAATGACAATGGTCCCAAAAATGTGTCAAAAATGTCCGATGTGTCCGCCATAATGTCGCAGTCAAAAAAAAAAAAAAAAAATCGCTGATCGCCGCCATTACTAGTAAAAAAAAAAATATTAATAAAAATGCTATAAAACTATCCCCTATTTTTTAAACGCTATAACTGTTGCGCAAACCAATCAATAATCGCTAATTGCGATTTTTTTTTACCAAAAATATGTAGAAGAATACGTATCGGCCTAAACTGAGGAAAAAAAAAATATTTTTTTATATATTTTTGGGGATATTTATTATAGCAAAAAGCAAAAAATATTGCATTTTTTTTCAAAATTGTCGCTCTATTTTTGTTTATAGCGCAAAAAAAAAAAAAACGCAGGGGCGATCAAATACCACCAAAAGAAAGCTCTGTTTGTGGGAAAAAAATATTAACTTTCACAGTTCTACAGTAAAAAAAATTAACCCCTTACAGT
Organism: Lithobates sylvaticus; assembly: GCA_028564925.1. Lineage (NCBI taxonomy): Eukaryota > Metazoa > Chordata > Amphibia > Anura > Ranidae > Lithobates > Lithobates sylvaticus. The sequence goes on along the minus strand of CM053027.1, from coordinate 632,344,771 downwards.
AGTGATTATCTGCTTTTTTTGTACTATAAAGGGCTCATTTTAGTTTTTTTAACCCCCATTATGTTACTAAACGTCTTAGACCTGGTTCACATCTATGTGTTTTTTTGGTGCTTTTTGCAGAAACACACTACAGTTCATTTAACATGGTTTCCTATGGGACGCGTTTACCTCTACGCTTCTTTCAGCTGCTGCGTATTTGGAAAGGGTCAGGGACTTTTTTTTTTTAACGCAAAACTGTGCTTTTTTGGTTCAATATACTTCAATGGAGAAGCTGCAGAAAAGCGTGTAATGTGTTTTTGCAGCAATTTGTGTTTTTTAATTTGCCCAACAACAAATTGGCCAAAAAACAGTATGTCTCTTCTAATAGTATATACAGTATATCTCTTCTAATAGTATATACAGTATATCTCTTCTAATAGTATATACAGTATATATCCTCTAATAGTATATACAGTATATCTCTTCTAATAGTGTATACAGTATGTCTCCTCTAATAGTATATACAGTATATCTCCTCTAATAGCATATATACAGTATATCTCTTCTAATAGTATATACAGTATATCTCCTCTAATAGCGTATATACAGTATATCTCCTCTAATAGCGTATATACAGTATATCTCTTCTAATAGTATATACAGTATATATCCTCTAATAGTATATACAGTATATCTCTTCTAATAGTGTATACAGTATGTCTCCTCTAATAGTATATACAGTATATCTCCTCTAATAGCATATATACAGTATATCTCTTCTAATAGTATATACAGTATATCTCCTCTAATAGCATATATACAGTATATCTCCTCTAATAGCGTATATACAGTATATCGCTTCTGTCTGTTATTCTCAGTTGATTTGATATTTTGCTCCCTAACCATGGTTGGTTGTTTACATTTACCACTGCATAGAGATACAGTATTTAAGAATAGATTGACTTTTTTTTTTAAAACTTTACATATTAACTAAATGATACACCACACTTTTTTTTAACGGTTATTAACCGATTAATCGAAACAATAACAACGAACGATTATGATAATCGATTATGAAAATAATCGTTAGTTGCAGCCCTAGTGGGTAGGTTTTATTGATTGGTTAAGTTTACGAGCGAACATCGTAGAGTAGGAGTTACTGGATAGGAAGAATTTAGCTTTTGACCAGCGGAAGTGCTTTTTCTGCTCTAAATGTTAGGAGAGAGTCTTAACTCGTTACGTTTATGTGTGATCACCTTAACCACTTCATTACCGGCGTATAGTCATATGACGCCCACAAGGTGGATCTCCCGTCCTGGGTGGGCGTCATATGACGTCCTCATATTCCCGGCCGCCTGGGGGGCGCGCGCGCGCCGCCCCCCGGTGCGAGTGCCGCCCCCCGGTGCGAGTGGCCGGCGGCCGCGATGTCCGCCGGGCACCCGCGATTGCCCGTTAAAACAACGGGACCGTGCGGGACCGTGGAGCTGTGTGTGTAATGATGGGTTGTAAACACACAGCTCCACGTCCTGTCAGCGGAGAGGAGGCCGATCATGTGATCCCAGTACAGAGGAACACATGATCGGTCTCCTCCCCTTGTGAGTCCCCTCCCCCCACAGTTAGAATCACTCCTATAGGGAACACATTAACCCCTGCAGCGCCCCCTAGTGTTAACCCCTTCCAGTCACATTTACACAGTAATCAATGCAATTTTATAGCAACGAGACCTGTGTAAATGTGAATGGTTCCAAAAATGTGTCAAAAGTGTCCGCCGCAATGTCGCAGTCACGAAAAAAAAAAATCGCAGATCGCCGCCATTACTAGTAAAAAAAAAATTCAATAAATCTATCCCCTATTTTGTAGACGCTATAACTTTTGCGCAAACCGATCAATATACGCTTATTGCGATTTTTTTTTACCAAAAATATGTAGAAGAATACGTATCGGCCTAAACTGAGGAAAAAAATCGTTTTTTTAAAAAAAAAAATGGGATATTTGTTATAGCAAAAAGTAAAAAATATTGTGTTTTTTTTCAAAATTGTCGCTCTTCTTTTGTTTATAGCGCAAAAAATAAAAACCGCAGAGGTGATCAAATACCACCAAAAGAAAGCTCTATTTGTGGAAAAAAAGGACGTCAATTTTGTTTGGGTGTAACGTCGCACGACCGCGCAATTGTTAGTTAAAGCGACGCAGTGCCGAATCGCAAAAAGTGCTCTGGTAAGGAAGGGTGAAAAATGGCCCGGGGCTGAAGTGGTTAAAGATGGCCGGGTCATGTGTGTGTTTGTGGTCTTTGTATAAATTATGGAGGTCTTTAGCGAGGGAATGGATTTTTTCACATTTAATTTTGTTACATTGTGCTGCCCTTTTGATGAGGTGGCCCCCTTACTACGGCTTTATGAGCCATCCATAGTGTGGAAGAGGAGATATCCGGAGTAACATTAGTAGTAAAGTATTCTTTGATTTCTGATGCTATCTCTCTTGTTGATGAATGGGGTCAGATATTATAGATTCGTTTAGTCTCCATGAATAAGGGGTGGAGATCAGGCCAATAAATTTAGTACTTAGGGTAACCATATGATGATCTGACCAAGAGCAGGGGTGTATTGCTGCGTTTAAGGCATTAGCTAGAACAATAGGGGTGCAAAAAATATGGTCTATACGTGAGTATGAGGCATGTGGGTGTGAGAAACATGTGTAGTCTCTGGCTCCTATATTTAAAGCCCTCCATGAGTCTATCAATTGTAAGTCATATATATGTGAGGTGGTTGTTTTAGAGAATGTTTTGGAGTTCTGATTTTGTTTGCTTCAATCTAAGCACGGTTGAGGTCATGGGCGTCCGTAGAACTTTTTTCAGAGGGGGGGGCATCATTTTAGGGTCACCCATGCACCACCCCTTTTCGACAATGTCATTATCACATTATCATGGTCAGAGTCTGCAGTACAGTCCCTAGGATAAGTAATGGATAATGGCCAACAGGCCCTCTTATACCAGACCCAGGGAAACTACAGCAGTGATCACTCCGGCTGAACGATCGATCACTCTGGATTCTCCTTGGGCAATTCTGGTCAGTAGTGTAGCATGTCTGTACCCTGGCAGTGGCTCAGTCTTTCTCTCTGTGGTGGTGCTGGGCAGCTTGTCTCTCTCTCTGGTGGCGCTGGGTAGCGTGTCTCTCTCGCTCTCTCTGGTGGCGCTGGGCAGCGTGGCTCTCTCTCTCTCTGGTGGCGCTTGGCAGCGTGGCTCTCTCTCTGGTGGCGCTGGGTAGCGTGGCTCTCTCTCTCTGGTGGCGCTGGGTAGCGTGGCTCTCTCTCTCTCTGGTGGTGCAGGGCAGTGTGGCTTTCTCTCTGGTGGCGCTGGGTAGCGTGGCTCTCTCTCTCTCTGGTGGCGCTGGGTAGCGTGGCTCTCTCTCTGGTGGTGCAGGGCAGTGTGGCTTTCACTCTGGCTTCCACCCAGCACACTCCTCTTTCTTTGTCCTGTAGCGCTCTCTCCTTCAGCTTTTTTCCAGGCTGCAGTCTCTCAATCTCTCTCTTGATCCAGCTGTAGCCTCCTCCCTGTGGAAAATGGGGCCGCCAATCTTCAGGACTACATGTCCCATGATGCTCTCCAAGTCTCCTTTGATTGGCCCTCAGTTATGGCCAATGGGGAAAAACAGAGCAGGCAGGAAGATGGGCGGGGAACCTAGTGAGAGCCGCCGTCTCTTCTCCCTGACAGGAGAAAGGGGGCGATCGGGGGAAACCTCTGACAGCCCGCAGCTCGCCTTTCTCCTGTCACAGTGCCGTCGAGTTCTCTGCTTGACTGAGCAGGGAAAAGAGCCCAAAGTCACACTACACTGATTGGGGGGCTTGACAGCACCTTGATAGTGTCAACTGACTGGTGGGTGGAACCCGGGTGCGGGCTGCCCGCACCCCCAAAGTGACGCCACTGTGCTGAATTTAACAGTGCCGATCCCTGATTCCAGGGGGGGGGCACTTGACCCCCCTTGCCCCCACCTGCGGACACCCATGGTTGAGGTACTGAGTCTCCGCCTACAATGATGTGAGAGGAATGATATTGTTGTAGTTTGTTGAAGAATTGTGTGAAAAATGTGGTTTGCGTGTCATTGGGGGGCATATATACGTTTGCAAATGTGATGTTTCTACCAGCTAGTGTGACTTTAACCACTTCAGCCCCGGACCAATTGGCAGCCAAAGGACCAGGCCCCTTTTTGCGATTCGGCACTGCGTCGATTTAACTGACAATTGCGCGGTCGTGCGACGTGGCTCCAAAACAAAATTGGCGTCCTTTTTTTCCCACAAATAGAGCTTTCTTTTGGTGGTATTTGATCGCCCCTGCGGTTTTTATTTTTTGCGCTATAAACAAAAATAGAGCGACAATTTTGAAAAAAATGCAACATTTTTTACTTTTTGCTATAAGAAATATCCCCAAAAAATATATAAAATTTATTTTTTCTCAGTTTAGGCAGATACGTATTCTTCGACATATTTTTGGTAAAAAAAATCGCAATTAGCGATTATTGATTGGTTTGTGCAAAAGTTATAGCGTTTACAAAATAGGGGATAGTTTTATAGCATTTTTATTAATATTTTTTTTTTTACTAGCAATGGCGGCGATCAGCGATTTTTATTGTGACCGCGACATTATGGCGGACACATCGGACATTTTTGACACATTTTTGGGACATTTGTCATTTATACAGAAATCAGTGCTATTTAAATAGCACTGATTCCTATGTAAATGACAGTCGCAGTGAAGGAGTTAACCACTAGGGGGCGGGGAGGAGTCAGTGTGACGTGTTGTGTTTTTTTTTTTTACATTAGGGGGCGTGGCTGTACGTCTGACGTCATTAATCGGCTTTCCCGATGACAGGGAACAGCCGATCAATGACAGGCAGTGTAGGAAGCGCGGGGAGAGGTTTGTTTACACAGACCTCTCCCCGTTCTTCAGATCCGTAACCCGATCGCGGGACACCAGCGGCGATCGGGTCCGCTGGTCCCGCGGCCGGGGCCACGGAGCTCCCGACCGGGTTGCGAGCGCGCCGCTGGCGGCGCGCCCGCGACCCACAGGCAGGCACATGCACGATCATGTACAGGTACGTGATTTTGCCTGCCCGTGCCATTTTGCCGACGTATATCGGCGTTAGGCGGTCGGGAAGCGGTTAATAATAATGAATCTGCTTTCTTGATCTTTGTAGACTTGTTGAACCTCTATGGGGAAAGAGTGATGAAAGAATATCGCTACTCCTTTAGTTTTAGTGGTGGAAGTGGTGTAGAATGATTGGTTGAATGTTTTATGGAAAAATGTAGGATGCGCGTCTGTCATAAAGTGTGTTTTCTGTAACATTACTATTTTTCCATTTAATTTTTTATATTGTAAAAAGGGCCTTCTTCCTTTTATTTGGGGAATTGAATCCCGGTACATTATGTGATATTATTGTAATTGTCATGGTGTGGCTGCTTATTTTTGGGGTAGCAACAGGATGGGTGTTACCTGTGATCCTTTAAAGTGGAGGGAGAATAAAAATACATATGTTATAAGCCTGTTTGAGGGATATTCGGAACCCTGTGCAAGCATGACTTGGTTTTTGTCGTGTCTGGTTTGTTGTTTAATAAAAAAATTGTACCATATTTGAATAAACTTATTCTGAATGAATTACCGTATTTATCGGCGTATAACACGCACCTTTTCCCCCTAAAAATCAGGGGAATCGTGGGTGTGTGTTATACGCTGATTCCCTGCCGATTCTGAGCCTTTAGGGCATTCTCTGAGGTTTGCGGCCGCTCTTGGAGTCTCGCGTGAGCCGCCGAGAGCGGCAGAGAAAGGCCGAGAAAGGCCGAAAGCCGTCGAGAACTATCGAGCGCCGCCGAGATACACAGGACATCCGGCTCTGTGTCTCGGCGGCGCCATTTTAAAATTCTGCTGGTGGATAGCTGCAAGTTGAACTGGGGCAAGGCTGCAGGAAGGACTGGGGCAAGGCTGCAGGAAGGACTGGGGCAAGGCTGCAGGAAGGACTGGGGAAAGGCTGCAGGAAGGACTGGGGAAAGGCTGCAGGAAGGACTGGGGAAAGGCTGCAGGAAGGACTGGGGCAAGACTGCAGGAAGGACTGGGGCAAGGCTGCAGGAAGGACTGGGGAAAGGCTGCAGGAAGGACTGGGGAAAGGCTGCAGGAAGGACTGGGGCAAGGCTGCAGGAAGGACTGGGACAAGGCTGCAGGAAGGACTGGGACAAGGCTGCAGGAAGGACTGGGACAAGGCTGCAGGAAGGACTGGGGCAAGGCTGCAGGAAGGACTGGGACAAGGCTGCAGGAAGGACTGGGAAAAGGCTGCAGGAAGGACTGGGAAAAGGCTGCAGGAAGGACTGGGGGAAGGCTGCAGGAAGGACTGGGGGAAGGCTGCAGGAAGGACTGGGGCAAGGCTTCAGGAAGGACTGGGGAAAGGCTGCAGGAAGGACTGGGAAAAGGCTGCAGGAAGGACTGGGGAAAGGCTGCAGGAAGGACTGGGGAAAGGCTGCAGGAAGGACTGGGGAAAGGCTGCAGGTGGAACTGGGACAAGGCTGCAGGTGGAACTGGGACAAGGCTGCAGGTGGAACTGGGACAAGGCTGCAGGTGGAACTGGGACAAGGCTGCAGGTGGAACTGGGACAAGGCTGCAGGTGGACAAGGCTGCAGGTGGAACTGGGACAAGGCTGCAGGTGGAACTGGGACAAGGCTGCAGGTGGACAAGGCTGCAGGTGGAACTGGGACAAGGCTGCAGGTGGAACTGGGACAAGGCTGCAGGTGGAACTGGGACAAGGCTGCAGGTGGACAAGGCTGCAGGTGGAACTGGGACAAGGCTGCAGGTGGAACTGGGACAAGGTTGCAGGTGGAACTGGGACATGGTTGCAGGTGGAACTGGGACATGGCTGCAGGTGGAACTGGGACAAGGCTGCAGGTGGAACTGGGACAAGGCTGCAGGTGGAACTGGGACAAGGCTGCAGGTGCAACTGGGACAAGGCTGCAGGTGCAACTTGGACATGGCTGCAGGTGGAACTGGGACAAGGCTGCAGGTGGAACTGGGACAAGGCTGCAGGTGGACAAGGCTGCAGGTGGAACTGACAAGGCTGCATTGATGGGCATTTAAATGTAAGTTTTTCTCTTTAAACTTCCCACCTAAAAGTTTTTTTCCTTAAAATTCCCTCCCAAACTTGGGGTGCGCGTTATACGCCGATAAATACGGTAACTGAAACTTTGCATGAAATAAAACTTATACCAAAATGAAAAAAAAAAAAACATTTGGGGTTGGAAAGAAAGTGGTTTCCCAACCGACTGCAAAGTAATCTGAGACCTATCGGTCCAAAACTCAGTTTTGTCAACTTACAAATGCGAATTAAGTTTTTGTAAAAAAAAAAAGTGATATAACCAGATGTATGAAAAAATATGTGAATTCGCATTTCAGTTGTAAATGAGCCCTCCCTCTGGGGAGAGGCATCGCTCTAACTGAGTGGGGAAAATCATGGCGACATAGGGTGGAGAGCCACAAAAGAAAAAACCTTTAAACAGATACCTGTGTCAGATATAACTAGAATATACCGCTCTTTAGAGTATTGAGTCAAGAGGGGTGAAACAGAAAACAGATGAAACAAGCATGTTATAGTATAATGACCGGGGCGTCTGTAAATAGTCCATAGGGTAGGTATTCAATGTAGAATCTATCTGGGATAAATGGTGTATATGATATATACTAAATAAACTATCCCCACACCCTGGAAACCAATTCATTTAGAATCGGGAGATTCAGTATATGGACATGAGTGAACTGGTGACCTAAATTTAAAAAAAAAATAAAACAACTAACAAAAATAGTAATTTTTTTTAAAGATGAGGGTAGTAGGGGGTCAGTAGACATGTGCACAACAAAATATATATATTTTTTTTTCATTTAGTTTCCGTTGATTCGTAAATTCGTAAGTCGTCGGTGTTAGTATTCGTAACGATTCGTACATTCGTAAGAGTTATCTTTTCGTTGATTCGTTTTTCTGTTAGTTTAATTTTCGTTCATTCGTTTATTCGAAATTCAGACGCATTCGTAGTTATTCGTAACATTCGTAGATTCGTAATCGGAGCATAATTCATAATTTTATGTAATGTGTATGCTATTATTACATTTTAACCACTTCAGCCCGGACCAACTGGCAGCCAAAGGACCAGGCCCCTTTTTGCGATTCGGCACTGCGTCGCTTTAACTGACAATTGCGCAGTCGTGCGACGTGGCTCCAAAGCAAAATTGGCGTCCTTTTTTTCCCACAAATAGAGCTTTCTTTTGGTGGTATTTGATCGCCCCTGCGGTTTTTATTTTTTGCGCTATAAACAAAAATAGAGCGTCAATTTTGAAAAAAATGCAACATTTTTTGCTTTTTGCTATAAGAAATATCCCCATAAAATATATAAAAAAACATTTTTTTTCCTCAGTTTAGGCCGATATGTATTCTTCTACATATTTTTGGTAAAAAAAAAGTCGCAATTAGCGATTATTGATTGGTTTGCGCAAAAGTTATAGCGTTTACAAAATAGGGGATAGTTTTATAGCATTTTTATTAATATTTTTTTTTTACTAGTAATGGCGGCGATCAGCGATTTTTTTTTTGTGACTGCGACATTATGGCGGACACATCGGACATTTTTGACACATTTTTGGGACCATTGTCATTTATACAGCAATCAATGCTATTTAAATGCATTAATTCCTGTATAAATGACAGTTGTAGTGAAAGAGTTAACCACTAGGGGGAGGGGAGGGTTTATGGGCTGTGACGTGTGTGTGTTTTTTTACATTAGGGGGCGGGGCTGACGTCTGACGTCATTGATCAGCTTTCCCGATGACCGGGAACAGCCAATCAATGACAGGCAGAGTAGGAAGCGCGGGGAGAGGTTTGTTTACACAGACCTCTCCCCGTTCTTCAGCTCCGTAACCCGATCGCGGGACACCAGCGGCGATCGGGTCCGCTGGTCCCGCGCCCGTGGTCACGGAGCTCCCGACCGGGTCGCGAGCGCGCCGCTGTCGTGCTCGCGCGCGACCCACGGGCAGGCAATTAAAGAGGACGTACAGGTACTTCCTTTTGCCTGCCTGTGCCATTCTGTAGACGTATATCTACATGAGGCGGTCGTGAAGTGGTTAAGAGGCACGGAAAATTACGAATCGAAAAAAAAGTTACGAATGTACGAATTTTTTCGTTCAATCCATTCGAGGCACGTTAAGCAGCGCCATTGTAAGGGACACGGAAAATTACCAATTCAACAAAAAAAAAAGTTACGAATGTACGAATTTTTTCGTTTTTGGGATTTTTCATTCGTACATTCGTTGTTTCTAGTTTTTTTTTCGGATTTTCGTTATTTTCTGATTCGTTCGACTCGAACGATTCGTTAAAATTTTTAGCCAATCGTTCGTTCATTCGTACGAAAACGAACGAACGAAAATAACGAAAAAAAACGAAAAACGAAAAAAGCCGAAACGGATTGCATATGTCTAGTGGTCAGTATTGGTAAAAAGCCAAAAAAATAAAAAAAGTTAGGAAGTCTAAAAGGTTGCAGTACTAGATTGTGACAGTAGATGGCAGTGTTGCACCATAAGTGATTCAATTCCAATGATAACTGAAATATTTAGCATATAGTGATTTTCATGCTAAAAAAAGCGCTTACTGCTATGGAGTGGTGATAAGAGAAAAAAAAAAAAAAATTAAAAAACAAAACAAAAACAAAATGCAGGTCAGTTCTAGAGAGGCCTGGGGTATTATGAATGCCAGAAAACCTTTGGATGGTTATGATTAGACATGTGCACAACAAAAAAATTAGTTTTTTTTCGTTTCGTTTTTTTCGTTTCCGTTGATTCGTAACGATTCGTACATTCGTAAGTCGTCGATGTTCGGATTCGTAACGATTCGTACATTCGTAAGAGTTATTTTTTCGTTGATTTGTTTTTTCGTTAGTTTAATTTTCGGACGCATTCGTATTTATTCGTACATTCGTAACATTCGTAGGTTCGTAATCGGAGCATAATTCATAATTTTATGTAATGTGTATGCTATTATTACATTTTAATAATTTACGAATCGAAAAAAAAAAGTTACGAATCGAAAAAAAAAAGTTACAAATCGAAAAAAAAAAAGTTACGAATGTACAAATTTTTTTGTTCAATAGAGACACGGAAAATTACAAATCGAAAAAATAAATAAAAATAAAGTTACGAATCGAAAAAAAAAGTTACGAATCGAAAAAAAAGTTACGAATGTACGAATTTTTTTGTTCAATCCATTCGAAGCACGTTTAGCAGCACCATTGTAAGGGACACGGAAAATTACCAATTCAACAAAAAAAAAAGTTACGAATGTACGAATTTTTTCGTTCGTTTTCGTTTTTCGGATTTTCTTCATTAGTACATTCGTTGTTTCTAATTTTTTTTTTTCGGATTTTCGTTGTTTTTCGTATTCGTTCGATTCGACTGATTCGTTAATCGGATTCGTACGATTCGAACGATTCGTTATTCGGATTCGTACGATTCGTTCATTCGTACGAAAACGAACGAACGAAAATAACGAAAAAAACCAGAAAAACGAAAAAAAAAAAGAAACGAATTGCACATGTCTAGTTATGATTCAGTTTAAAGTTCAAAACTCCAGCTTCATGTCTGAATCGGCGCCTGTCTGAACGTGATGCTGGGGTGTTCTATATAGGAGCAGGGCGAGATGAGGAAGGGGTACGTGGGAGATTGCCTGCATCCAATAGACCCAGCTTGACTAGGATGTCTTGACCTTCAGGGATTGTGGTGGCAATGTAGGTGGGGCCATTATGGGGTACAATCAGTTTGAAATGAAAGCCCCATCTGTATCTGATCCTTGCTGTTGAAAGCACTGTTGTAACCCCCATTCATTTTTCTGCATCTGTCCAGTGTTGCTTGGGAGATGTCTGGATATATCTGTAGCTGCACTCCACCCAACACAATGTTTCTCAGACCCCCGGCTGCCCTCATGATGTCCTCCTTTACCAGGAACTTGTTTGCATATGCTGTTAGATCAGTAATGGTTTCTGGAACTCCTCTGATTCTGAGGTTAGACCTCCTGTTTCTATTTTCCAAATCCTCTACATGCTCTTGTAGTTGTGTGAAGGCAGTTCATCATGCTTGTTTTCTAGCAGATCTGTTCTAGTCCCTAGCGCAGCAATTTCCTGGGACAGTGTGTCTGTGGACTTCTGAATCTCTGCCTGGAACTTATTTAACCACTTTAGCCCCGGACCAATTGGCAGCCAAAGGACCAGGCCCCTTTTTGCAATTTGGCACTGCATCGCTTTAACTGACAATTGCGCGGTCGTGCGACGTGGCTCACAAACAAAATTGGCGTCCTTTTTTTACAGCAATCAATGCTATTTAAATGCATTGATTCCTGTATAAATGACAGTTGTAGTGAAAGAGTTAACCACTAGGGGGAGGGGAGGGGTTATGGGCTCTGACGTGTGTGTTTTTTTACATTAGGGGGCGGGGCTGACGTCTGACGTCATTAATCGGCTTTCCCGATGACGGGAACAGCCAATCAATGACAGGCAGAGTAGGAAGCGCGGGGAGAGGTTTGTTTACACAGACCTCTCCCCGTTCTTCAGATCCGTAACCCGATCGCGGGACACCAGCGGCGATCGGGTCCGCTGGTCCCGCGGCCGGGGTCACGGAGCTCCCGACCCACGGGCAGGCATTTAAAGGGCCACGTACAGGTACGTGATTATGCCTGCCCGTGCCATTTTGCCGCAGTATATCTGCGTGAGGCGGTCGGGAAGCGGTTAAAAGTTAAGAGCACATGGCTTCCAGACCAACATCCAGATCTGCCTTAGTCAGTGGAGGGTACTCACTGTTTTCTAGACATGTGCAATTCGTTTAGTTACGCATTGATTTAGTAAAAATTTTAACGAATAACGAATTATCGAATCGAACGAATATGAAAAACAACAAAAATATGAAATAATTAAATTAGAAACAACAAAACTACGAATGAATGAAAATCCGAAAACAGAAACAACGAAAATACCGAACAAAGATTCAAAAATAACGAAAATCAAAATGAACGAAAAAATTCGTAACTTTTTTTTTTGTTTGTTGATTCGTAATTTTCCGTGTCTCTTACAATAGCGCTGCTAAACGTGCTTCGAATGGATTCGTAAATTCGTTACTTTTTTTTGCTAGTTGATAAACGTGGTTGGGTCGGAGGCTCTGTGTTTTGGTGGATTTTGGAGAGAAATTCTTTGTTTCTTAAACATGTAAATAGCATACACATTACATAAAATTATGAATTATGCTCCGATTACCAATCTACGAAAACAATGTTACGAAAGTACGAATACATCAATCTTACGAAAGTACGAATGTAACTAAATCTACGAAAATACGAATGCGTCCGAATACAAGATATAACGAAAATACAAACATACGAATTTCGAATAAACGAAAATTAGACTAACGGAAAAACGAATCAACGAAAAAATAACACTTATCGAAAATATGAACGAGTCCGAATACGAACACCGACGACTTACGAAATTACGTATCGTTACGAATCAACGGAAACAAACAGAAACTAAACTAAACAAATTTTTCTATTGTGCACATGTCTACTGTTTTCTGCAGAAGCCGATTCCAGCGGTGGTTGAGGATGTGGCAGAGCAGAGAAGGAGGAAGGAGAAGAGGGCAACATGCTGGCGCCATTCTTATGCCCCGTACACACGGTCGGATTTTCCGACGGAATATGTCCTATCGGACCATGTTGTCGGAAATTCCGACCGTGTGTGGGCTCCATCGGACTTTTTCCATCGGAATTTCCGACGGACAAAGTTTGAGATCCTGCTCTCAAATTTTCCGACAACAAAGTCCTATCGGACTTTTTCCAATCGTGTGTAGCGAATTCCGACGGACAAAGTGCCACGCATGCTCAGATCAGATTACAAGACCAAAGCTTTTGGCTACTAGCCTCTACGTAGTCCCGTTGTACGCAACGAACATCACCACGTTCAGGATGATCGGATTTTCCGACAACTTTGTCCAACCGTGTGTATGCAACACCAGTGTCGGACAAAATCCGTCGGAAAAAATCCGACGGATTTTGTGGTCGGAATTTCCGACCTTGTGTATGGGGCATTAGACATCCTGCTGCGCTCCTGTGATCTGAGGCAGTGATAAGTAAGATTTCTTTGATTTTGGCTGCTCCTCCGTCCCCTTTTTCTTGGAAAACGGCATGCACAGGTTCTTATGTGCGGGGGGTGTTGAAAATGAGGTCGTTTGGAGGTTAAAATTGCCCGTTTTTTTTTGTGGCTATTAGCCCTGTGAGGACTGGAGCTCTCTTCAGAAGCTGCTGCTCCGCCCCATGCCGCGCATGTGCCCCCCCTCAATTCTTATTTTAAGGACCCTTTTAGTTCTACCTACATATTGTAGATTGCAACTGCATTGTAATACATATACAGCCCCCTTCAGTGTGACATCCTATGAAATCTATTTTTTGAAAAGTTTGTCCTGTGTTGGTGGCTGTAAATTCAGTCTGTTTTCTTTGAAACTTCTGGGCATTGCGACAGGTATAGCAGTTGCGACAGGGGGAGAATCCTTTTCCCAAGAAAAATGAATATGTTGATTTGGGAGGTGGTTCAACCACCAATTTTACTATAAGGTCCCTAATAGCAGGGGCCCTTTTGTAAACTATGTTAGGTCTCTGTGGTAGAATAGTTTTAAAGGTCTTTATCTGCCAATGTCGCTGAATAAGTTTATCTACATCCCTATGTTGAGTATTGTAATCGAGTATTAGGCAAGGTGCTTCATTTTGGAAATTATTTTTTGGTTGGGTTTGTAACATAGTTGTCCTGTGCATTTCGTTTACATGTTGGATTTGATTTTCTATCCATCGATCATCATATCCCTTTGTTTTAAATCTCTTAAGTCTCCTATTTGTTTGGCCTGTATTCGGTAGTCTTCTTCTTTTGTGCAGTTCCTCTTATTAATTGGCCCTTTGGAATGTTATATAGCCAAGGCTTGTGGTGGCAGCTGTTTGTAGATAGGTAGCTATTGGTGTCTACATTTTTGAAGAAAGTTTTTGTTACTACTTTGTTCAGAAAGTCTACCGCTTTGTCGTCAATCTTCCATACCAAGCAGATATTATTCTGGTTGTCATTTAGTTTGTTTAGATAAAGGCATCCCTATCCCCATTCCAGACTATAATCACATCATCGATGTATCTTTTGTATAAGGCAAGTTCGGCAGGGGCATCAGTGTATACTGCTTTCTCTTCCTATTGTGCCATAAAGGCGTTGGCCACTCCTGGTGCAAATTTAACACCCATAGCAATTCCTATTGCTTGTTTGTAATATGTCTGGTTGTGCCAAAAATAGTTATATTTGAGGCAGAAGTCGAGGCACTTAATTAGATATTTTCTCTGTTTGCATATAAATGGGCTATATTTCCTAAGGAGCCACTTGGTGGCTGAACAAGCATCATGATGTTGGACTATCGTGTATAACGATGTGACGTCTGCTGTGGCAAGTATAGTTCTGCCTTCCAATACTGGTAGTGTTTCCAATAGTTGTAGTATATGCTTGGTATCTTTGAGGTAGGCTTGAGTTTGTTGGACAGCGGGTTGTATGTAATAGTCTATATATTGTCCCATTCGTGATGTCAGGGAATCTATCCCATTTACGATTGGTCTTCCAGGTGGATTTTCTTTACATTTATGGATTTTCGGGACCGTATGGATGATCGGGATTCTGCATGTCTCTGGTATGAGGTTGATTCTTTCAAGTTTAAAATTTCTTTCTTGACACCCAAATTGACTAAAAGTTCCAACTCTTTTTTTTGTATTTAATCGTTGGGTTGCCTAATAGTTTTATGTAGGTTACTTCATCATGTAGCTGTCTATTTAGCTCATTTTGGTATTTTTCTTTGGATTGTAGTACTATTGCTTCTCCCTTATCCGCTGGGCGGATTACTAAGTCATTCCTCTCTGTTGTTAGCAGTTTAATACCCTTCTTTATGTGTATAGGGTCTGAGGTCTTCTTGAGTTTTAGAGACTCCAGGTCTTGTAGAAGTTTTTAAATACCTCTGTGTGTTGATTATTGGAGACTTGTGGGTTATACACCGAATTATTACGTAGCGTACTATGTACTATTGTCGGTGAGGTGGTCCTTACTTCATTTTGAGGACTCCAAGGGTTGTTCATGATGTATTTTTTGATATTGACTTTTCTTATATATTTTTGTATCCCTATATATGTACTAAATTTGTTTAGATTTTTAACGGGTGCATGTTTTAGTCCCTTGTCTACTACTGCTATTTCTTCCGTCGTGATGGATATGCCACTCAAATTCATCACATTTTCTCCAACTACTCTCTTTTTCACTTGGAGTCTCTTTCCCGCTCTGTGTCCTCTCTTCGTTCTGGACTGTTTCTTATTCGGTCTTCCTGAGGGCGTCTCCTGGGTGAGCGGTTCATATCTTGTGGTTGTCTCCAAGGAGAGTGATCTCTCCTCTCTCGCTCTAAAAAAGGACGTTGTGTGTTGTAGTCATATTGATTTCAATAATAGCGTTGATTTTTGTTGTGTTGGTCATGGTAGTCTCTAATAGGGTCAAACCTATTATAAGTGGGTATCAGTGTTCTACCATATCCTCCGTAGTAATCATGTTGAGGAGGGGGTCCTCTATTTTCCCTTTGGTTTCTCTCGTTATGTTGCCAATTATTGTAAGGTTTCTTAACCACTTTCAGACCGGACCAATTTGCAGCCAAAGGACCAGGCCCCTTTTTGCGATTCGGCACTGCGTCGCTTTAACTGACAATTGCGCGGTCGTGCGACGTGGCTCCCAAACAAAATTGGCATCCTTTTTTCCCACAAATAGAGCTTTCTTTTGGTGGTATTTGATCGCCCCTGCAGTTTTTATTTTTTTGCGCTATAAACAAAAATAGAGCGACAATTTTGAAAAAAATGCATTATTTTTTATTTTTTGCTATAATAAATATCCCCCAAAAATATATAAAAAAACATTTTTTTTCCTCAGTTTAGGCCGATACGTATTTCTTCTACATATTTTTGGTAAAAAAAATCGCAATAAGCGATTATTGATCGGTTTGCGCAGAAGTTATAGCGTTTACAAGATAGGGGATAGTTTTATAGCATTTTTTATTAATAATTTTTTTTTTTATTATTAATGGCGGAGATCTGCGATTTTTTTTGTGACTGCGACATTATGGCGGACACATCGGACATTTTTGACACATTTTTGGGACCATTGTCATTTTTACAGCAATTAATGCATTTAAATGCATTGATTTCTGTATAAATGACACTGGCAGTTTAGGAGTTAACCACAAGGTGGCAGTGTAGGGGTTAAGTAGGCCTAGGGGTGTTTTTTTTACTGTGGGGGGGCGTGGCTGTCAGCTAGTGAATGCTGATCTCTGCTCCAATCACAGGGAGCAGAGATCGGCATCACTAGTTGCTAGGCAGAACGGGGAGATGCTGTTTATCTCGGCATCTCCCCGTTTAGCCGCTCCGTGAGACGATCGCGGGAGTCCCCGCGGCGATCGAGTCCGCGGGGACCGCGGCCGGACTCACGGGGGTCCCGACCGGCGCGGGAGCGCGCCGCTCCCGGCGCGCTCCCGATGGCACGGACAGGCTAAAGGAGGGACGTATATATACGCCCTCCTGCCTGTACGTGCCATTCTGTCGACGTATATCGTCGTGCGCCGGTCGGCAAGTGGTTAAACGGCTTCTTGCCCGTTTTTTTTGTCTGTATCCATTGTTGTGTCTCTGGTCATTTTGAGGTCTTGGTGTCTCAGTATGTCTATCTTTATCATCCCATCTTGGTGGATTATATACATGGCATGTAGTGGGGTCCTGGATTCTAACTTCTCTTTCCGGTGTTGAGTAAGTCGATGCGGGTTGTATTTGTTCTATTTTACTTTGCCATTTGAAAACTTGGTCTGTTTTGTAATCTGTTATGTCCCGTTGGCATTTCTTCATTTTCCGTTGTTGGACTTCTAGGTCCTTTGCCATAAGATCTTTATTCAATTGTATAGCCAATTTCTTAATATCGTCCGATTCTTTATGTGGTTCCAATTTCTGTTTGATTTCTTCAATCTGTGTTTCTAGTAGTCTGTTTTTTTTTTATTTCCTTTGTAGCAGGAATTTTAAGCCATCTACACTTTTATTGTTGAAGAATTCAAACCATTCAGACTCATCCCCTTCATTCCAAAGGAGGACAAAGCAGTGGTAGTTGGAACCGTCATTAATTCACAACTTGACTACGCAAACTCCCTTTACATAGGATTACCCCAATATCAACTTGCGCGCTTACAACTTATCCAAAACACGGCGGCAAGGCTAATAACAGAAAAAAAAAAACCTGGGAATCCATCTCCCCTTTCCCTGAGGAACCTACATTGGC
The DNA here is from genome assembly GCA_028564925.1 of Lithobates sylvaticus. NCBI lineage: Eukaryota > Metazoa > Chordata > Amphibia > Anura > Ranidae > Lithobates > Lithobates sylvaticus. The sequence goes on along the minus strand of CM053027.1, from coordinate 632,327,377 downwards.
TAACCGTGAAGAATCGGGTCGCATTCAAGACCCTCTGCCTCACCCACAAATGTACCCATGGAGACACTCCTCAATACCTTCTTGAGAAAATAAAACACTACACACCCAATCGCAGTCTTCGATCGGCTAACCAAAACCTCCTCCTTATTCCCAAATCCCGCTACAAATCAAAGGGGGGACGGAGATTCGCTGTCCAAGGACCACGGCTATGGAATGCTCTACCGACCAACATCCGCATGGAAGAAAACCATCAGGCCTTCAGGAAAAAACTCAAGACCCACCTCTTCTAAGAAGCTTGACGACAAAGCACGAATACAGCACCTTGAGGCGGTTCAGTTCGCATTGTAGCGCTATACAAATTATTCATTCATTCATTCCTCCATTGATTCCTTATCTACCAGTCCATCATTGGGTGGTAATTCCCAGCGTAGTCTTCTGAAGACAATATTTTCCCTTTCTTACCCTCTACAATCTCTATTTCTGATTTATTAATCACAAAATATGATATGGGTTAAATGAGAGTTCTATTGACCAGGAGGAAAAGCTTTAAATATAATAGCATTTATTACAGGTAGTTAAAAGTCCAGCTAATACATAAATCTCTAGCACATCAAGGCATAAAATGCTAGGTTGGAATAAAAATATATACATAAAGGAATTTAGATTATATTCCTTCAGACCGGGGTCTACACGCATGTTTAGTTACAAATAGCAGGGCATGGCTTCCCCTGCTAGCTACCAGTTACCTTAGCTCCATTCTGCTCGCTGGTTCCCCGAAAAGAGAGTGTTGCCCCCTCTTTCCTCTGAAGAAATCAAAAACCAGGCTGATGTCTCATTGGCTGGCTTAGCGTGAATTCTTATTGGTTATTTTCCCTATACTTAGTCTAAGCCAGCCCCCTTTAATGCAACTCCTAGTGATTATTCTGAGCAAGAGAATGTAGCTGGGAAGTTAAGAATGAAACTTGGGGTGAGACTTACTTCATTACCTATCCCGGCATGGGGTCGTTTATAGTGAATAGGTGACAGACAATGGAATTGACTCTCCATTGTTAGTGTCTACAAGTCTTGGCCCCGCATTGTCTGCAATAAACAAGAGCTTGGGAGGAAGGCGGTTGGCCCCCCGATCATAGCTGCAAGCCAAAAGAGACATATTCATAATTACAGTATTTCACAGCTATTAATGGAAATTTTACATAAACTCATAAGGCAACAACTTGTATAGCATTCAAAGGTGTTAGTGACTCATCATAGGTTTACTTTTTTTTCCATGTGGTGACCTAACTTCCTAACCAGACTTTCTAGATCCATATTACGTCTTTTATTTTGTGGGTTAATTAAAACCACTTTCAGCCCCGGACCAATTGGCAGCCAAAGGACCAGGCCCCTTTTTGCGATTCGGCACTGCGTCATTTTAACTGACAATTGCGCGGTCGTGCGACGTGGCTCCCAAACAAAATTGGCATCCTTTTTTCCCACAAATAGAGCTTTCTTTTGGTGGTATTTGATCGCCCCTGCAGTTTTTATTTTTTACGCTATAAACAAAAATAGAGCGACAATTTTGAAAAAAATGCAATATTTTTTACTTTTTGCTATAATAACTATCCCCAAAAAATATATAAAAAAACATTTTTTTCCTCAGTTTAGGCCGATACGTATTCTTCTACATATTTTTGGTAAAAAAAAAATCGCAATTAGCGATTATTGATTGGTTTGCGCAAAAGTTATAGCGTTTACAGAATAGGGGATAGTTTTATAGCATTTTTATTAATATTTTTTTTTTTTACTAGTAATGGCGGCGATCAGCGATTTTTATTGGGACTGCGACATTATGGCGGACACATCGGACATTTTTGACACATTTTTGGGACCATTGTCGTTTATACAGAAATCAGTGCTATTTAAATAGCACTGATTCCTATGTAAATGACAGTGGCAGTGAAGGAGTTAACCACTAGGGGGCGGGGAGGAGTTAGTGGGACGTGTTGTGTTTTTTTTTTACAGTAGGGGGGCGTGGCTGTACGTCTGACATCATTGATCGGCTTTCCCGATGACCGGGAACAGCCGATCAATGACAGGCAGAGTAGGAAGCGCGGGGAGAGGTTTGTTTACACAGACCTCTCCCCGTTCTTCAGCTCTGTGACCCAATCGCGGGACACCAGCGGCCGTGGTCACGGAGCTCCCGACCGGGTCGCGAGCGCGCCGCTGGCGGCGCGCGCGACCCCACGGCTAGGCAAATAAAGAGGACTTATATATAAGTCCTTTTGCCTGCCCGTGCCATTCTGTAGACGTATATCTACATGAGGCGGTCGGGAAGCGGTTAAATACCTCATCCAGATTGACGTTTCTATTCTCCATGAATGTAAAAACATCCATCGTAGGAGCAAGGGTGTGAATATGTGCCTGCTTTTTAATGTTTTATTGTAAGAGTCCAATTTTATACATTTAAATAAATGAATCCAGCCCATGTTTAAAATACTACACTAGCGGAGGCTTCTCTTTCTCTTTTTCCTTTTTCCTATATTTATATAGTTTAGTCACTATTTATTTTTTACATTTGTTACTTTTTTATGCACTGGTCACTTTATATATTTTAGACACTGGACACAATATATATATATTTGACATCTTTGCAACTGGCACTTTATTATTTGTCACTGGTTTGATTGAATTTTTCTGATCCATTCCTTTATTGGATCACCAGCACCACCCTCTGGAATCCTACAGTACTGCACTTTATTAATTTGTTTATTAGCTGGTTTTACCATTAGTACTTATTTATTATTGCGCAAAATTACTAACTTATCTTATTCTTTATTTTGTGTTATTGTGAACACTTCAAATTTTGCACCACTTTTTATATTTGACAGTTTTATTTACTCTCAGTAGCGCGAGGGATACACATGATTAGAACAGCCTCTACATAGTCTTTGAAAAGAATGTACAGTTTATTGAAATGAACAGTTAAAAACTTGGTGTCTGTGGAACCAAGTGCCAATGTATCCGACCACAGATTTAATGTACCCATGGGGTTCTGCCTGTCTCTGGATGGAAAGGTCCCACATGTGTTACTGTGCACCACTGATATTGCTGGTGTGGTGATTGAAAGGCCACAACCACACGAAGGTTGGACAATGGGGAAACCTCTGAACCTTATCTAATGTGGAGCTGACCGGAGTCCCTGCGGATCTCTGTGCATGGAGACCATGCAGGGCGGCGATATGCGAGGAGGATGATCCATGGGGAGCCTCTGTGTGGTGTAGGAAGTGGCGAGTGGCTCAACCGGATGTTCGGCAGAGTTCCTGACACTGGCACGGGCAGCGTCTGGGCGATGACGTCTATCACTACGCTGAAGGACTGGGCTGTAACCAACGGATGGGGGTGGAAAGGAGGCACGGAAAGGCAGATCCTGAACGTTGTCCTGTCACCGTGACAACATGTTTCGCACTGTGCGCTTTTTCAAGTGGCAAAAGTGACCAATGAGGCAAAAAGTACCAACAGGCCGGAAGTGGGCTTGGAATGGGGATGTGTGGTAGGCTGTGGACACACCTTTGACCCTTCCCTCCCAAACAGCGCTGTTAAGAGGTAGAAGTAGAGAGGAGACGTTGCTGGAAGAAGTAGCAGAGGAGGTGATGTATGCTGAACGGTTCCGGTCCATGAAGTGACATCCAGCCCCCAGTACCAGAGAAGGAAGAGCCTTTGACCAGACCCTATCCCACTGGAGTGGCCATACACCTCCCTGTTTTTTTGTTCAAGGCTGCTTACCTTGCAGCAGTAAGGTAATAATTTAGGACACCCACGGGTGTCCAAGATCAACGAAGAACCTCAGCACAAAGCACCTATTATCTACACTGTCACCATATTGAAGATTCACCAGCACCAATTCCTTTTTCCACGCTGCATCTGCACTATTGAGAGTCACAGAAGTTAATACCATTGCAGCACCACTGTTCTATTCATTTTCTTCTCTTCCCCCTCACAGTCATCGCACGCTTATGCGTTTTATGAACTTTTATGCGATTGTGAACTTTTATGCGATTATGAGTTTTTTTATCTATTTAACATGCGATTATAATAATTTTATCTTGACAATTTTATGCACTTTGTATCTCTACTTTGTCCGATGTTGGTTTTGCGTACACACGGTCGGACAAAGTTGTCGGAAAATCCGATCATTCTGAACGTGGTGACGTTTGTTGCCTACGACAGGACTACGTAGAGGCTAGAAGACGATAGCTTTGGTCTTGTAATGTGATCTGAGCATGCGTAGCACTTTGTCCGTCGGAATTCGCTACACACGATCGGATTTGGTGTGATCGGACTTTGTTGTCAAAAAATCTATCCAGCAGGAGATAGGACTTTGTCCGTCAGACAATCCGATGGAAACTGTCCGATGGTGCCTACACACGGTCGGAATTTCCGACAACATTGTCTGATAGGACAGAATCCATCGGAAAATCCGACCGTGTGTATGGGGCTTTAGTGTGCATGTGATTTCCCAGCAATTTTGCACAATTTCGTCTGATTGTATAGCATATTTTGCACATCATATCACTCTTTATTTTTTATATTTGCTTTTAGCTATTTTTATGCACTTCAGCCACATTTGACGACACTATATATATATTCTATTCTATTAACTTTTGTATTCACGTGCATCTATCTATTGTGTCAATATTTTTGCACTTCTAATGTATGCTGTATACCATTGATATTTAGCCCAACTGTTTGGTATAGCCTTTGGGAGCGCAACACCACATATTGATTTATTCCAGTGAGGCTGCAATGTTGGGCACGGTGAGGCTGCAATGTTGGGCACGGTGAGGCTGCAATGTTGGCACAGTGAGGCTGCAATGTTGGACACGGTGAGGCTGCAATGTTGGACACGGTGAGGCTGCAATGTTGGGCACGGTGAGGCTGCAATGTTGGGCATGGTGAGGCTGCAATAGGGTCACGGCGAGACTGCAATGGGGGCACGGCGAGGCTGCAATGTTAGCACATGTGAGGCTGCAAGGGGCACAGTCTGCATCAAAAAACGAATTAGTGTGAGTCAAGCCTTAGAAAGTCTCTAATGCAAACCCAGAGAGTAGCCACTCGCAGCTGGGCGCTTCAAAGCTGAACGAATCTCTAGCCAGAGATTACGGCGGTCAGCACTTTAATCCAGAACTTGCAAAGTCTCTGACCTTGAATAAAGTTGCAACCGAAAGTGAACAGGAACCTCCTTTCCGCAGTACCTGGAACGTTCTGTCTCCTTGGTAGTACTGGGAAAGCGTGGATTCGTTAGTGTCCTTGACAACCCAGCAACCAGGCTCTTCTTGAGATGCCAGCTTGTTGGCCCTCCTCCGAAGAGTCCTCCCCCGGTCGCTTACACGAGCTGCGGTGCCCCTCCAAGATTGAGAGCGCACCCGGACGCCTTGAATCCTCCCTCAGTTACTGCGCCTTGGACCAGCCAGTTCCAAGACTCGGGAACAGAGGGATCCTTGCCCCAGACCAAGTGGGCCTAATGGGGCTAGTCAAGCTGACCATATTGCAGGGCGGCACACGCTCCCGCGACCCCTCGCGGGGCTACCCCGGTCTAGATTCAGGAACAGGCAGCTCTGGCCGAACGAACCCCGAACACGTGACTTCAGCATCTTAAGTACCCTTCCCCAGACTCCTCAGCGGGGCCAGACGCACCCACTGATTGGCTCCGGGGAATGCTGATACTCAAAGCGTCCAACCAGGCCTGGTTCTGGGCCTGTCACGTGCACCTAACTGCACACATGACCAGGCAGAACCCCAACACAGCCCAGCCAAACTGATGCCCAAGTTAAACCTACACAATTAACCCTCAGAACCCCTTTACTGTTCTGAGAGAAAAAACTGCCGGACTGATCAGGGCGAAGATATCTGTGGGCGTAAATCCCATCTGCAAAATGTTATCCACCACTGTGGGGGGATTCCAACGCCCTCCCATTTTAACTGAACAACATTCCTCCTTTTAAACAGGGAGGAAGATAAACCATTTCCATGCTCCTTCCCTGCTTGCTCCCCCTTCCCAGATCCTGTAGCAGCAACACCAGCATAAGTTTCTTTTACACCACCAGCATTTGCAGTCTTGTCCTTAGACACATTCAAACCTGCTGGCAGAGAGTCTAAATCAGCTGGGATAGAAGTCTTCTGATCAGCAGAGGCAGGACCCACCCCCTCCCCCTGCTCTGAGCACTCGGCTTCAATCACAGTCTTGGCTGCTGCAGACTCCTGGAGAGCTGTAGCACTACTGCACCCAGCATCCCCTCCACCATTCATAGGAACAGCCGCTGTGCCTGGTCCAGGCAAAGTCTCTGTATTGTCCATGGATCTCTCTGCAGACGGAAGCTGACAGTTATTAGCAGATGTTATTGCCTGCTGTAAATTGTCTATGGGTTTGGGATGACTGCCTGTAGCACTACAACCCTCAGCAAGCCCATTGTCATTAAAGTTCACACTATCCTGCACACACACTGCACCTGCTCTCTCCACAGGTCTTTCTTCCACAGGGATAGGAACGGTGTCCATCTTCTCCTCACCATCCTGGCAAACCGCATCCGGAGGGGACTCCAGTTTATTAATGAAATCCAGCATGGCAGAACCTTCAGCCTCCTGCTTAGATGTTCCACATTGCTGGGGAGTGAAGGGGACAGAGGCCTCCGCCATTGAGGGCTCAGCAGCAATGGCGTCCCTGGGGGGGGCAGAGGGGGCCCTGACCCCCCCAAAATGATGCTGTGCCCCACCATGTGCCCCCCCCCCCCAAAAAAAACACCAAAAAATATTTTTTTTTTTTTTTACAAAAAGGCAATGTCTTTTTGTTTGCATCCGTAGCGGATGCGCCACATCTTACTCAGGCTGCCGCTGGAGTAACACAGTCTCTATTGAGAGGGAGAGTATTCTTCTAGCCTGGACGCGTGGGTAAGTGTGTGCACTGCAGTACACTGTAATCACTGAACTGCATTATCTCCATCCCTTCTCTCCCCCACCTGTCCCTCCCCCTCTCCTGTTCTTTCAAGACCTTCACAACTTACTTTCACTTTCAGTTAGGCAGGTAATAGACTATGCAAATTTCTTTCCTGCATCCACAGAGTGCAGGAAATAAACTTGCATGATTCCCCCATTAACACAGACAGTGGTGACAGGGGAATATCCTTCCTGCCCAGCAATTGTATTCTCCCAACAAACAGTCATTATCACTAGTGGCTATAGCAACCACTAGTGATAATCATAAGAGTATCTGTCAGGCTGGTTTTTCCCAATTTGATCGATCAACTTGGTACATTCAGCCTGCTCATTAATGGTTCAAACCTCAACCAGCTGAGATTTAAACTGCATATGGCTGGTCTTAGCACTTAGGCAGCCCATACATTGATCACTTTTTTCATTTAACTAGTAGGTTGCATGAAAAAAAAAAAAAGAAATGATCCAATTCTCCCATCTACACATTATAGGTGGATGGGGGAATCCTTGCAGTGTGGACCAGTGGTGGAACTACCAGGGTTGCTGTCATGGCTATTCACAGCGCTGGTCTCTGTCTCCCTGGCAGCAGTGGCACATTGGAACCCAGTGCTGGTTACTTTATGGGGCTAATGTACAGGAGGGCCAGCACAATTTGTTGTTAGAGATGGGCAGGGCATGTTCAAAATCCCACATGCCCGAGCCCGTCAGGAAGCCCACACTGCACAGCGCTAAGCACAGGCAGTGAGACATTTCCTGGTCCGCAGCTGCACAGATCAGGAATGTCTCAGTGCCTGTGATTAGCCGTGTGCAGTGTCGGCTTCCTGGCGGGATCCGGCATGTGGGATTTCAAACACACCCGAGCCCATGTCTAATGGTTGTAGAGTAGACAGTTGACCTCCCTGCAGGTTGCTTAGCAGCAGTGCAGCCTTCTCTGACATGCTGATCGTGATGCAATCCAGGTGATGCTCCTAGTCAAATCCTAGTGTTAAATATCATAGTGATTTTATTGATCAAAGCCCACACCTTACAGGCATAGAGCCCAGGCATAGAGCCCACACCTTACAGGCCTAGAGCCCACACCTTACAGGCCTAGAGCCCACACATTACAGGCATAGAGCCCACACCTTACAGGCATGGAGCCCACACCTTACAGGCATAGAGCCCACACCTTACAGGCATAGAGCCCACACATTACAGGCATAGAGCCCACACCTTACAGGCATAGAGCCCACACCTTACAGGCATAGAGCCCACACATTACAGGCATAGAGCCCACACCTTACAGGCATAGAGCCCACACCTTACAGGCATAGAGCCCACACCTTACAGGCATAGAGCCCACACCTTACAGGCATAGAGCCCACACCTTACAGGCATAGAGCCCACACCTTACAGGCATAGAGCCCACACCTTACAGGCATAGAGCCCACATGGCTGCTGAACATACAGTGGATGTGGTTGTACTCTTGATGCTAATAAATACTGTGTTTATTAGATCTGACTGGGAGCATCACCTGGATCACATCCCGATCAGCATGTCAACAGAGAAGGTTATACAGCATTACTTCTGCTAGGTGACCAGCTGGGGGCTCGGCTCTCTACAACCAATAGTGCCAGCCTTCCCCTGCATGCACCCATAATGTCACCAGCACTAGGTCCTAATAGACTGCTGCCACTGCCAAGGACACAGATGCAAGACCAGCACTGTCAATAGCAGGGGCAGGACAGCAAGAGGAGGCTGGGGAACACCACAGTGGCAGAACACCAAGGCCCGGTGGCAAGACAACCTTTGCAACCCTGATAGTTCTCCCACTGCTTTGGACCCTTATATTTTCTTGGTATGCTGGTGACATATATCTCTTGTTTTCTGCCACCCTGGGGATCGTAGTAAAATTGCATTTTATAGTTGCCCCCCTACTTTTGTCCCTGTCCCCCCATGTGCCCCCCCTAAATATGAAAGCTGGAGACGCCACTGCTCAGCAGATGTCTGAGATGTTGAAGAGCTGGGCTCATCCTCCGGGCCCACTTTCTCACTCTCTGCTGTCTGCATCTCCTCACCTTCCATGCAGGAAGCGGCTTCTCTTCTCATTTGGTAAATCTTTCTTCATTCTTATATCTTTCTTTAAATGCTCCACTATTCTCCTTCAGAGAACTCACCAAAACTTTCTGCTTCCGCAGAGCTTGTTCCAGGTCTTTCAACTCAGGCCTCAGAGCCGGTCTCTTCTTGCTGAACACTTTAGCACAAATCTTCACAAATGTGCTGAGTTCCTGGGTCTGTACACCCGTTGTGCCCATTATGAGGGGTTCCCACCATCCCTGTGTTGAGTTCCCGGGTCTGTACACCCGCTGTGCCCATTATGAGGGGTTCCCACCATCCCTGTGCTGAGTTCCCAGGTCTGTACATCTGCTGTGCCCATTATGAGGGGTCCCCACCATCCCTGTGCTGAGTTCCCGGGTCTGTATATCTGCTGTGCCCATTATGAGGGTTCCCACCATCCCTGTGCTGAGTTCCCGGGTCTGTACACCTGCTGTGCCCATTATGAGGGATCCCCACCATCCCTGTGCTGAGTTCCCGGGTCTGTATATCTGCTGTGCCCATTATGAGGGTTCCCACCATCCCTGTGCTGAGTTCCCTGGTCTGTACACCCGTTGTGCCCATTATGAGGGGTTCCCACCATCCCTGTGATGAGTTCCCGGGTCTGTACACCCGTTGTGCCCATTATGAGGGGTTCCCACCATCCCTGTGCTGAGTTCCCGGGTCTGGACACCCGCTGTGCCCATTATGAGGGGTTCCCACCATCCCTGTGCTGTGCTGAGTTCCCGGGTCTGGACACCCGCTGTGCCCATTATGAGGGGTTCCCACCATTTCTGTGCTGAGTTCCTGGGTTTTGAACTTTTAGGTTCGTTATCTTTTCGTAACAATTTCGTCTGGAATTTGTATGCATACAAATTTTAAGTTCGGATTCGTATGAAACGAATCGCACATGTCTAGTTATTGGCTGTCGTTGCAATACTTTTTTTCACACCGTATTTGCGCAGCGGTCTTACAAGCACACTTTTTTTGGAAAAATTTCACTACAACAGTAAAGTTAGTCCAATTTTTATATATATATATATATATATCGTGAAAGATGATGTTACGCCGAGTAAATTGATACCCAACATGTCACGCTTCAAAATTGCGCCCGCTCGTGGAATGGCGTCAAACTTTTACCCTCAAATCTCCATAGGCAACGTTTAAAAAATTCTATAGGTTGCATGTTTTGCGTTACAGAGGAGGTCTAGAATTATTGCTCTCGCTCTACCGATCGCGGCGATACATCACATGTGTGGTTTGAACACCGTTTTCATATGCGGGCGCTATTCACGTATGCGTTCGCTTCTGCGCGCGAGCTCGTCGGGACTGGGAGCTTTAAAAAAAATTTTTTCTTATTTTAGCACTGATTTTATTTATTTTGAAACAGTTTAAAAAAAAAAATTGGGTCACTTTTATTCCTATTACAAGGAATGTAAACATCCCTTGTAATAGAAAAAAAAGTATGACAGGTCCTCTTAAATATGAGATCTGGGGGTCAAAAAGTCCTCAAATCTCATATTTGGACTTAAATGCAAAAAAACAAAATAAAAAAAATTGTCATTTGAAAAAAATGACAACAGAAAAATGTTCCTTTAACCACTTTCAGCCCCGGACCAATTTGCAGCCAAAGGACCAGGCCCCTTTTTGCGATTCGGCACTGCGTCGCTTTAACTGACAATTGCGCGGTCGTGCGACGTGGCTCCCAAACAAAATTGACGTCCTTTTTTTCCCACAAATAGCGCTTTCTTTTGGTGGTATTTGATCGCCTCCTGCGGTTTTTATTTTTTGCGCTATAAACAAAAATAGAGCGACAATTTAGAAAAAAATGCATTATTTTTTATTTTTTGCTATAATAAATATCCCCAAAAAAATATATAAAAAAACATTTTTTTTCCTCAGTTTAGGCCGATACGTATTCTTCTACATATTTTTGGTAAAAAAAAATCGCAATAAGCGATTATTGATGGTTTGCGCAGAAGTTATAGCGTTTACAAGATAGGGGATAGTTTTATAGCATTTTTATTAATAATTTTTTTTTCATTAGTAATGGCGGAGATCTGCGATTTTTTTTGTGACTGCGACATTATGGCGGACACATCGGACATTTTTGACACATTTTTGGGACCATTGTCATTTTTACAGCAATTAATGCATTTAAATGCATTGATTTCTGTATAAATGACACTGGCAGTGAAGGGGTTAACCACAAGGGGGCAGTGAAAGAGTTAAGTATGCCTAGGGGTGTGTTTTTTACTGTGGGGGGGCGTGGCTGTCAGCTAGTGAATGCTGATCTCTGCTCCAATCACAGGGAGCAGAGATCGGCGTCACTAGTTGCTAGGCAGAACGGGGAGATGCTGTTTATCTCGGCATCTCCCCGTTCAGCCGCTCCGTGAGACGATCGCGGGAGTCCCCGCGGCGATCGAGGGTGCCGACCAGCGCGGGAGCGCGCCGCTCCCGGCGCGCTCCCGATGGCACGGACAGGCTAAAGGAGGGACGTATATATACGCCCTCCTGCCTGTCTGTGCCATTCTGTCGATGTATATCTGCATGCGCTGGTTGGCAAGTGGTTAAGAGGTATGGGCGGAAGTGTCTTAGCCCCTGTACACACGGTGGGACATTCCGACCACAAAATCCGTCTGATTTTTTCCAACGGATTTTGTCCGAAACTGGTGTTGCGTACACACGGTCGGACAAAGTTGTCGGAAAATCCGATCGTTCGGAACGTGATGGCGTTCGTTCGTTACGACGGGACTACGTTCAGGCTAGTAGCCAATAGCTTTGGTCTCGTAATTTGATCTGAGCATGCGTGGCACTTTGTCTGATCGGAATTCATTACAAACGATCGGACAAAGTCCCATCGGATTTTGTTGTCGTAAAATTTGAGATCCTGCTCTCAAATTTTTCCTGTCGGAATTTCTGACGGAAAAAGTCAGACAGAGCCCCCACACGATCGGATTTTCCGACAATATAATCCGATCGGACCTTTTATGACCGTGTGTACGGGGCATTAGCCTCACCACTCGTCTCCATACCAAGGAAGTGACAGGACCCGATCGGCTCCGCCGCTACCGACGGCTCCGGTAAGCGTCGGAGAGGGCGTGGGAGAGATCGGCGGGAGGGGTGGGGGCACCTCTCCCACCGCCGCCGATAACGGTGATCTTGCGGCGAATCCACCACGGAGACCACCATTCATCGTAAAACACGAGCGGCGCCTGAAGAGACGGATATCTCGGTTGGGGCAGCAGCTGCTGCCGTTACCGAGATATCCCTCTTCAAAAAAGGGACGAACATCGTCGTGCGCTGGTCGTAAACAGTGGTTGCATTTTGAGTTTAAGATGCCGTGCGCCATGTCTATAGTGGTGCACCGATCGCCGCCTCCCGTGCGCCGACAATACGATAGTAAATGGGGGAATTGTGCTGTGTTACAGTCGCAATTGTTTCGTAAATACGAAAAACGTACGTTGCGCATCGACGTGCGTCGCAACTCATGCCGCAAACGGTTCGTAAATCACCCCCATAGGCTTATATGCATGAGAGCTTAGAGGCAGGACAATAAAAAAATCTCCAGACACCACTAAGAGGCAGCTGTAAAAACGTTCTGTCTGCATGGGGGCTTATAGGGGAGAATGACGTAAAAGCAGCAATATTTGGATATTCAACACCAACCGTAACCTTGGACCACAATGTACACATTGACCATCACAATCATAGCAATTATTTGCATGTTAGTTATAAAAAAAATATATATATTATTAATATTGTTGGTGTTGTTATTGTTTTTTTTTTATAACTAACATGCATTGTTAATATTATTTTATGTATTTATTTGTATCTAATTCCTAGTCACATAATCTAGGTGGTGAATGAATAGGTAAAGTGAAGGAGACAAAGTAAGACTTGTATGATGGGAGTTTGTATTGGAATAGTGATGAGTAAATAATAAAAAATATTATTATTATTATTATTATTATTATTATTATTAATAATGTTATTATTATTAACTTATTATTATTATTAATGTTAAAATTATTATTATTATAAATTTTAATATTATTATTAATGTTAAAATTATTATTATTATTATTACTAATGTTAATATTATTATTATTATTATTATTATTATTAATGTTAATATTATTATTAATGTTAATATTATTATTAATGTTATTATTATTATTATTATTATTAATGTTATTATTAATAATAATGTAATAATAATAATAATAACATTAATAATAATAATAATAATAAACATTAATAATAATATTAACATAATAATAATAATAATAATATTATACATTAATAATAATAATAATATAATAATATTACATTAATAATAATATTATTATTATTATTTTTAATATTATTTTATGTATTTATTAGTATCTAATTCACATAAACTAGGTGGTGAATGAATAGGTAAAGTGAAGGAGACATAGTAAGACTTGTATGATGGGAGTTTGTATTGGAATAGTGATGAGTAAATAATAAAAAATATTATTATTATTATTATTATTATTATTATTATTATTATTAATAATGTTATTAACTTATTATTATTATTATTAATGTTAAAATTATTATTATTATTAATTTTAATATTATTATTAATGTTAAAATTATTATTATTATTGTTAATGTTAATATTATTATTATTATTAATGTTAATATTATTATTAATGTTATTATTATTATTATTATTAATGTTATTATTAATAATAATGTAATAATAACATTAATAATAATAATAATAATAATAATAATAACATTAATAATATTAACATTAATAATACTATTAACATTAATAATAATAATAATTAATAATAATAATAATAATAATAATAACATTAATAATAATAATAATAACATTAATAATATTAACATTAATAATACTAATAATAATAATAATATTAACATTAATAATAATAATAATAATATTATTATTATTAATGTTAATATTAATATTATTATTATTTTTAATATTATTTTATGTATTTATTAGTATCTAATTCACATACACTAGGTGGTGAATGAATATGTAAAGTGAAGGAGACATAGTAAGACTTGTATGATGGGAGTTTGTATTGGAATAGTGATGAGGAAATTCGGCGTCTGTTTCCTGGGGATTCGGCAGAAACTTTCATCCAGTAAAATATCACATTTTGTTCTTTGGTGACTTAGTTCTTGTTTTGTTGTATTGTGAATGGAGCGGTCCCACCACTGTAATCATGTGCCGGTCTTGTGGGGCCTCTAGGGGGCGCTCAGCTCAGGTGTCGGTAGTCCTGGGAGAACGGCACACAGAAGGTTTACAATCACTCTAATAATGGAGATCGATGTCTCCGGATTTACTATTCTCTGCAATGTTAGAAATATCACCGGCATATGGTAACCGGCCTCCGGAATATCACCAATCAGGGGAATCCGACAACACGGAGAATAAAGAGATTACTGTATAAGACACAAGAAATACAAACTTCTAAATGTGTCTCTAAAGAGAGAAACTTCCATCCAATAGAACAAAGTCCGACTCTTCCCTGAAGGGGATGAAGAATAATAATTTACTAAAGAACCGCTTTCCAGTATCAGCAATGCTGAGAGAAATAATAATAATAATATATAATAATAATGATAATAATAATAAAATATAATAATAATAATAAAAACATATAATAGTAATAATAATAATAATAAGTATAATAATAATAATAATAATAATAATAATAATAATAATAATAATAAATATATAATAATAATAATAATAATAATAAAAACATATAATAGTAATAATAATAATTTATAATAAATGTGATACATAAAGTGAATAAAGGACTTGTGATGTGTGAAGAAGGTTCTGTAATATATATGGAAGTTTTGTTGCTATTATCTTCTTATCCTCTGCAGTTCTCACACCTCCTATGGCTCAGAGCAATGCTCACATTTCTCTATCAACCTTTTGATTCAGCAATAACTTTATAATAAAAGTAATACAAATACTTATTCGTAGGACAAAAAAATAAAATAAAAAACTTTTTGTTGATATTGCCTTGCAAAATGATTTTTTTTTTTTTTTTTTTTTTTGCAATTCATAAAAAAAAAAAGAAAATAGAAAAACTTAAAGCGCAACTCCAGGATAAATTTACAGAGGCAGTAGAAATATCACTTCTATATACACTATATTGTCCAAAAGTATTGGGACGCCTTCCGTTACACACACATGAACTGTAATGACATCCCAGTCTTAGTCTGTAGGGTTCAATATTGGGTTGGCCCGCCTTTTGCAGCTATAACAGCCTCAACTCTTCTGGGAAGGCCGTCCACAAGGTTTAGGAGGGTGTCTATGGGAATGTTTGACCATTCTTCCAGAAGAGCATATGTGAGGTCAGGCACTGATGTTGGTCGAGAAGGCCTGGCTTGCAGTCTCCACTCTAATTCACCAAAAAGCTGTTCTTTCGGGTTGAGGTCAGGACTCTGTGCAGGCCAGTCAAGTTCCTCCACCCCAAACTCGCTCATCCATGTCTTTATGGACCTTGCTTTGTGCACTGGTCCCAATCATTTGGTGGAGGGGGGATTATGGTGTGGGGGGAAGGGGGATTATGGTGGGGGGTTGTTTTTCAGGGGTTGGGCTTGGCCCCTTAGTTCCAGTGAAGGAACTGTTAAGGCGTCAGCATATCAAGACATTTTGGACAATTTCATGCCCCCAACTTTGTGGGAAGAGTTTGGGGACGGCCCCTTCCTGTTCCAACATGACTGCCCACCAGTGCACAAAGCAAGGTCCATAAAGACATGGATGAGCGAGTTTGGGGTGGAGGAACTTGACTGGCCTGCACAGAGTTCTGACCTCAACACGATAGAACACATTTGGGATGAATTAGAGTGGAGACTGCGAGCCAGGCCTTCTCATCCAACATCAGTGCCTGGCCTCACAAATGCTCTTCTGGAAGAATGGTCAAACATTCCCATAGACACCCTCCTAAACATTGTGGAAGGCCTTCCCAGAAGAGTTGAAGCTGTTATAGCTGCAAAAAGCGGGCCAACCCAATATTGAACCCTACAGACCAGGGGCGGACTGACAACTCATGGGGGCCCCCGGGCAATAGAAGATAATAGGGCCCCCAGGCAGCCATCTTTTTTATGCAACATAAATGTGAAGGGGAGGGGCACTGAGCTCGGTGACATGCAGAGTGGCAGGAGACTTAGAGCTGGTGACCCAGTAAAGGCACCAGGAGCCTCTCATGGGCAGTGCCACCTTAACAGCATCATGGGCACCTGGGCAAAACACTGCTCTGGGACCACTACCAGGGAGAGGATGACCTGCACCATACATAGTGCACCATGGAGAACAACGGACAGGGCCAGTGGGAGAGTCTTAACCACTTCAGCCCGGAAGGATTTACCCCCTGCCTGACCAGGCCATTTTTTGTGATTCGGCACTGCGTCGCTTTAACTGACAATTGCGCGGTCGTGCCACGTTGCACCCAAACAACATTTATGTCCTTTTTCCCCACAAATAGAGCTTTCTTTTTTGTGGTATTTGATCATCTCTGCGTTTTTATTTTTTGCTCTATAAACAAAAAAAGCGTAAATTTCGAAAAAAAAAAACACAATATTTTTTAGTTTTTTCTATAAAAAATATTCAAATTTTAAAAACAAAAACACCAATTTTCCCTCAGTTTAGGCCGATACGTATTCTTCTACATATTTTTGGTAAAAAAAAAATCACAGTAAGCGTTCATTGATTGGTTAGCATCTACAAAATAGGCTATTGATTAATGCCATTTTTTATTTTTTACTAGTAATGGCGCCGATCTGCGATTTTTATCGTAACTGCGACATTGCAGACATTGCAGGTCGGACACTTTTGACAATTTTTTGAAACCATTGACATTTAAACAGCGATCAGAGCTATAAATAGTCACTAATTACTGTAGAAATGTCACTGGCAGGGAAGGGGTTAACACTAGGGGCGATCAAGGGGTTAAATGTGTTCCCTCAGCGTGTGTTCTAACTGTGACTGGGGGAGGAGACTGATCGGTGTTCCTATAAACTAGGAACACAGGATCTGTCTCCTCTCCCCTGACAGGAGGTGGAGCTGTGTGTTTACAGATCCCTGTTCCTGCTCTATCACGAGCCATCGACAGTATAATGTACAGAGTGTGGGGGGCGGGTCTATGTACAGTATAATGTACAGAGTGCGGGGGTTGGGTCTATGTACAGTATAATGTACAGAGTGCGGGGGTTGGGTCTATGTACAGTATAATGTACAGAGTGCGGCGGTCGGGTCTATGTACAGTATAATGTACAGAGTGTGGGGGGTTGGGTCTATGTACAGTACAGTATAATGTACAGAGTGCGGGGATTGTGTCTATGTACAGTATAATGTACAGAGTGTGGGGGTCGGGTCTATGTACAGTATAATGTACAGAGTGTGGGGGTCGGGTCTATGTACAGTATAATGTACAGAGTGCGGGGGTTGTGTCTATGTACAGTATAATGTACAGAGTGTGGGGGTCGGGTCTATGTACAGTATAATGTACAGAGTGTGGGGGTCGGGTCTATGTACAGTATAATGTACAGAGTGCGGGGATTGTGTCTATGTACAGTATAATGTACAGAGTGTGGGGGTCGGGTCTATGTACAGTATAATGTACAGAGTGTGGGGGTCGGGTCTATGTACAGTATAATGTACAGAGTGTGGGGGTCGGGTCTATGTACAGTATAATGTACAGAGTGCGGGGGTCAGGAGTAACAAGCAAAACAACATTTAGAATACAGCAGTCAGGATGAGCGCTACACTCCCATCAGAGTCCTCCCTTACACCAAGTCCCAACATTCTCCCTATACATCAGTCTGCAGAGTCCCGCCCCAGTGTGCCACCCTATGGCAGAGGCCCCCAGTGTGCCACCCTAAGGATGAGCCCCCAGAGTGCCACCCTACGGCAGAGCCCCCACTATGGCAAATCCCACAAAGTGCCACCCTACGGCAGAGCCCCCAGTGTTCCACCCTAAGGAAGAGTCCCCAGAGTGCCACCTTATGGCAGAGACCCCCAGTGTGCCACCCTATGGCAGAGCCCCCAGTGTGCCACCCTATGGCTGAGCCCCCCCAGTGTGCCACCCTAAGGATGAGCCCCCAGAGTGCCACACTACAGCAGAGCCCCCCAGTGTGCCACCCTAAGGATGAGCCCCCCAGAGTGCCATCCTATGACAGAGCCCCCCCCCAGTGTGCCACCCTACAGCAGAGCCCCCCCAAGAGTGCCACCCTATGGCAGAGCCCCCCAGTGTGCCACCCTAAGGATGAGCCCCCAGAGTGCCACCCTACGGCAGAGCCCCCCAGTGTGCCACCCTATGGCAGAGCCCCCCAGTGTGCCACCCTACGGCAGAGCCCCCCAGAGTGCCACACTACAGCAGAGCCCCCCAGTGTGCCACCCTAAGGATGAGCCCCCCAGAGTGCCATCCTATGGCAGAGTTCCCCAGTGTGCCACCCTACAGCAGAGCCCCCCCAGAGTACCACCCTATGGCAGAGCCCCCCAGTGTGCCACCCTATGGATGAGCCCCCAGAGTGCCACCCTATGGCAGAGCCCCCCAGTGTGCCACCCTATGGCAGAGCCCCCCAGTGTGCCACCCTAAGGCAGAGCCCCCAGAGTGCCACCCTACAGCAGAGCCCCCCAGAGTGCCACTCTATGGCAGAGCCCCCCAGTGTGCCACCCTAAGGAAGAGCCCCCAGAGTGCCACCCTATGGCAGAGCCCCCCCCCCAGAGTGCAACCCTATGGCAGTGCCACGTGATGTATCTGAAGTTCCTCTTCTTTTTCTTTTAAAACTCATGTGAAATATTTATTGGAGGAGAATTGAGCAGAGCAAAAGGAAAGTTATTGACTCATCGTGCTACCCTTGGCGGAGGAGAGCGGCTGTCCTCTTTGGAGAAGACTGGGTGGCACATCACTGCTGATCGTTATCGTTACCAGAGTGAATGGAAAATCAATAATTCATCTGTGTGTGACGGGGGAGAGTGGCTGCCCTTTTTTTCTGGAGCGGACCGGGTGAAATGTCACCGCTGAGTGCTGCTGATACCAGGCGAGTTTGACCCTCATAATTTGGGGTCCACCAAATGCGGTAAGAGGCCATCTGGCTTTATTAAAGCTCACTTCTCCTATCCAGATTTGAAGCATCCGACCCGTTACCAGAGGGGGAGGGGCGGCATCAAAAAAATGCTTTTATTCATCACCTTGTCAATTTGTTTCTGTTGGGACTTTTTTGATACATCAAATATAAATATTCTGTGTGGATTCTGTCGTGGATATTTCGCCACACTCTTGCGCTAATAAGCGCCTTTCAATCTTATGATATAATGCACCCTCTGATCGTATGCCTCCCTGGATCCCCAGCTCCCAAAAACAGACATTACCAGCAGCTTCACGTCATCCTCTCATCATCAGCATCCAAACCTCACCAGCCAAGCATTCCATCTATCACCACCTCAGTCTGGCTGCTTTCCATCTTAGCCCCTGGTTTCCCATTGCCCAGTAAACAGCCATCAACAGCAAGTATTCTTACATGTTCATCTCAGCCTCGGTCAGCATCATCGCCCCTGTCCCAGCTCAGTGAACTCCTTTATTTAGAAAACATTCCAAGCCACACCCTCAGGGGTTTGCCTCCAACAGCTAAACCCCTCCCACAGAAGGTTGTGACCTCATCTCATTCACACAGGATGTGAATGACCATATAAGGAAATACAATACAGGACTACAATACAGGGACAATTGTTTTCCTTCAAAAGAACCAATCACAGATGTATACATTCAAACAGACTAAGCAGTGATGTACAAACCGTCTAAACTGCTTTCAATGACAACGAACGATATAAAACTATGGCTCCGTGGGCCACAATATTTATATCGTTATGCTAAAGTTCCAGTGTACACAGAGAGGTTCGCTTGAAGCTATTAATGCCGTCACCGGGAAATGGCCAGTCTCCCGATGAGGCACAAATGAACTTCCTTAAACCAGCAAACACGTCTGTAGTGTCCATAGGAAGGTTTCCGCAGCCAATGGTCTTCCGCCAACGTCTTTATGTGCGAATGCGCTCAGATGAGCGCATTACAGCAAAACCGACACTGGGGGGCATCTGACAACATACATTAATAAAATTTTCCATGACAGTCCCTCGTTTTTGTCATATCCTCCCATGTGTCTCTTGATGAATTTCGATCTTCTTACACCTGGCCTTACAGTCCATAAAAAGGAAAACACGGCTTGACATGGAGACTCTGTTCTTCAGTAGAGATGACATGGTGAGCTGTTGTAATCGCTGGTCGGTCTGGGATCCTCTGTGTCTTGTTTGCAGGTCGGGCATCTTGTTGAGAAAAATTTGGTCATCTGCTCGGGCTCTGGCCACGCGTCCAAATCAGGCAGCAGGAGCACCTCATCATCATGATATATATAAGGAATAGAAACAAAAACAACATGAGTAAATATACCCCTACTTCCTTCAACTATGATCCGCTGCAAAAATAAAAATGAAATCACCACAGATTCCCAGACTTTTTAGAGAATTCCATCCTTCACTAGCTACAGCTCTGGCTTTGCCTCTCAGGGATCCAAGCCCCATTCATATGGGCCTGACTTATGAATTCCCAGGACCCCCTTTGGATTGTGGGAACTTCCTTGTAGACCAAAGCTGGCGAGAACCAGAGCTATTGTCAAAATAATAATTAATTTTACCCTCTAGAAATGTATCCATAAATTCCATTTAGAAATGTCTGTTTGGAGTCTTTACTAGTTTGTCACAACTCCTCATACCAATATGCCTGTATATCATACACCGCTGTCATCACTGGGGCACTAGAGCTCCGTGGAGACTCAGAGTAGACCCAACCATGTGTCCAGTTCCCCTTTTTAGCTAGTTGGAAAATACACTTTAAAAAAAATATAAATAAAGATACTTCTCATCCTTGTTGTCTTGTTCATCAATCTTCTCTGCAACGACCCAGTCACCTGTCACCTGTCACTTGTCACCTGTCACAAACTTGGCTAGAATTAGAGTGGTTAGTATCATTGGTTTGAAAAATTGTCACTCAGCCCATCCTCTTCCCCCCTTTTCCTCATCTTTACAAAGTGGAGGAAAACATTCAGGGTTTAGAATGGTGCAGAGCCTCAGAAACTCCTTGGACCTGAAAAGATACTTATACACACAAGTTATTAATGTGTCATTCATAAACAATACAACATTCGTGTCCATTGGTAAATTGTCAATGACATTCCTCAAAACCGATAATAGCCAAACCCGCTGTAATCCTTACTTTCATGTTTTTACTAAAATACAACACCCACAACACGACTGTCGCGGTAGGTTCAGACTTATTCTTGTTACCACATAGAACATGACACAACTAAAACTTTAGACAAACATTTTGATACAAACGTGGGGGAGATATTTCATAGTTCCTAAATCAAAAATTAAAATTAAAACCAACCAGATGGAATTCTGCCTTCACTCTTAGCAATAAAAAAACTACATACAATGGGACAGACAGGAGAACATCTCAGAATATTGTATGGACCAGCCACACAAAGTTCTGGAATGGGCATCTGGATTTTAAGCACAGTTCCTCCTCTGAGAATCACAAAAGCATGTACTACACATCCATCATCCCACTCATCATTACAGATTTCTGACGCCACAACTGAACTACTTCCAAAATATTTTTTTATTCTGGGGTCTCGTACCACCAGACATCAAAAATACCTTCCAAAGGAATACACCTTACTGTACCCTCTGACCATATATGTCACACTTTAAGGGGTCTCATGTCCAGAGCCCCAAACCCAGATCTCATGTGTAAGGCAGCTGTCTGACTGGTGTGGAGCCTCATTTTTTTTTATCTCCAACGCATGGATGGCCAACATTACCCATGACGATTCGAATCGCTTATGAAGTGTCCCTGCGTCCAGGGCACCTTGCACTAATTTTCGGATCAGTACTGCTAGTGACTTCTTTTTACAGTACTGGCACCCGCCGTTCTCCGATTATTATACACGGCCTCCCGGTGTGCTAGCGTACTAATCCTCACATTTACATGCTCTACTACCGGTTATCGGCAGCCCCATAAATGTGTTGTCAGACAAACTACAAAACACCATGAAATCCTCCACTATTCAAAACAAATATTATGGCTTCTCTCTGTACCTTGATATTACAATAATTTGAATGTCTCCCCAAAACAGTATTACAATATAAACCTTATTTTGTCTATCAAGACATTAGAAAAATCTATGGCTAGCATCAGCAAATAAAAAAAAAAAACTTTTTTCCTGGAGTGGGTGGAATAAACCCCCATGTTGCAATCCCCCTTGACTCACATATCCCCTGGGAAGTCAAAACACCAGTTTTAAAACCAGAATACCACACAACAGTGCAATCAAAGCCTTTACCTTCCATTGCAGGCCACAAACAATCAAAAAGCCCCTCCCCTCCTGTGGATACATCAAAACTCATCAAACTGGTTAATTTAAATATCAATGAAGAGGAAAGAGGGAGGGAGAGAGATTTTCAAGTGCAGGCTTAAACAATACAAGCCTAAAAAGAACAATGAATTACCATCTGAGACACTCCCACACACTTGCAAAGCTAGTTTCTCTGTCCACAAACCCAGTCTAGATTCAAATGGAAATCAAAATTCAATACAGAAAACGCAAAAGCTTTACTTAAAAATATGTAAAAAGTACAAAAAAAAATACAAGAAGACAGAAAGTGACGTCCCGGACCACATGGCTACACACACAAAGGAATCAGAGCAGCTTCCACTGTGGGATGATTTGAGAGTTGAAAAGCACAAAATCCTTCAAAATGGGATTTCTCCTGCATAAAAGGCTGACAAGATCAAACTGCCCCTCTAAATCACCTTTCTAAAACAGGACAGACCGTACTATTTACCTCGCACTAAGCGTTGAAAATCTGCCCCAAAGGCTGAACACAGCAGATACAACAAGATGGCCGATGAAAAAAACATAGCACGTGGTAGCAATCAACAAAGGCCAGACTTCAGCAAGATGGAGTTTTTCCCGCCAAACGAAAACAGCTAGCCTATAATAGCTTACATTAAATGATGCCTAGAAACAAGCATGACAAGGGCTAGGCTACAACATGGGGAATTTTTTTTTTCCCGCCGAAACTAGCACAAGTTAAACTACAATAGCTTACATTAAATGATGCCTAGAAACAAGCACGACAAAGGCTAGGCTACAACATGGAGGATTTTTTTTCCCGCCGAAACTAGCACATGGTTTCACACACAAAGGAATGATGTTTGCCCCTTCCCCTATAGGATGACCCAGCACAACTTAAGACAAAATACACTTCTTGTCCCCCCCCCCCCCCAAAGTTACTCACTTACTGTGGCATCAACTTCCATAACAAGCCAACCCTTCTCCCCACACATACACACGATCACACACATACACACGATCACACACGATCACACACACAGACATACATACATACATACATACATACATACACAAAGACATACATACACATACAGACATACATACATACACACACATACGATCAAAATTCCAGCATTATACTGAAAAACAAAACATTTGTTCTTGTTGCAAACCTGAGTTTTCCCAATGCATCAGGCAGAGAAAACGTACCCCTTTTGTCTCAGGACAACAAACATGTCTTGGACTGTGCTCCGTTTTCCCCCTTTCTCTGCCTGTGAAGAGGCAAAGCTCTGTTTGCCCTTTAAACACCTGGCCCGCCATCAACTGTTGTGGATATTTCGCCACACTCTTGCGCTAATAAGCGCCTTTCAATCTTATGATATAATGCACCCTCTGATCGTATGCCTCCCTGGATCCCCAGCTCCCAAAAACAGACATTACCAGCAGCTTCACGTCATCCTCTCATCATCAGCATCCAAACCTCACCAGCCAAGCATTCCATACATCACCTTTGTAGCCTAAGCTGCTTCCCATCTAAGCCCCTGGTTTCCCATTACCCAGTAAACAGCCATCACCAGTATTACCTTTTTCATGTTCCTCTCAGCACAGGGGCAGCATCTCTGTGTCCTTTTCCTGTGTGAGCAGACTCTCTTTTATTTTGAAAACATTCCAAGCCACACCCTCAGGGGTTTGCCTCCAACAGCTAAACCCCTCCCACAAAGGATGTGGCCTCATCTCATTCACAGAGGATGTGAATGACCATATAAGGACACACAAATTCAATACAATATAATTGTGTTACAATACAGGGACAATTGTTTTCCTTCAAAAGAACCAATCACAGATGTATACATTCAAACAGACTAAGCAGTGATGTACAAACCGCCTAAACGGCTTTCAATGACAACGAACGATATAAAACTATGGCTCCGTGGGCCACAATATTTATACCGTTATGCTAAAGTTCCGCCAACGTCTTTATGTGCGAATACGCACCGATGAGCACATTACAGCAAAACCGACACTGGGGGGCATCTGACAACATACATTAATAAAATTTTCCATGACAACTGGGCCTTAGAGCAGATACAGAGGCTGAGGTGGTTTTATTTGTGATGTACTAACAGAGCACACACACAAGCTAGCTAGCTCCTGGAGATGCCTGGCTGCCATCAATGACAACAACTGGGCCTTACGGCAGATAGAGACTGCCTTATATGACAACAACTGGGCCTTAGAGCAGATACAGAGTCTGAGGTGGTTTTATGTGTGATGTAATAACGGAGCACACACACAAGCTAGCTAGCTCCTGGAGATGCCTGGCTGCCTTCAATGAGAACAACTGGGCCTTACGGCAGATAGAGACTGCCTTATATGACAACAACTGGGCCTTAGAGCAGATACAGAGTCTGAGGTGGTTTTATGTGTGATGTACTAACAGAGCACACACACAAGCTAGCTAGCTTCTGGAGATGCCTGGCTGCCTTATATGACAACAACTGGGCCTTAGAGCAGATACAGAGGCTGAGGTGGTTTTATTTGTGATGTACTAACAGAGCACACACACACAAAAGCTAGCTAGCTCCTGGTGATGCCTGGCTGCCTTCTATGACAACAACTGGGCCTTCCGGCAGATAGAGACTGCCTTATATGACAACAACTGGGCCTTAGAGCAGATACTGAGGCTGAGGTGGTTTTATGTGTGATGTACTAACAGAGCACACACACACACAAGCTAGCTAGCTCCTGGAGATGCCTGGCTGCCTTATATGAGAACAACTGGGCCTTACGGCAGATAGAGACTGCCTTATATGACAACAACTGGGCCTTAGAGCAGATACAAAGGCTGAGGTGGTTTTATGTGTGATGTACTAACAGAGCACACACACACACGAGCTAGCTAGCTCCTGGAGATGCCTGGCTGCCTTATATGACAACAACTGGGCCTTAGAGCAGATACAGAGGCTGAGGTGGTTTTATGTGTGATGTACTAACAGAGCACACACACACAAGCTAGCTAGCTCCTGGAGATGCCTGGCTGCCTTCGATGAGAACAACTGGGCCTTAAGTCAGATAGAGACTGCATTATATGACAACAACTGGGCCTTAGAGCAGATACAAAGGCTGAGGTGGTTTTATGTGTGATGTACTAACAGAGCACACACACACACGAGCTAGCTAGCTCCTTAAGATGCCTGGCTGCCTTCGATGACAACAACTGGGCCTTAGAGCAGATACAGAGGCTGAGGTGGTTTTATTTGTGATGTACTAACAGAGCACACACACAAGCTAGCTAGCTCCTGGAGATGCCTGGCTGCCTTGATGACAACAACTGGGCCTTAGAGCAGATACAGAGGCTGAGGTGGTTTTATTTGTGATGTACTAACAGAGCACACACACAAGCTAGCTAGCTCCTGGAGATGTCTGGCTGCCTTCGATGATAACAACTGGGCCTTAGAGCAGATACAGAGGCTGAGGTGGTTTTATGTGTGATGTACTAACAGAGCACACACATAAGCTAGCTAACTCCTGGAGATGCCTGGCTGCCTTCAATGACAACAACTGGGCCTTACGGCAGATAGAGACTGCCTTATATGACAACAACTGGGCCTTAGATCAGATACAGAGGCTGAGGTGGTTTTATTTGTGATGTACTAACAGAGCACACACACAAGCTAGCTAGCTCCTGGAGATGCCTGGCTGCCTTCAATAACAACAACTGGGCCTTACGGCAGATAGAGACTGCCTTATATGACAACAAATGGGCCTTAGAGCAGATACAGAGGCTGAGGTGGTTTTATGTGTGATGTACTAACGGAGCACACACACAAGCTAGCTAGCTCCTGGAGATGCCTGGCTGCCTTCTATGAGAACAACTGGGCCTTACGGTAGATAGAGACTGCCTTATATAAAAACAACTGGGCCTTAGATCAGATACAGAGGCTGAGGTGGTTTTATTTGTGATGTACTAACAGAGCACACACACACAAGCTAGCTAGCTCCTGGAGATGCCTGGCTGCCTTCAATGACAACAACTGGGCCTTACGGCAGATAGAGACTGCCTTATATGACAACAACTGGGCCTTAGAGCAGATACAGAGTCTGAGGTGGTTTTATGTGTGATGTACTAACAGAGCACACACACAAGCTAGCTAGCTCCTGGAGATGCCTGGCTGCCTTCTATGACAACAACTGGGCCTTAGAGCAGATACAGAGGCTGAGGTGGTTTTATTTGTGATGTACTAACAGAGCACACACACACACAAGCTAGCTAGCTCCTGGAGATGCCTGGCTGCCTTATATGACAACAACTGGGCCTTAGAGCAGATACAGAGGCTGAGGTGGTTTTATGTGTGATGTACTAACAGAGCACACACACACAAGCTAGCTAGCTCCTGGAGATGCCTGGCTGCCTTATATGACAACAATTGGGCCTTAGAGCAGATACAGAGGCTGAGGTGGTTTTATTTGTGGTGTACTAACAGAGCACACACACACACACAAGCTAGCTAGCTCCTGGAGATGCCTGGCTGCCTTCTATGAGAACAACTGGGCCTTACGGCAGATAGAGACTGCCTTATATGACAACAACTGGGCCTTAGAGCAGATACAAAGGCTGAGGTGGTTTTATGTGTGATGTACTAACAGAGCACACACACACACACACGAGCTACCTAGCTCCTGGAGATGCCTGGCTGCCTTATATGACAACAACTGGGCCTTAGAGCAGATACAGAGGCTGAGGTGGTTTTATGTGTGATGTACTAACAGAGCACACACACACAAGCTAGCTAGCTCCTGGAGATGCCTGGCTGCCTTCGATGAGAACAACTGGGCCTTAAGTCAGATAGAGACTGCATTATATGACAACAACTGGGCCTTAGAGCAGATACAAAGGCTGAGGTGGTTTTATGTGTGATGTACTAACAGAGCACACACACACACGAGCTAGCTAGCTCCTTAAGATGCCTGGCTGCCTTCGATGACAACAACTGGGCCTTAGAGCAGATACAGAGGCTGAGGTGGTTTTATTTGTGATGTACTAACAGAGCACACACACAAGCTAGCTAGCTCCTGGAGATGCCTGGCTGCCTTTGATGACAACAACTGGGCCTTAGAGCAGATACAGAGGCTGAGGTGGTTTTATTTGTGATGTACTAACAGAGCACACACACAAGCTAGCTAGCTTCTGGAGATGCCTGGCTGCCTTCTATGAGAACAACTGGGCCTTACGGCAGATAGAGACTGCCTTATATGACAACAACTGGGCCTTAGAGCAGATACAGAGGCTGAGGTGGTTTTATGTGTGATGTACTAACAGGGCACACACACACAATCTAGCTAGCTCCTGGAGATGCCTGGCTGCCTTATATGACAACAACTGGGCCTTAGAGCAGATACAGAGGCTGAGGTGGTTTTGTGTGTGGTGTACTAACAGAGCACACACACACACAAGCTAGCTAGCTCCTGGAGATGCCTGGCTGCCTTCTATGAGAACAACTGGGCCTTACGGCAGATAGAGACTGCCTTATATGACAACAACTGGGCCTTAGAGCAGATACAAAGGCTGAGGTGGTTTTATGTGTGATGTACTAACAGAGCACACACACACACGAGCTGCCTAGCTCCTGGAGATGCCTGGCTGCCTTATATGACAACAACTGGGCCTTAGAGCAGATACAGAGGCTGAGGTGGTTTTATGTGTGATGTACTAACAGAGCACACACACACAAGCTAGCTAGCTCCTGGAGATGCCTGGCTGCCTTCGATGAGAACAACTGGGCCTTAAGTCAGATAGAGACTGCATTATATGACAACAACTGGGCCTTAGAGCAGATACAAAGGCTGAGGTGGTTTTATGTGTGATGTACTAACAGAGCACACACACACACGAGCTAGCTAGCTCCTTAAGATGCCTGGCTGCCTTCGATGACAACAACTGGGCCTTAGAGCAGATACAGAGGCTGAGGTGGTTTTATTTGTGATGTACTAACAGAGCACACACACAAGCTAGCTAGCTCCTGGAGATGCCTGGCTGCCTTTGATGACAACAACTGGGCCTTAGAGCAGATACAGAGGCTGAGGTGGTTTTATTTGTGATGTACTAACAGAGCACACACACAAGCTAGCTAGCTCCTGGAGATGTCTGGCTGCCTTCGATGATAACAACTGGGCCTTAGAGCAGATACAGAGGCTGAGGTGGTTTTATGTGTGATGTACTAACAGAGCACACACATAAGCTAGCTAACTCCTGGAGATGCCTGGCTGCCTTCGATGACAACAACTGGGCCTTACGGCAGATAGAGACTGCCTTATATGACAACAACTGGGCCTTAGATCAGATACAGAGGCTGAGGTGGTTTTATTTGTGATGTACTAACAGAGCACACACACACAAGCTAGCTAGCTCCTGGAGATGCCTGGCTGCCTTCAATGACAACAACTGGGCCTTACGGCAGATAGAGACTGCCTTATATGACAACAACTGGGCCTTAGAGCAGATACAGAGTCTGAGGTGGTTTTATGTGTGATGTAATAACGGAGCACACACACAAGCTAGCTAGCTTCTGGAGATGCCTGGCTGCCTTCTATGAGAACAACTGGGCCTTACGGCAGATAGAGACTGCCTTATATGACAACAACTGGGCCTTAGAGCAGATACAGAGGCTGAGGTGGTTTTATGTGTGATGTACTAACAGGGCACACACACACAAGCTAGCTAGCTCCTGGAGATGCCTGGCTGCCTTATATGACAACAATTGGGCCTTAGAGCAGATACAGAGGCTGAGGTGGTTTTGTG
This sequence comes from Lithobates sylvaticus, assembly GCA_028564925.1. NCBI lineage: Eukaryota > Metazoa > Chordata > Amphibia > Anura > Ranidae > Lithobates > Lithobates sylvaticus. Next base: position 632,298,095 of record CM053027.1, on the reverse strand, counting down.
TGTGGTGTACTAACAGAGCACACACACACACAAGCTAGCTAGCTCCTGGAGATGCCTGGCTGCCTTCTATGAGAACAACTGGGCCTTACGGCAGATAGAGACTGCCTTATATGACAACAACTGGGCCTTAGAGCAGATACAAAGGCGGAGGTGGTTTTATGTGTGATGTACTAACAGAGCACACACACACACATGAGCTACCTAGCTCCTGGAGATGCCTGGCTGCCTTATATGACAACAACTGGGCCTTAGAGCAGTTACAGAGGCTGAGGTGGTTTTATGTGTGATGTACTAACAGAGCACACACACACAAGCTAGCTAGCTCCTGGAGATGCCTGGCTGCCTTCGATGAGAACAACTGGGCCTTAAGTCAGATATAGACTGCATTATATGACAACAACTGGGCCTTAGAGCAGATACAAAGGCTGAGGTGGTTTTATGTGTGATGTACTAACAGAGCACACACACACACGAGCTAGCTAGCTCCTTAAGATGCCTGGCTGCCTTCGATGACAACAACTGGGCCTTAGAGCAGATACAGAGGCTGAGGTGGTTTTATTTGTGATGTACTAACAGAGCACACACACAAGCTAGCTAGCTGCTGGAGATGCCTGGCTGCCTTTGATGACAACAACTGGGCCTTAGAGCAGATACAGAGGCTGAGGTGGTTTTATTTGTGATGTACTAACAGAGCACACACACAAGCTAGCTAGCTCCTGGAGATGTCTGGCTGCCTTCGATGATAACAACTGGGCCTTAGAGCAGATACAGAGGCTGAGGTGGTTTTATGTGTGATGTACTAACAGAGCACACACACAAGCTAGCTAGCTCCTGAAGATGTCTGGCTGCCTTCGATGACAACAACTGGGCCTTAGAGCAGATACAGAGGCTGAGGTGGTTTTATTTGTGATGTACTAACAGAGCACACACAAGCTAGCTAGCTCCTGGAGATGCCTCGCTGCCTTCGTTGAGAACAACTGGGCCTTACAGCAGATAGAGACTGCCTTATATGACAACAACTGGGCCTTAGAGCAGATACAGTGGCTGAGGGGGTTTTATGTGTGATGTACTACCGGAGCACAAACACACACAAGCTAGCTAGCTCCTGGAGATGCCTGGCTGCCTTCAATGACAACAACTTGGCCTTAGAGCAGATACAGAGGCTAAGGTGGTTTTATTTGTGATGTTCTAACAGAGCACACACACAAGCTAGCTAGCTCCTGGAGATGCCTGGCTGCCTTCTATGAGAACAAATGGGCCTTACGGCAGATAGAGACAGCCTTATATGACAACAACTGGGCCTTAGAGCAGATACAGAGGCTGAGGTGGTTTTATGTGTGATGTACTAACAGAGCACACACACACAAGCTAGCTAGCTCCTGGAGATGCCTGGCTGCCTGGCTGTCTTCGATGACAACAACTGGGCCTTACGGCAGATAGAGACTGCCTTATATGACAACAACTGGGCCTTAGAGCAGATACAGAGGCTGAGGTGGTTTTATGTGTGATGTACTAACAGGGCACACACACACAAGCTAGCTAGCTCCTGGAGATGCCTGGCTGCCTTATATGACAACAACTGGGCCTTAGAGCAGATACAGAGGCTGAGGTGGTTTTGTGTGTGGTGTACTAACAGAGCACACACACACACAAGCTAGCTAGCTCCTGGAGATGCCTGGCTGCCTTCTATGAGAACAACTGGGCCTTACGGCAGATAGAGACTGCCTTATATGACAACAACTGGGCCTTAGAGCAGATACAAAGGCTGAGGTGGTTTTATGTGTGATGTACTAACAGAGCACACACACACACATGAGCTACCTAGCTCCTGGAGATGCCTGGCTGCCTTATATGACAACAACTGGGCCTTAGAGCAGATACAGAGGCTGAGGTGGTTTTATGTGTGATGTACTAACAGAGCACACACACACACAAGCTAGCTAGCTCCTGGAGATGCCTGGCTGCCTTCGATGAGAACAACTGGGCCTTAAGTCAGATAGAGACTGCATTATATGACAACAACTGGGCCTTAGAGCAGATACAAAGGCTGAGGTGGTTTTATGTGTGATGTACTAACAGAGCACACACACACACGAGCTAGCTAGCTCCTTAAGATGCCTGGCTGCCTTCGATGACAACAACTGGGCCTTAGAGCAGATACAGAGGCTGAGGTGGTTTTATTTGTGATGTACTAACAGAGCACACACACAAGCTAGCTAGCTCCTGGAGATGTCTGGCTGCCTTCGATGATAACAACTGGGCCTTAGAGCAGATACAGAGGCTGAGGTGGTTTTATGTGTGATGTACTAACAGAGCACACACACAAGCTAGCTAGCTCCTGAAGATGTCTGGCTGCCTTCGATGACAACAACTGGGCCTTAGAGCAGATACAGAGGCTGAGGTGGTTTTATTTGTGATGTACTAACAGAGCACACACACAAGCTAGCTAGCTCCTGGAGATGCCTGGCTGCCTTCGTTGAGAACAACTGGGCCTTACAGCAGATAGAGACTGCCTTATATGACAACAACTGGGCCTTAGAGCAGATACAGAGGCTGAGGTGGTTTTATGTGTGATGTACTAACAGAGCACAAACACACACAAGCTAGCTAGCGGAGATGCCTGGCTGCCTTCAATGACAACAACTGGGCTTTAGAGCAGAGGCTGAGGTGGTTTTATTTGTGATGTACTAACAGAGCACACACACAAGCTAGATACAGAGGCTGAGGTGGTTTTATTTGTGATGTTCTAACAGAGCACACACACAAGCTAGCTAGCTCCTGGAGATGCCTGGCTGCCTTCTATGAGAACAAATGGGCCTTACGGCAGATAGAGACAGCCTTATATGACAACAACTGGGCCTTAGAGCAGATACAGAGGCTGAGGTGGTTTATGTGTGATGTACTAACAGAGCACACACACACAAGCTAGCTAGCTCCTGGAGATGCCTGGCTGCCTGGCTGTCTTCGATGACAACAACTGGGCCTTACGGCAGATAGAGACTGCCTTTGATGACAACAACTGGGCCTTAGATCAGATACAGAGACTGAGGTGGTTTTATTTGTGATGTACTAACAGAGCACACACACACACACACAAGCTAGCTAGCTCCTGGAGATTCCTGGCTGCCTGCCTGCCTTCGATGACAACAACTGGGCCTTACGGCAGATAGAGACTGCCTTATATGACAACAACTGGGCCTTAGAGCAGATACAGAGGCTGAGGTGGTTTTATGTGTGATGTACTAACAAAGCACACACACACACACAAGCTAGCTAGCTCCTGGAGATGCCTGGCTGCCTTCGATGACAACCACTGGGCCTTAGAGCAGATACAGAGGCTGAGGTGGTTTTATTTGTGATGTACTAACAGAGCACACACACACACACAAGCTAGCTAGCTCCTGGAGATTCCTGGCTGCCTTCGATGACAACAACTGGGCCTTACGGCAGATAGAGACTGACTTATATGACAACAACTGGGCCTTAGAGCAGATACAGAGGCTGAGGGGGTTTTATGTGTGATGTACTACCGGAGCACAAACACACACAAGCTAGCTAGCTCCTGGAGATGCCTGGCTGCCTTCAATAGAAACAACTTGGCCTTAGAGCAGATACAGAGGCTAAGGTGGTTTTATTTGTGATGTTCTAACAGAGCACACACACAAGCTAGCTAGCTCCTGGAGATGCCTGGCTGCCTTCTATGAGAACAAATGGGCCTTACGGCAGATAGAGACAGCCTTATATGACAACAACTGGGCCTTAGAGCAGATACAGAGGCTGAGGTGGTTTTATGTGTGATGTACTAACAGAGCACACACACACAAGCTAGCTAGCTCCTGGAGATGCCTGGCTGCCTGGCTGTCTTCGATGACAACAACTGGGCCTTACGGCAGATAGAGACTGCCTTTGATGACAACAACTGGGTCTTAGATCAGATACAGAGACTGAGGTGGTTTTATTTGTGATGTACTAACAGAGCACACACACACACACAAGCTAGCTAGCTCCTGGAGATTCCTGGCTGCCTTCGATGACAACAACTGGGCCGTACGGCAGATAGAGACTGCCTTATATGACAACAACTGGGCCTTAGAGCAGATACAGAGGCTGAGGTGGTTTTATGTGTGATGTACTAACAAAGCACACACACACACACAAGCTAGCTAGCTCCTGGAGATGCCTGGCTGCCTTCGATGACAACCACTGGGCCTTAGAGCAGATACAGAGGCTGAGGTGGTTTTATTTGTGATGTACTAACAGAGCACACACACACACACACACAAGCTAGCTAGCTCCTGGAGATTCCTGGCTGCCTGGCTGCCTTCGATGACAACAACTGGGCCTTACGGCAGATAGAGACTGCCTTATATGACAACAACTGGGCCTTAGAGCAGATACAGAGGCTGAGGTGGTTTTATGTGTGATGTACTAACAAAGCACACACACACAAGCTAGCTAGCTCCTGGAGATGCCTGGCTGCCTTCGATGACAACCACTGGGCCTTAGAGCAGATACAGAGGCTGAGGTGGTTTTATTTGTGATGTACTAACAGAGCACACACACAAGCTAGCTAGCTCCTGGAGATGTCTGGCTGCCTTCGATGACAACAACTGGGCCTTAGAGCAGATACAGAGGCTGAGGTGGTTTTATTTGTGATGTACTAACAGAGCACACACACACAAGCTAGCTAGCTCCTGGAGATGCCTGGCTGCCTTATATGACAACAACTGGGCCTTAGAGCAGATACAGAGGCTGAGGTGGTTTTTTGTGTGATGTACTAACAGAGCACACACACACAAGCTAGCTAGCTTCTGGAGATGCAAGGCTGCCTTCGATGAGAACAACTGGGCCTTACGGCAGATAGAGACTGCCTTATATGACAACAACTGGGCCTTAGAGCAGATACAAAGGCTGAGGTGGTTTTATGTGTGATGTACTAACAGAACACACACACACGAGCTACCTAGCTCCTGGAGTACTGCACACCTGCTAGCTAGCTGCCTGCCTCGATGAGACAACAACTGGGCCTTACGGCAGATAGAGACTGCCTTATATGACAACAACTGGGCCTTAGAGCAGATACAGAGGCTGAGGTGGTTTTATTTGTGATGTACTAACAGAGCACACACACACAAGCTAGCTAGCTCCTGGAGATGCCTGGCTGCCTTATATGACAACAACTGGGCCTTAGAGCAGATACAGAGGCTGAGGTGGTTTTATTTGTGATGTACTAACAGAGCACACACACACAAGCTAGCTAGCTCCTGGAGATGCCTGGCTGCCTTCGATGATGACAACAACTGGGCCTTACGGCAGATAGAGACTGCCTTATATGACAACAACTGGGCCATAGAGCAGATACAGAGGCTGAGGTGGTTTTATGTGTGATGTACTAACAGAGCACACACACAACTAGCTAGCTCCTGGAGATGCCTGGCTGCCTAGCTAGCTTAGAGCTACAGAGGCTGAGGTGGTTTTATTTGTGATGTACTAACAGACCACACACACAAGCTAGCTAGCTCCTGGAGATGCCTGGCTGCCATCGATGACAACAACTGGGCCTTACGGCAGATAGAGACTGCCTTATATGACAACAACTGGGCCTTAGAGCAGATACAGAGGCTGAGGAGGTTTTATTTGTGATGTACTAACAGAGCACACACAAGCTAGCTAGCTCCTGGAGATGCCTGGCTGCCTTCGATGAGAACAACTGGGCCTTACGGCAGATAGAGACTGCCTTATATGACAACAACTGGGCCTTAGAGCAGATACAGAGGCTGAGGTGGTTTTATGTGTGATGTACTAACAGAGCACACACACACAAGCTAGCTAGCTCCTGGAGATGCCTGGCTGCCTTATATGACAACAACTGGGCCTTAGAGCAGATACAGAGGCTGAGGTGGTTTTATTTGTGATGTACTAACAGAGCACACACACACAAGCTAGCTAGCTCCTGGAGATGCCTGGCTGCCTTCGATGAGAACAACTGGGCCTTACGGCAGATAGAGACTGCCTTATATGACAACAACTGGGCCTTAGAGCAGATACAGAGGCTGAGGTGGTTTTATGTGTGATGTACTAACAGAGCACACACACAAGCTAGCTAGCTCCTGGAGATGCCTGGCTGCCTTATATGACAACAGATAGAGACTGCCTTATAGCAGATACAGAGGCTGAGGTGGTTTTATTTGTGATGTACTAACAGAGCACACACACAAGCTAGCTAGCTCCTGGAGATGCCTGGCTGCCTTCGATGACAACAACTGGGCCTTACGGCAGATAGAGACTGCCTTATATGACAACAACTGGGCCTTAGAGCAGATACAGAGGCTGAGGTGGTTTTTTGTGTGATGTACTAACAGAGCACACACACAAGCTAGCTAGCTCCTGGAGATGCCTGGCTGCCTTCGATGACAACAACTGGGCCTTACGGCAGATAGAGACTGCCTTATATGACAACAACTGGGCCTTAGAGCAGATACAGAGGCTGAGGTGGTTTTATTTGTGATGTACTAACAGAGCACACACACAAGCTAGCTAGCTCCTGGAGATGCCTGGCTGCCTTCGATGACAACAACTGGGCCTTACGGCAGATAGAGACTGCCTTATATGACAACAACTGGGCCTTAGAGCAGATACAGAGGCTGAGGTGGTTTTATTTGTGATGTACTAACAGAGCACACACACAAGCTAGCTAGCTCCTGGAGATGCCTGGCTGCCTTCAATGACAACAACTGGGCCTTACGGCAGATAGAGACTGCCTTATATGACAACAACTGGGCCTTAGAGCAGATACAGAGGCTGAGCTGGTTTTATGTGTGATGTACTAACAGAGCACACACACACACAAGCTAGCTAGCTCCTGGAGATGCCTGCTGCCTTCGATGACAACAACTGGGCCTTACGGCAGATAGAGACTGCCTTATATGACAACAACTGGGCCTTAGAGCAGATACAGAGGCTGAGGTGGTTTTATGTGTGATGTACTAACAGAGCACACACAAGCTAGCTAGCTCCTGGAGATGCCTGGCTGCCTTATATGACAACAACTGGGCCTTAGAGCAGATACAGAGGCTGAGGTGGTTTTATTTGTGATGTACTAACAGAGCACACACACACAAGCTAGCTAGCTCCTGGAGATGCCTGGCTGCCTTGATGACAACAACTGGGCCTTACGGCAGATAGAGACTGCCTTATATGACAACAACTGGGCCTTAGAGCAGATACAGAGGCTGAGGTGGTTTTATGTGTGATGTACTAACAGAGCACACACACACACACACAAGCTAGCTAGCTCCTGGAGATGCCTGGCTGCCTTCGATGACAACAACTGGGCCTTACGGCAGATAGAGACTGCCTTATATGACAACAACTGGGCCTTAGAGCAGATACAGAGGCTGAGGTGGTTTTATGTGTGATGTACTAACAGAGCACACACACAAGCTAGCTAGCTCCTGGAGATGCCTGGCTGCCTTCGATGAGAACAACTGGGCCTTACGGCAGATAGAGACTGCCTTATATGACAACAACTGGGCCTTAGAGCAGATACAGAGGCTGAGGTGGTTTTATGTGTGATGTACTAACAGAGCACACACACACAAGCTAGCTAGCTCCTGGAGATGCCTGGCTGCCTTATATGACAACAACTGGGCCTTAGAGCAGATACAGAGGCTGAGGTGGTTTTATTTGTGATGTACTAACAGAGCACACACACAAGCTAGCTAGCTCCTGGAGATGCCTGGCTGCCTTCGATGACAACAACTGGGCCTTACGGCAGATAGAGACTGCCTTATATGACAACAACTGGGCCTTAGAGCAGATACAGAGGCTGAGGTGGTTTTATTTGTGATGTACTAACAGAGCACACACACAAGCTAGCTAGCTCCTGGAGATGCCTGGCTGCCTTTGATGACAACAACTGGGCCTTAGAGCAGATACAGAGGCTGAGGTGGTTTTATTTGTGATGTACTAACAGAGCACACACACAAGCTAGCTAGCTCCTGGAGATGCCTGGCTGCCTTCGATGACAACAACTGGGCCTTACGGCAGATAGAGACTGCCTTATATGACAACAACTGGGCCTTAGAGCAGATACAGAGGCTGAGGTGGTTTTATTTGTGATGTACTAACAGAGCACACACACAAGCTAGCTAGCTCCTGGAGATGCCTGGCTGCCTTCAATGACAACAACTGGGCCTTACGGCAGATAGAGACTGCCTTATATGACAACAACTGGGCCTTAGAGCAGATACAGAGGCTGAGGTGGTTTTATGTGTGATGTACTAACAGAGCACACACACAAGCTAGCTAGCTCCTGGAGATGCCTGGCTGCCTTCTATGACAACAACTGGGCCTTACGGCAGATAGAGACTGCCTTATATGACAACAACTGGGCCTTAGAGCAGATACAGAGGCTGAGGTGGTTTTATGTGTGATGTACTAACAGAGCACACACACACACAAGCTAGCTAGCTCCTGGAGATGCCTGGCTGCCTTCTATGAGAACAACTGGGCCTTACGGCAGATAGAGACTGCCTTATATGACAACAACTGGGCCTTAGAGCAGATACAGAGGCTGAGGTGGTTTTATTTGTGATGTACTAACAGAGCACACACACAAGCTAGCTAGCTCCTGGAGATGCCTGGCTGCCTTCGATGACAACAACTGGGCCTTACGGCAGATAGAGACTGCCTTATATGACAACAACTGGGCCTTAGAGCAGATACAGAGGCTGAGGTGGTTTTATGTGTGATGTACTAACAGAGCACACACACACAAGCTAGCTAGCTCCTGGAGATGCCTGGCTGCCTTCGATGACAACAACTGGGACAACAACTGGGCTTTACGGCAGATAGAGACTGCTTTGACAACAACTGGGCCTTAGAGCAGATACAGAGGCTGAGGTGGTTTTATTTGTGATGTACTAACAGAGCACACACACAAGCTAGCTAGCTCCTGGAGATGCCTGGCTGCCTTCAATGACAACAACTGGGCCTTACGGCAGATAGAGACTGCCTTATATGACAACAACTGGGCCTTAGAGCAGATACAGAGGCTGAGGTGGTTTTATTTGTGATGTACTAACAGAGCACACACACAAGCTAGCTAGCTCCTGGAGATGCCTGGCTGCCTTCAATGACAACAACTGGGCCTTACGGCAGATAGAGACTGCCTTATATGACAACAACTGGGCCTTAGAGCAGATACAGAGGCTGAGGTGGTTTTATGTGTGATGTACTAACAGAGCACACACACAAGCTAGCTAGCTCCTGGAGATGCCTGGCTGCCTTCTATGACAACAACTGGGCCTTACGGCAGATAGAGACTGCCTTATATGACAACAACTGGGCCTTAGAGCAGATACAGAGGCTGAGGTGGTTTTATTTGTGATGTACTAACAGAGCACACACACAAGCTAGCTAGCTCCTGGAGATGCCTGGCTGCCTTCGATGACAACAACTGGGCCTTACGGCAGATAGAGACTGCCTTATATGACAACAACTGGGCCTTAGAGCAGATACAGAGGCTGAGGTGGTTTTATGTGTGATGTACTAACAGAGCACACACACAAGCTAGCTAGCTCCTGGAGATGCCTGGCTGCCTTATATGACAACAACTGGGCCTTAGAGCAGATACAGAGGCTGAGGTGGTTTTATTTGTGATGTACTAACAGAGCACACACACAAGCTAGCTAGCTCCTGGAGATGCCTGGCTGCCTTATGACAACAACTGGGCCTTACGGCAGATAGAGACTGCCTTATATGACAACAACTGGGCCTTAGAGCAGATACAGAGGCTGAGGTGGTTTTATGTGTGATGTACTAACAGAGCACACACACAAGCTAGCTAGCTCCTGGAGATGCCTGGCTGCCTTCGATGACAACAACTGGGCCTTACGGCAGATAGAGACTGCCTTATATGACAACAACTGGGCCTTAGAGCAGATACAGAGGCTGAGGTGGTTTTATGTGTGATGTACTAACAGAGCACACACACAAGCTAGCTAGCTCCTGGAGATGCCTGGCTGCCTTCGATGACAACAACTGGGCCTTAGAGCAGATACAGAGGCTGAGGTGGTTTTATTTGTGATGTACTAACAGAGCACACACACACACAAGCTAGCTAGCTCCTGGAGATGCCTGGCTGCCTTCGATGACAACAACTGGGCCTTACGGCAGATAGAGACTGCCTTATATGACAACAACTGGGCCTTAGAGCAGATACAGAGGCTGAGGTGGTTTTATTTGTGATGTACTAACAGAGCACACACACAAGCTAGCTAGCTCCTGGAGATGCCTGGCTGCCTTCTATGAGAACAACTGGGCCTTACGGCAGATAGAGACTGCCTTATATGACAACAACTGGGCCTTAGAGCAGATACAGAGGCTGAGGTGGTTTTATGTGTGATGTACTAACAGAGCACACACACACAAGCTAGCTAGCTCATGGAGATGCCTGGCTGCCTCGATGAGATGCCTGGCTGCCTTATATGACAACAACTGGGCCTTAGAGCAGATACAGAGGCTGAGGTGGTTTTATTTGTGATGTACTAACAGAGCACACACACACAAGCTAGCTAGCTCATGGAGATGCCTGGCTGCCATCAATGACAACAACTGGGCCTTAAGGCAGATAGAGACTGCCTTATATGACAACAACTGGGCCTTAGAGCAGATACAGAGGCTGAGGTGGTTTAATGTGTGATGTACTAACAGACACACACACACAAGCTAGCTCGCTCCTGGAGATGCCTGGCTGCCTTCGATGACAACAACTGGCCTTACGGCAGATAGAGACTGCCTTATATGACAACAACTGGGCCTTAGAGCAGATACAGAGGCTGAGGTGGTTTTATGTGTGATGTACTAACAGAGCACACACACAAGCTAGCTAGCTCCTGGAGATGCCTGGCTGCCTTCGATGACAACAACTGGGCCTTACGGCAGATAGAGACTGCCTTATATGACAACAACTGGGCCTTAGAGCAGATACAGAGGCTGAGGTGGTTTTATGTGTGATGTACTAACAGAGCACACACACAAGCTAGCTCCTGGAGATGCCTGGCTGCCTCGATGAGATGCCTGGCTGCCTTATATGACAACAACTGGGCCTTAGAGCAGATACAGAGGCTGAGGTGGTTTTATTTGTGATGTACTAACAGAGCACACACACAAGCTAGCTAGCTCCTGGAGATGCCTGGCCGCCTTCGATGACAACAACTGGGCCTTAAGGCAGATAGAGACTGCCTTATAGGCCAACAACTGGGCCTTAGATCAGATACAGAGGCTGAGGTGGTTTTATTTGTGATGTACTAACAGAGCACACACACACAAGCTAGCTAGCTCCTGGAGATGCCTGGCTGCCTTTGATGACAACAACTGGGCCTTAGAGCAGATACAGAGGCTGAGGTGGTTTTATGTGTGATGTACTAACAGAGCACACACACAAGCTAGCTAGCTCCTGGAGATGCCTGGCTGCCTTATATGACAACAACTGGGCCTTAGAGCAGATACAGAGGCTGAGGTTGTTTTGTGTGTGATGTACTAACAGAGCACACACACAAGCTAGCTAGCTCCTGGAGATGCCTGGCTGCCTTCGATGACAACAACTGGGCCTTACGGCAGATAGAGACTGCCTTATATGACAACAACTGGGCCTTAGATCAGATACAAAGGCTGAGGTAGTTTTATGTGTGATGTACTAACAGAGCACACACACAAGCTAGCTAGCTCATGGAGATGCCTGGCTGCCTTCAATGAGAACAACTGGGCCTTAAGGCAGATAGAGACTGCCTTATATGACAACAACTGGGCCTTAGAGCAGATACAAAGGCTGAGGTGGTTTTATGTGTGATGTACTAACAGAGCACACACACACACACACACACGAGCTAGCTAGCTCCTGGAGATGCCTGGCTGCCTTCGATGACAACAACTGGGCCTTAGAGCAGATACAGAGGCTGAGGTGGTTTTATTTGTGATGTACTAACAGAGCACACACACAAGCTAGCTAGCTCCTGGAGATGCCTGGCTGCCTTCGATGACAACAACTGGGCCTTACGGCAGATAGAGACTGCCTTATATGCCAACAACTGGGCCTTAGATCAGATACAGAGGCTGAGGTGGTTTTATTTGTGATGTACTAACAGAGCACACACACACAAGCTAGCTAGCTCCTGGAGATGCCTGGCTGCCTTATATGACAACAACTGGGCCTTAGAGCAGATACAGAGGCTGAGGTGGTTTTATTTGTGATGTACTAACAGAGCACACACACAAGCTAGCTAGCTCCTGGAGATGCCTGGCTGCCTTCGATGACAACAACTGGGCCTTACGGCAGATAGAGACTGCCTTATATGACAACAACTGGGCCTTAGAGCAGATACAGAGGCTGAGGTGGTTTTATTTGTGATGTACTAACAGAGCACACACACAAGCTAGCTAGCTCCTGGAGATGCCTGGCTGCCTTCGATGACAACAACTGGGGCCTTACGGCAGATAGACTGCCTTATATGACAACAACTGGCCTTAGAGCAGATACAGAGGCTGAGGTGGTTTTATTTGTGATGTACTAACAGAGCACACACACAAGCTAGCTAGCTCCTGGAGATGCCTGGCTGCCTTCGATGACAACAACTGGGCCTTACGGCAGATAGAGACTGCCTTATATGACAACAACTGGGCCTTAGAGCAGATACAGAGGCTGAGGTGGTTTTATGTGTGATGTACTAACAGAGCACACACACACACAAGCTAGCTAGCTCCTGGAGCTAGCTCCTGGAGATGCCTGCCTTCGATGACAACAACTGGGCCTTACGGCAGATAGAGACTGCCTTATATGACAACAACTGGGCCTTAGAGCAGATACAGAGGCTGAGGTGGTTTTATTTGTGATGTACTAACAGAGCACACACACACAAGCTAGCTAGCTCCTGGAGATGCCTGGCTGCCTTCGATGACAACAACTGGGCCTTACGGCAGATAGAGACTGCCTTATATGACAACAACTGGGCCTTAGAGCAGATACAGAGGCTGAGGTGGTTTTATTTGTGATGTACTAACAGAGCACACACACAAGCTAGCTAGCTCCTGGAGATGCCTGGCTGCCTTCTATGAGAACAACTGGGCCTTACGGCAGATAGAGACTGCCTATATGACAACAACTGGGCTTTAGAGCAGATACAGAGGCTGAGGTGGTTTTATGTGTGATGTACTAACAGAGCACACACACACAAGCTAGCTAGCTCCTGGAGATGCCTGGCTGCCTTATATGACAACAACTGGGCCTTAGAGCAGATACAGAGGCTGAGGTGGTTTTATGTGTGATGTACTAACAGAGCACACACACAAGCTAGCTAGCTCCTGGAGATGCCTGGCTGCCTTCGATGACAACAACTGGGCCTTACGGCAGATAGAGACTGCCTTATATGACAACAACTGGGCCTTAGATCAGATACAAAGGCTGAGGTGGTTTTATGTGTGATGTACTAACAGAGCACACACACACACAAGCTACCTAGCTAATGGAAATGCCTGGCTGCCTTATATGACAACAACTGGGCCTTAGAGCAGATACAGAGGCTGAGGTGGTTTTATGTGTGATGTACTAACAGAGCACACACACACACAAGCTAGCTAGCTCCTGGAGATGCCTGGCTTCCTTCAATGAGAACAACTGGGCCTTAAGGCAGATAGAGACTGCCTTATATGACAACAACTGGGCCTTAGAGCAGATACAAAGGCTGAGGTGGTTTTATGTGTGATGTACTAACAGAGCACACACACACACACAAGCTAGCTAGCTCCTTAAGATGCCTGGCTGCCTTATATGACAACAACTGGGCCTTAGAGCAGATACAGAGGCTGAGGTGGTTTTATTTGTGATGTACTAACAGAGCACCCACACAAGCTAGCTAGCTCCTGGAGATGCCTGGCTGCCTTCGATGAGAACAACTGGGCCTTACGGCAGATAGAGACTGCCTTATATGCCAACAACTGGGCCTTAGATCAGATACAGAGGCTGAGGTGGTTTTAATTGTGATGTACTAACAGAGCACACACACACACACAAGCTAGCTAGCTCCTGGAGATGCCTGGCTGCCTGTAATGAGAAAATGCCTGGCTGCCTTATATGAAAACAACTGGGCCTTAGAGCAGATACAGAGGCTGAGGTGGTTTTATTTGTGATGTACTAACAGAGCACACACACAAGCTAGCTAGCTCCTGGAGATGCGTGGCTGCCTTCGATGACAACTACTGGGCCTTAGAGCAGATACAGAGACTGCCTTATATGACAACAACTGGGCCTTAGAGCAGATACACAGGCTGAGGTGGTTTTATGTGTGATGTACTAACAGAGCACACACACACACAAGCTAGCTAGCTCCTGGAGATGCCTGGCTGCCTTTGATTAAAACAACTGGGCCTTAGAGCAGATACAGAGGCTGAGGTGGTTTTATTTGTGATGTACTAACAGAGCACACACACACAAGCTAGCTAGCTCCTGGAGATGCCTGGCTGCCTTCGATGACAACAACTGGGCCTTAGCAGATAGAGACTGCCTTATATGCCAACAACTGGGGCCTTAGATCAGATACAGAGGCTGAGGTGGTTTTATTTGAGATGTACTAACAGAGCACACACAACACACACAAGCTAGCTAGCTCCTGGAGATTCCTGACTGCCTTCGATGACAACAACTGGGCCTTAGAGCAGATACAGAGACTGCCTTATATGACAACAACTGAGCCTTAGAGCAGATACAGAGGCTGAGGTGGTTTTATGTGTGATGTACTAACAGAGCACACACACACACACAAGCTAGCTAGCTCCTGGAAGAGCTGCCTTATATGACAACAACTGCGCCTTAGAGCAGATACAGAGGCTGAGATGCCTGGCTGCCTTGGAGATCCTATGACAACAACTGGGCCTTAGAGCAAATACAGAGGCTTATATGACCGGGTTTCCCATTGCCCAGTAAACAGCCATCAACAGCAAGTTTTGTGATCTTTGCCTGGTCAGCCAGCCATCCCTCTGGCACACTCCCCAGCATGGCCTTTTTATTACACACAAGCTAGCTAGCTCCTGGACATGCCTGGCTGCATTCGATTACAACAACTGGGCCTTACTGGGCAGATACAGACTGCCTTATTTATTAGTGGTTCCAAATTAATAACTACTGCAGTAAGGAACGGACACAAAAGATACGCTCAGCATCTTTCCAAATAACCGTTCTGCCTTTATTATGACGCAATTGAATGTTTTTATACACATGATTACATAGGTATCACATTAATATTACAATTGTACGTTTATGGTAACAAGGGGCGTATCATAGGCAGGCTAATTCTAATCAGGACTCGAAAGAATGTAAACATGTACTGAAAACATTATTAGTGCCGTGTGCACAGTGAGGGCAGTGTGCAATACATACAAAATAGAATACAATTATATACAGAACTTACAAATCTCCATCTCCTCTCTTTTGATCAATATTTTGATCACTAACCATACCTGCTATCACCTTTTAACCTGGAACCTCCACACACTTAGGTGGAGGTAGTCCTGGCCAAAGAGGCAAAAACTCCATTGTGGAGAAAATAATAGCTGAGCAGCTTTTTTCATTACAAAATGACTTTTCATTGTGAAAAGCAAATGATTGATTAGACATATTTACAGAGTACTAGCTGTACACTCCTGTGGCCAGGATGGCCTTCTAGCTTAATTGTTGGTATGCTGACTTTTCAGCATATGTAAACACAGACAATTCTACATAAAATGGAAGAGGTACAAAAGACAGATATGACTTCAACATGGCTAAACTACTTTTCAAATATATATATATATATATATATATATATATATATATATATATATATATATATCTCCCTTAAAATTAAAGTAATTGAATCAAAAAGTACCCTAGACTGTGATTGTAAGAGGGAAACAAATCAAACACAGATTTCTTTAATTTAGTCATTTTTGCAGCGTCTGGTGTGGATCCAGGTGACTTTTCCTTCAAGTTTTGCAAAACTGTACATGAAATAGATGCTGTATTGAGTCTCCAAACATTTCCTTACATATAAATGTCTCTTAACAATCCACAAGTCACCTGGCTTTAGTTTTAGATCCTTCCAAACTTTTAGGATCTGGAATTGGGGAGAAAACACATAAATGAGTTTGTCAAAAACCTTTAAAACGATCAGCAACATTCTCTGTGAGACCCGAATGGAGGACTTCAGCTGCAGCTGAGACAAAATATAAGCAAGTGAGTAACACACTCCCAAACCAAATCCCATAGGGAGAGAGTCCATCATCCCATTAGGGGCTTGATAAATTGTAAGAAAACACTCAGGTAAAAGTTTTCTAGTTTCTTACTCTACTTTGTCCGCTACATTGTAGACAATAGGGAGTGTAAAAATAAAACCTCAAAACTTCTAGTAAGAACTCTCCTATAAAAAATTGTTTCCTATGTTACTCTCTGTACTTACAAACTACTTATGTTAACACTTTTTACTGTGGCCTTTGCAGTAGCATTGGCCACTGGACATCCAGAAAATATGTCCATACAGACAAAATGCATGCTCATAAGATCCTGACTTGGGCATCTGGATACATCTTTTTGTAATCTCTGGAAGGGATGTTCAGCTTTTGGTAACACTTTTGGTAACAGGTAAAACAAGAAGCGGTATGTTATAAAAACAACTGTGGTAAACCCTGGCTCTATCCCATACTCATTTACTAAGGCAGCCATAACTGCTTGTGACTGATGACACGGTCCATGTGTCAAGCTGGAGGGAAAAGAGTGGCTGGCAGACATAAATGATTACCTTTTCCAATGTCCTGTTTCATAAGAAGTTGCCCACTGTGGACCACTTGTTCTTTTCGTTCTGGGGTCCTTAAAGTTGAATTATTAATCCCAGCTATACTGGGCCAGAACTAGGGTGGTATCTGTGAGTTGCACAGACCCAGCAAGTGTCCGGGGCTGTAAATAAAGCATCCTTGGTCGGTCTGCTTCCATATGTGAGTTTTAATGTTAGTATGGCTACCTCAGCAAGAACCTGGAAGGCTGAAAACAGCAGATCAAATTAACTTGGCATGCTTGATTAGTTTACCTGCCGAAGTAAAAACAAACTTCTGGCCCTTTAAATGGAACCAAAAGCTCTCTATTCTCTACTATATATATAAATATACTCTCTTTTTATAGCTCACAAGCTTTGCTAAAACATGGAGCTCTGCTTCTTGAGCTGGGAAAAATGATCCAATGACTCTATATACAGAGTATCCTTCTGGGTGGTAAACTGCATACTCAATATTAAACCGGGAATAACTCTACAAAATATTAAATATCTGGTTCTTCAGGGAGTGTGTCCTGCACTGGGCTCACAGCAGCTGATTCCTACGTCATCAATTTAACACATGTGGTCTCCCCCGTCTACAGCCTCCTCCAATAGGGGCAATAAGGTGGCTGGATTAAAATGTACACATTTTTCATTGTTGGATTTGTACATAAACAAACTCATATTTTAAACCTTTCATTAGACAAACAGTTAGCTGTATATTTGCTGCGCAGAATGTCGGACCATTAAAAATTAAATATTTGACCAAAATAATGTCTAACTTTGTCTAATAGCACCTTTGCATAAGGGTACAGCTCTGATATATCGGGGTGAACCCTTCATTACTGGGTCCAGCTTGCATAAATATATTACAATGGCTTGTTTTCTATCACGTTGTTCGTGTAAGAACTCCAGTTTCATGTTTCAAAAAGACAACTTTTTCCTGGCAATATTATAATAAATAACAATACCCTGCGGACATGGAGAGATGTCCATAAATCCAAAATATTCTTCTGCTTATACCCACTGCACTTGCAAGGAAAAGGGGCACATCATTTCACAATCCACACATTCTGCTTTGGATTCAAAAATAAAAATATATAAAAACAAACAAAGCGCTCAGCCACATCTAAAACTATAAAACAACTGGCTGCAGGTGGGATCTATCCTAACAGGGTGTGTGGACTTGATGTGATGGGTCTGTCATATTTAAATTTTATTTATTATTACTCTCACATCATGGACTGCACATCAATTTATTATAAGACCTTTAGATTTCATTTTTGTAGAAAAACTTCTTATGTATCCCATCCATCTTGGATTGTTAAACATTATGGCAGCTATAGTCCAATTAACAACCTCATCTTAATCTTTTTATCTTTCCACTACATAAATGTAAAATTACAAAATTGTTATCTTAATCTAAACTAATCCCATTTTTATAAATTCCCCATTAAACTGGATTTCATTTCCAATCAAAGGTTGTCTAAACCAGTTTTAATATATCTATTATTAATAAAATTGTTAAACTCATATTAGAAATTAATACTCAAATGATAATTTCAATATCACACCCTAATGTATATCCACATATAAAGATAATGGATATCCACCGATAAAGTGGGAAATATTACTTAATTTTACTTAATTCCCTATTAAATGCACTGTTTCCACTATCAAAGGATATTCAATTTGTGTAATACACGGTTAAATGTAACCTTCATTTTACCATGTTTGGAAAACAGATTCAAAAATAATTGTGATCACATTGTTTATCATTAGATTCGTTAACCCGGCACATAAAGTTATAAATGTTTTGTCTAAAAAAAATGAAATTGGCATGGTGTCCTTCCAGCTTATCACCGGCCTCTCATCCCAGCTACATTCTTTCAGGAGAGCACAAAGGAGGGGGTCACATTAACGTACATGACACACACAAGCGATAGAACTACAGGTTCCAGCATTCACACACATACACAAATATCTCTCTAAAATCGCTTACATTTTTCCTATTTGTACACAACACATGCATATCATTCTCTCACTTTCTTTTAACTCTTTTAAATACTTCCTTGCTAAATTTCTGCTTTCCTTATTTTGCTCTGATATCCTTTGCATCCAATGTATTGTAATACAATACTTCACATACTGTACCTTCTACGATCAGACGGGCAGCCATAGTGCTCATCCCATCTTCCCTCTCTGACAACATATAAAATATTCTGTTTTAACTCTCATTTCTCTGTTTCTTGACATTACTAGTTGTAGTGCCTAACCCCAAATTCATCCCACAACTTAACATCAAAATGTCCCTTTCTGTGTAGTGTTAATTGTCACCCTTCATCCATCCTGCTCACATAGATAGCTGTTTCTCTAGCTGTTTACTCTGCATGATTCTTAGTCCCTGTGGACTTCGGTGGTGACCCAGTTACCCATTGTGGATCCATGTCCACTTTAACCATTAATCTAGGGGCTCAGTATAGGCGGAACCGCACCTTCGGTTCATATATAGCACTCCTCTTGCGCTGGGCATTTTTGAGGGTCTCTTACCCTTCATTCCCTTACTTAATTTAATGCCTATAATGACTGGCCAGTCTTCTCTACGTGTGCCAGGAGGTTCCAGGTTAAAAGGTGATAGCAGGTATGGTTAGTGATCAAAATATTGATCAAAAGAGAGGAGATGTAATGGAAATTTGTAAGTTCTGTATATAATTGTATTCTATTTTGTATGTATTGCACACTGCCCTCACTGTGCACACGGCACTAATAATGTTTTCAGTACATGTTTACATTCTTTCGAGTCCTGATTAGAATTAGCCTGCCTATGATACGCCCCCTGTTTCCATAAACGTACAATTGTAATATTAATGTGATACCTACATAATCATGTGTATAAAAACATTCAATTGCGTCATAATAAAGGCAGAACGGTTATTTGGAAAGATGCTGAGCGTATCTTTTGTGTCCGTTCCTTACTGCAGTAGTTATTAATTTGGAACCACTAATCAATATGAGGATAGGGGTTGCCTATCTATAAATTTCCAGGACAACATGATTAAATCAGACACAGGGAGACAGATGACAATCTATAAAAACATACATCCTAGAATAAAATGTCCACATACATTTTATACAATATAATTTCCACAACAGTCTTTCCTTTTTTGTCATATGCTCCTATGTGTCCCACGATGAATTTCGATCTTCTTACACCTGGAAATGAATCAGTCCTTACAGTCCATATGAGTCCATAAAAAGGAGAACACGGCTTGACATGTAGACTCTGTTCTTCAGTAGATATGACATGGTGAGCTGTAGTAGTCGCTGGTCGGTCTGGGATCCTCTGTGTCTTGTTTGCAGGTCGGGCGTCTTGGTCGTCTTATTGAGGAAAATGTGGTCATCTGCTCGGGCTCTGGTCACGCGTCCAAATCAGGCAGCAGGAGCACCTCATCACGATATATATAAGGAATAGAAACAAAAACAACATGAGTAAATATACCCCTACTTCCTTCAACTATGATCTGCTGCAAAAATAAAAATTAAATCACCACAGATTCCCAGACTTTTTAGAGAATTCCATCCTTCACTAGCTACAGCTCTGGCTTTGCCTCTCAGGGATCCAAGCCCCATCCATATGGGCCTGAACTTTGTCACTAGTATCCCCGATTCAGGTATAGCAATCTTTACTTATGAATTCCCAGGACCCCCCTTTGGATTGTGGGAACTTCCTTGTAGCTTCAACAGTTACATGAAAACATCCCATCCTCAATGGATGGTACTTTTTTCAATCGTTTCATAAGCTCAAGCCACCACCGTGTACAAGCAATTCCCTTCCAGGTGTCCCTGTCATTCTTACCTTCCCTCATGCCATCAGATCCTCGCAATCGGCCGCGACATAAGATGCTGGGACGAGATTCAGCAGCACACATGAATCTCTTCCATTAGGGGAATTACTTTATAAGCTGTAGATCCGAAGCTTTTCTTTATAAACTGTGGGCTATCTAGTTATCCCGATACCAAAGCTGGTGAGAACCAGAGCTATTGTCAAAATTATAATTAATTTTACCATCTAGAAATGTATTGATAAATTCCATTTAGAAATGTCTGTTTGGAGTCTTTACTAGTTTGTCACAACTCCTCACACCAATATATCTATATATCATATACACTGTCATCACTGGGGCACTAGAGTTCTGTGGAGACTCAGAGTAGACCCAACCATGTGTCCTGTTCACTTTCTTAGCTAGTTAGGAAATACACTTTAAAAAAAAAATATAAATAAAGATACTTCTCATCCTTGTTGTCTTGTTCATCAATCTTCTCTGCAACGACCCAGTCACCTGTCACCTGTCACCTGTCACAAACTTGGGTAGAATTAGAGTGGTTAGTATCATTGGTTTGAAAAATTGTCACTCAGCCCTCTCTTCCCCCCCTTTTTCCTCATCTTTACAACGTGAAGGAAAACATTCAGGGTTTAGAATGGTGCAGAGCCTCAGAAACTCCTTGGACCTAAAAAGATACTTATACACACAAGTTATTAATCTGTCAATCATAAACAATACAACATTCGTGTCCATTGGTAAATTGTCAATGACATTCGTCGAAACCGATAATAGCTAAACTCTCTGTAACCCTTACTTTCACGTTTTTACTAAAATACAACACCCGCTGTCGCGGTAGGTTCAGACTTATTCTTGTTACCACATAGAACATGAGACAGCTAAAACTTTAGACAAACATTTTGATACAAATGTGGGGGAGATATTTCATAGTTCCTAAATCAAAAATTAAAATTAAAACCAACCAGATGGAATTCTGCCTTCACTCTTAGCGATAGAAAAAAAATATACAATTTGGAAAAAAAAAAAAAACACAACAGTAGTTTGAAATCTTTGCATGGACCAGCCGCACAAAGTTCAAAAACAGGCCTGAAAATGTTTTTATTTTATTTGTTAATCTATTTTTCTTGATCCCACCAAAATAAGTTGGTTACATTGGCAGAATTATCAGAGGAAACTACAATAGATCTAGTGTTGGTGGACCCAGCCTGCCTCTCAACATTGGATCACCAGTCACTGCTATCCCCTCGGGCCAGGTGTACATAAATGCGGTTCCTTCCGGACTGAAACCACCCTCTGTACATCCCCTCCCGCTCTACCATAATAAACTTCTGAAACCACAGCTGAGCTACATATTTCATGCACTGTGCAATACTGCCTGACTGTGGGAAATCTCTATTATTTCCCATACATGAACCCGTAGTGTCCATGGCAATTCGAATTGGCTTATCGTCTTACCCCCGCGTCCAGGGAAACCGTTGCACCTTAAATTCGGAGAGCACCGCCCCGGTGGCTGCTTTTGCGGTGGATCGTCAGACTACAGCTTGTCCTTCAACTAGAAACCTGAACGAAGGCGTCATCACCCCCCGAATCAGATCTCTACCCCTCACAGTGTATGCATACACAAACGCATTGCGCTGTACGACCAAACACTGCGTCGCCAGACAACACTACACAGAGCACTTATGTCTGCTCATCAATGTGGCTCTTCTGAGAAGAAATAAAAATAAAATGGGGACAGCCATGTTCTCAGTAGTTACATGATCAACCTAATAATAAACTAACAATCTGGGCATGAACAAAAATAATGTACTACATACTGCAAACTATATAGTGAATATAAAACAAGTTTTTTCTTAAAAACCAAAGTCTTTTCTACAAGACTCAGCTAAAGCTATAAAAACCAAAACAAATAAAGACTAAAAATGACCCACACCACTAAAAGTACAAAAATTCTGTTAAAGCTAGTCTTGTTATCCATTGAATTTATAGAGACTTAATATTACAATAACTTGAATGCCTTCTTCCAAACGCAAGTCAAAAAGCCCCTCCCCTCCTGTGGATACATTAGGCATGAACTCATCAAACTGGTTCATTTAAATATCAATGAAGAGGAAGACGGAGGAGCCTAGATTTTCAAATGCAGGCTTAAACAATACAAGCCTAAAAAGAACAATGAATTACCATCTGAGACACTCCCATATACTTGCCAAGCTAGTTTCATTATACACTGAAACCCAGTGCAGATTCCAATTTAAACCAAAATTCAATACAGAAAACGCAAAAGCTTTACTTTGAGAGTTGAAAAGCACAAAATCCTTCAAAATGGGATTTCTCCTGCATAAAAGGCTGACAAGATTAAACTGCCCCTCTAAATCACCTTTCTTTTTTTTGTTAATTCTTTATTTCTTTACAGGACTACAGAGATATACAACTTAAACATAAAATAAAAAAGATACGGCATAGCCTTTACATATTACATCACATTATCTTCATGTTACATACAAGCTTCTACCTTTCTGTATTCTAAATCCATAGACCTGTTTATTTTTTTATTTTTTTCCTTCTTTCCCCCCTTTTACATTTCCCTCTTAATTGCCCTCTACCTTATCTACTAAAAAAAAAAAAAAAAAAAAAAAAAATTCCCCCCTCTCCCTCCCCCGTCCCATCCCTCTCCTCCCCTCTCCTCCCCTCTCTCCCCTCGCGACCGTGACCTTGACCAATTTATATATACCTCATTTCTACTTGTTTTACTATTTTACTAGTTCTATCCGAATTACTCCCAACTTTCCTCTCCAATCTGCCTCTTACCTTCCTCTGTTTGCAGAAAGAGCTCCCATGGGGCCCATATTTGAGATATTTGTTATTTTTTACCCATAGATGTAGGAATCATATTTCCATTATCCCTATATTTCTCACTTTGTTGAGCCACATGGAAATCTGAGGTGCAGCTGGGTTCTTCCAACATGCAGTTATACAACTTTTAGCAGCATTTACCATGTGGCTCAAAAGTCAGTTTTTATATCTCTCCCGTGGGATTTGTGAGGAATGTAAGAGATAGAATGCCGGATCCCAGGGAATCCTATAATCCTATAATCCGCAAATCACCTTTCTAAAACAGGACAGACCGTACTATTTACCTCGCACTAAGCGTTGAAAATCTGCCCCAAAGGCTGAACACAGCAGATACAACAAGATGGCCGATGAAAAAATACCATAGCACATGGTAGCAATCAACAAAGGCCAGACCTTAGCAAGATGGAGTTTTTCCCGCCAAACGAAAACAGCTAGCCTATAATAGCTTACATTAAATGATGCCTAGAAACAAGCATGACAAAGGCTAGGCTACAACATGGAGGTTTTTTTTCCGCCAAAACTAGCACATGGTTTCACACACAAAGGAATGATGTTTGCCCCTTCCCCTATAGGATGACCCAGCACAACTTAAGACAAAATACACTTCTTGTCCCCCCCAAAGTTACTCACTGTGGCATCAACTTCCATAACCTGCCAACCCTTCTCCCCACACATTTGAAAATGCACACTTAAACACAGACACACAGTTTGTTACTTACACCACATACACACACACACACACACACACACACATACACACACATTCACACATTCATTCACACATACATGCACACGATCACACACACACAGACATGCATACATACATACATACATACACACACACAGACATACATACATACATACACACACACATACACACGATCACACACACACAGACATACATACATACACACAGACATACATACACATACAGACATACATACATACACACACATACGATCAAAATTCCAGCATTATACTGAAAGACAAAACATTTGTTCTTTTTGCAAAGCTGAGTTTTCCCAATGCATCAGGCAGAGAAAACGCACCCCTTTTGTCTCAGGACAACAAACATGTCTTGGACTGTGCTCCGTTTTCCCCCTTTCTCTGCCTGTGAAGAGGAAAAGCTCTGTTTGCCCTTTAAACACCTGGCCCGCCATTGACTGACGTGGATATTTCGCCTCAGCAAGAACCTGGAAGGCTGAAAACAGCAGATCAAATTAACTTGGCATGCTTGATTAGTTTACCTGCCGAAGTAAAAACAAACTTCTGGCCCTTTAAATGGAACCAAAAGCTCTCTATTCTCTACTATATATATAAATATACTCTCTTTTTATAGCTCACAAGCTTTGCTAAAACATGGAGCTCTGCTTCTTGAGCTGGGAAAAATGATCCAATGACTCTATATACAGAGTATCCTTCTGGGTGGTAAACTGCATACTCAATATTAAACCGGGAATAACTCTACAAAATATTAAATATCTGGTTCTTCAGGGAGTGTGTCCTGCACTGGGCTCACAGCAGCTGATTCCTACGTCATCAATTTAACACATGTGGTCTCCCCCGTCTACAGCCTCCTCCAATAGGGGCAATAAGGTGGCTGGATTAAAATGTACACATTTTTCATTGTTGGATTTGTACATAAACAAACTCATATTTTAAACCTTTCATTAGACAAACAGTTAGCTGTATATTTGCTGCGCAGAATGTCGGACCATTAAAAATTAAATATTTGACCAAAATAATGTCTAACTTTGTCTAATAGCACCTTTGCATAAGGGTACAGCTCTGATATATCGGGGTGAACCCTTCATTACTGGGTCCAGCTTGCATAAATATATTACAATGGCTTGTTTTCTATCACGTTGTTCGTGTAAGAACTCCAGTTTCATGTTTCAAAAAGACAACTTTTTCCTGGCAATATTATAATAAATAACAATACCCTGCGGACATGGAGAGATGTCCATAAATCCAAAATATTCTTCTGCTTATACCCACTGCACTTGCAAGGAAAAGGGGCACATCATTTCACAATCCACACATTCTGCTTTGGATTCAAAAATAAAAATATATAAAAACAAACAAAGCGCTCAGCCACATCAAAAACTATAAAACAACTGGCTGCAGGTGGGATCTATCCTAACAGGGTGTGTGGACTTGATGTGATGGGTCTGTCATATTTAAATTTTATTTATTATTACTCTCACATCATGGACTGCACATCAATTTATTATAAGACCTTTAGATTTCATTTTTGTAGAAAAACTTCTTATGTATCCCATCCATCTTGGATTGTTAAACATTATGGCAGCTATAGTCCAATTAACAACCTCATCTTAATCTTTTTATCTTTCCACTACATAAATGTAAAATTACAAAATTGTTATCTTAATCTAAACTAATCCCATTTTTATAAATTCCCCATTAAACTGGATTTCATTTCCAATCAAAGGTTGTCTAAACCAGTTTTAATATATCTATTATTAATAAAATTGTTAAACTCATATTAGAAATTAATACTCAAATGATAATTTCAATATCACACCCTAATGTATATCCACATATAAAGATAATGGATATCCACCGATAAAGTGGGAAATATTACTTAATTTTACTTAATTCCCTATTAAATGCACTGTTTCCACTATCAAAGGATATTCAATTTGTGTAATACACGGTTAAATGTAACCTTCATTTTACCATGTTTGGAAAACAGATTCAAAAATAATTGTGATCACATTGTTTATCATTAGATTCGTTAACCCGGCACATAAAGTTATAAATGTTTTGTCTAAAAAAAATGAAATTGGCATGGTGTCCTTCCAGCTTATCACCGGCCTCTCATCCCAGCTACATTCTTTCAGGAGAGCACAAAGGAGGGGGTCACATTAACGTACATGACACACACAAGCGATAGAACTACAGGTTCCAGCATTCACACACATACACAAATATCTCTCTAAAATCGCTTACATTTTTCCTATTTGTACACAACACATGCATATCATTCTCTCACTTTCTTTTAACTCTTTTAAATACTTCCTTGCTAAATTTCTGCTTTCCTTATTTTGCTCTGATATCCTTTGCATCCAATGTATTGTAATACAATACTTCACATACTGTACCTTCTACGATCAGACGGGCAGCCATAGTGCTCATCCCATCTTCCCTCTCTGACAACATATAAAATATTCTGTTTTAACTCTCATTTCTCTGTTTCTTGACATTACTAGTTGTAGTGCCTAACCCCAAATTCATCCCACAACTTAACATCAAAATGTCCCTTTCTGTGTAGTGTTAATTGTCACCCTTCATCCATCCTGCTCACATAGATAGCTGTTTCTCTAGCTGTTTACTCTGCATGATTCTTAGTCCCTGTGGACTTCGGTGGTGACCCAGTTACCCATTGTGGATCCATGTCCACTTTAACCATTAATCTAGGGGCTCAGTATAGGCGGAACCGCACCTTCGGTTCATATATAGCACTCCTCTTGCGCTGGGCATTTTTGAGGGTCTCTTACCCTTCATTCCCTTACTTAATTTAATGCCTATAATGACTGGCCAGTCTTCTCTACGTGTGCCAGGAGGTTCCAGGTTAAAAGGTGATAGCAGGTATGGTTAGTGATCAAAATATTGATCAAAAGAGAGGAGATGTAATGGAAATTTGTAAGTTCTGTATATAATTGTATTCTATTTTGTATGTATTGCACACTGCCCTCACTGTGCACACGGCACTAATAATGTTTTCAGTACATGTTTACATTCTTTCGAGTCCTGATTAGAATTAGCCTGCCTATGATACGCCCCCTGTTTCCATAAACGTACAATTGTAATATTAATGTGATACCTACGTAATCATGTGTATAAAAACATTCAATTGCGTCATAATAAAGGCAGAACGGTTATTTGGAAAGATGCTGAGCGTATCTTTTGTGTCCGTTCCTTACTGCAGTAGTTATTAATTTGGAACCACTAATCAATATGAGGATAGGGGTTGCCTATCTATAAATTTCCAGGACAACATGATTAAATCAGACACAGGGAGACAGATGACAATCTATAAAAACATACATCCTAGAATAAAATGGCCACATACATTTTATACAATATAATTTCCACAACAGTCTTTCCTTTTTTGTCATATGCTCCTATGTGTCCCACGATGAATTTCGATCTTCTTACACCTGGAAATGAATCAGTCCTTACAGTCCATATGAGTCCATAAAAAGGAGAACACGGCTTGACATGTAGACTCTGTTCTTCAGTAGATATGACATGGTGAGCTGTAGTAGTCGCTGGTCGGTCTGGGATCCTCTGTGTCTTGTTTGCAGGTCGGGCGTCTTGGTCGTCTTATTGAGGAAAATGTGGTCATCTGCTCGGGCTCTGGTCACGCGTCCAAATCAGGCAGCAGGAGCACCTCATCACGATATATATAAGGAATAGAAACAAAAACAACATGAGTAAATATACCCCTACTTCCTTCAACTATGATCTGCTGCAAAAATAAAAATTAAATCACCACAGATTCCCAGACTTTTTAGAGAATTCCATCCTTCACTAGCTACAGCTCTGGCTTTGCCTCTCAGGGATCCAAGCCCCATCCATATGGGCCTGAACTTTGTCACTAGTATCCCCGATTCAGGTATAGCAATCTTTACTTATGAATTCCCAGGACCCCCCTTTGGATTGTGGGAACTTCCTTGTAGCTTCAACAGTTACATGAAAACATCCCATCCTCAATGGATGGTACTTTTTTCAATCGTTTCATAAGCTCAAGCCACCACCGTGTACAAGCAATTCCCTTCCAGGTGTCCCTGTCATTCTTACCTTCCCTCATGCCATCAGATCCTCGCAATCGGCCGCGACATAAGATGCTGGGATGAGATTCAGCAGCACACATGAATCTCTTCCATTAGGGGAATTACTTTATAAGCTGTAGATCCGAAGCTTTTCTTTATAAACTGTGGGCTATCTAGTTATCCCGATACCAAAGCTGGTGAGAACCAGAGCTATTGTCAAAATTATAATTAATTTTACCATCTAGAAATGTATTGATAAATTCCATTTAGAAATGTCTGTTTGGAGTCTTTACTAGTTTGTCACAACTCCTCACACCAATATATCTATATATCATATACACTGTCATCACTGGGGCACTAGAGTTCTGTGGAGACTCAGAGTAGACCCAACCATGTGTCCTGTTCACTTTCTTAGCTAGTTAGGAAATACACTTTAAAAAAAATATAAATAAAGATACTTCTCTTCCTTGTTGTCTTGTTCATCAATCTTCTCTGCAACGACCCAGTCACCTGTCACCTGTCACCTGTCACAAACTTGGGTAGAATTAGAGTGGTTAGTATCATTGGTTTGAAAAATTGTCACTCAGCCCTCTCTTCCCCCCCTTTTTCCTCATCTTTACAACGTGAAGGAAAACATTCAGGGTTTAGAATGGTGCAGAGCCTCAGAAACTCCTTGGACCTAAAAAGATACTTATACACACAAGTTATTAATCTGTCAATCATAAACAATACAACATTCGTGTCCATTGGTAAATTGTCAATGACATTCGTCGAAACCGATAATAGCTAAACTCTCTGTAACCCTTACTTTCACGTTTTTACTAAAATACAACACCCGCTGTCGCGGTAGGTTCAGACTTATTCTTGTTACCACATAGAACATGAGACAGCTAAAACTTTAGACAAACATTTTGATACAAATGTGGGGGAGATATTTCATAGTTCCTAAATCAAAAATTAAAATTAAAACCAACCAGATGGAATTCTGCCTTCACTCTTAGCGATAGAAAAAAAATATACAATTTGGAAAAAAAAAAAAAACACAACAGTAGTTTGAAATCTTTGCATGGACCAGCCGCACAAAGTTCAAAAACAGGCCTGAAAATGTTTTTATTTTATTTGTTAATCTATTTTTCTTGATCCCACCAAAATAAGTTGGTTACATTGGCAGAATTATCAGAGGAAACTACAATAGATCTAGTGTTGGTGGACCCAGCCTGCCTCTCAACATTGGATCACCAGTCACTGCTATCCCCTCGGGCCAGGTGTACATAAATGCGGTTCCTTCCGGACTGAAACCACCCTCTGTACATCCCCTCCCGCTCTACCATAATAAACTTCTGAAACCACAGCTGAGCTACATATTTCATGCACTGTGCAATACTGCCTAACTGTGGGAAATCTCTATTATTTCCCATACATGAACCCGTAGTGTCCATGGCAATTCGAATTGGCTTATCGTCTTACCCCCGCGTCCAGGGAAACCGTTGCACCTTAAATTCGGAGAGCACCGCCCCGGTGGCTGCTTTTGCGGTGGATCGTCGGACTACAGCTTGTCCTTCAACTAGAAACCTGAACGAGGGCGTCATCACCCCCCGAATCAGATCTCTACCCCTCACAGTGTATGCATACACAAACGCATTGCGCTGTACGACCAAACACTGCGTCGCCAGACAACACTACACAGAGCACTTATGTCTGCTCATCAATGTGGCTCTTCTGAGAAGAAATAAAAATAAAATGGGGACAGCCATGTTCTCAGTAGTTACATGATCAACCTAATAATAAACTAACAATCTGGGCATGAACAAAAATAATGTACTACATACTGCAAACTATATAGTGAATATAAAACAAGTTTTTTCTTAAAAACCAAAGTCTTTTCTACAAGACTCAGCTAAAGCTATAAAAACCAAAACAAATAAAGACTAAAAATGACCCACACCACTAAAAGTACAAAAATTCTGTTAAAGCTAGTCTTGTTATCCATTGAATTTATAGAGACTTAATATTACAATAACTTGAATGCCTTCTTCCAAACGCAAGTCAAAAAGCCCCTCCCCTCCTGTGGATACATTAGGCATGAACTCATCAAACTGGTTCATTTAAATATCAATGAAGAGGAAGACGGAGGAGCCTAGATTTTCAAATGCAGGCTTAAACAATACAAGCCTAAAAAGAACAATGAATTACCATCTGAGACACTCCCATACACTTGCCAAGCTAGTTTCATTATACACTGAAACCCAGTGCAGATTCCAATGTAAACCAAAATTCAATACAGAAAACGCAAAAGCTTTACTTTGAGAGTTGAAAAGCACAAAATCCTTCAAAATGGGATTTCTCCTGCATAAAAGGCTGACAAGATTAAACTGCCCCTCTAAATCACCTTTCTTTTTTTTGTTAATTCTTTATTTCTTTACAGGACTACAGAGATATACAACTTAAACATAAAATAAAAAAGATACGGCATAGCCTTTACATATTACATCACATTATCTTCATGTTACATACAAGCTTCTACCTTTCTGTATTCTAAATCCATAGACCTGTTTTTTTTTTTTTTTTTTCCTTCTTTCCCCCCTTTTACATTTCCCTCTTAATTGCCCTCTACCTTATCTAATAAAACAAAAAAAAAAAAAAAAAAAAAAAATTCCCCCCCTCTCCCTCCCCCGTCCCATCCCTCTCCTCCCCTCTCCTCCCCTCTCTCCCCTCGCGACCGTGACCTTGACCAATTTATATATACCTCATTTCTACTTGTTTTACTATTTTACTAGTTCTATCCGAATTACTCCCAACTTTCCTCTCCAATCTGCCTCTTACCTTCCTCTGTTTGCAGAAAGAGCTCCCATGGGGCCCATATTTGAGATATTTGTTATTTTTTACCCATAGATGTAGGAATCATATTTCCATTATCCCTATATTTCTCACTTTGTTGAGCCACATGGAAATCTGAGGTGCAGCTGGGTTCTTCCAACATGCAGTTATACAACTTTTAGCAGCATTTACCATGTGGCTCAAAAGTCAGTTTTTATATCTCTCCCGTGGGATTTGTGAGGAATGTAAGAGATAGAATGCCGGATCCCAGGGAATCCTATAATCCTATAATCCGCAAATCACCTTTCTAAAACAGGACAGACCGTACTATTTACCTCGCACTAAGCGTTGAAAATCTGCCCCAAAGGCTGAACACAGCAGATACAACAAGATGGCCGATGAAAAAAAACCATAGCACATGGTAGCAATCAACAAAGGCCAGACCTTAGCAAGATGGAGTTTTTCCCGCCAAACGAAAACAGCTAGCCTATAATAGCTTACATTAAATGATGCCTAGAAACAAGCATGACAAAGGCTAGGCTACAACATGGAGTTTTTTTTTCCGCCAAAACTAGCACATGGTTTCACACACAAAGGAATGATGTTTGCCCCTTCCCCTATAGGATGACCCAGCACAACTTAAGACAAAATACACTTCTTGTCCCCCCCAAAGTTACTCACTGTGGCATCAACTTCCATAACCTGCCAACCCTTCTCCCCACACATTTGAAAATGCACACTTAAACACAGACACACAGTTTGTTACTTACACCACATACACACACACACACACACACACACACATACACACACATTCACACATTCATTCACACATACATGCACACGATCACACACACACAGACATGCATACATACATACATACATACACACACACAGACATACATACATACATACACACACACATACACACGATCACACACACACAGACATACATACATACACACAGACATACATACACATACAGACATACATACATACACACACATACGATCAAAATTCCAGCATTATACTGAAAGACAAAACATTTGTTCTTTTTGCAAAGCTGAGTTTTCCCAATGCATCAGGCAGAGAAAACGCACCCCTTTTGTCTCAGGACAACAAACATGTCTTGGACTGTGCTCCGTTTTCCCCCTTTCTCTGCCTGTGAAGAGGAAAAGCTCTGTTTGCCCTTTAAACACCTGGCCCGCCATTGACTGACGTGGATATTTCGCCACACTCTTGCGCTAATAAGCGCCTTTCAATCTTATGATATAATGCGCCCTCTGATCGTATGCCTCCCTGGTTCCCCAGCTCCCAAAATCAGACATTACCAGCAGCTTCACGTCATCCTCTCAGCATAGCATCCAAACCTCACCAGCCAAGCATTCCATCTAAGCCCCTGGTTTCCCATTGCCCAGTAAACAGCCATCAACAGCAAGTATTCTTACAGCCTCATCTTTGCCTGGTCAGCCAGCCATCCTTCTGGCACACTCTCCAGCATGGCCTTTTTATTATCACAAAAGCTTTCACAAACAGGAAGTGCCTGCCTCCAACAGCAGACATTCCCACAATACAAAATGATATCACAGGAAGTTACATACAGTAAAAGGGTAGGGCACTCACAAAAGGAATTGCACATGATTAAATCAGACACAGGGAGACAGATGACAATCTATAAAAACATACATCCTAGAATAAAATGTCCACATACATTTTATACAATATAATTTCCACAACAATACAAAGGCTGAGGTGGTTTTATTTGTGATGTACTAACAGAGCACACACACAAGCTAGCTAGCTCCTGGAGATGCCAGGCTGCCTGGCTGCCTTCGATGACAAAAACTGGGCCTTATGGCAGATAGAGACTGCCTTATATGACAACAACTGGGCCTTAGAGCAGATACAGAGGCTGAGGTGGTTTTATTTGTGATGTACTAACAGAGCACGCACACACACACAAGCTAGCTAGCTCCTGGAGATGCCTGGCTGTTTTCAATGACAACAACTGGGCCTTAGAGCAGATACAGAGGCTGAGGTGGTTTTATTTGTGATGTACTAACAGAGCACACACACACACAAGCTAGCTAGCTCCTGGAGATGCCTGGCTGTCTTCGATGAGAACAACTGGGCCTTACGGCAGATAGAGACTGCCTTATATGACAACAACTGGGCCTTAGAGCAGATACAGAGGCTGAGGTGGTTTTATTTGTGATGTACTAACAGAGCACACACACACACAAGCTAGCTAGCTCCTGGAGATGCCTGGCTGCCTTCGATGACAACAACTGGGCCTTACGGCAGATAGAGACTCCCTTATATGACAACAACTGGGCCTTAGAGCAGATACAGAGGCTGAGGGGGTTTTATGTGTGATGTACTAACGGAGCAAACACACACACAAGCTAGCTAGCTCCTGGAGATGCCTGGATGCCTTCTATGAGAACAACTGGGCCTTACGGCAGATAGAGACTCCCTTATATGACAACAACTGGGCCTTAGAGCAGATACAGAGGCTGAGGTGGTTTTATGTGTGATGTACTAACAGAGCACACACACACAAGCTAGCTAGCTCCTGGAGATGCCTGGCTGCCTTTGATGACAACAACTGGGCCTTAGAGCAGATACAGAGGATGAGGTGGTTTTATTTGTGATGTACTAACAGAGCACACACACAAGCTAGCTAGCAGAGATGCCTGGCTGCCTTCGATGAGAACAACTGGGCCTTACGGCAGATAGAGACTGCCTTATATGACAACAACTGGGCCTTAGAGCAGATACAGAGGCTGAGGTGGTTTTATGTGTGATGTACTAACAGAGCACACACACAAGCTAGCTAGCTCCTGGAGATGTCTGGCTGCCTTCGATGACAACAACTGGGCCTTAGAGCAGATACAGAGGCTGAGGTGGTTTTATTTGTGATGTACTAACAGAGCACACACACAAGCTAGCTATCTCCTGGAGATGCCTGGCTGCCTTCGATGAGAACAACTGGGCCTTAGAGCAGATACAGAGGCTGAGGTGGTTTTATTTGTGATGTACTAACAGAGCACACACACACAAGCTAGCTAGCGGAGATGCCTGGCTGCCTTCGATGAGAACAACTGGGCCTTATGGCAGATAGAGACTGCCTTAAACGACAACAACTGGGCCTTAGAGCAGATACAGAGGCTGAAGTGGTTTTATTTGTGATGTACTAACAGAGCACGCACACACAAGCTAGCTAGGTCCTGGAGATGCCTGGCTGTTTTCAATGACAACAACTGAGCCTTAGAGTAGATACAGAGGCTGAGGTGGTTTTATTTGTGATGTACTAACAGACCACGCACACACAAGCTAGCTAGCTCCTGGAGATGCCTGGCTGCCTTCGATGAGAACAATTGGGCCTTAGAGCAGATACAGAGGCTGAGGTGGTTTTATTTGTGATGTACTAACAAGCACACACACACACACAAGCTAGCTAGCTCCTGGAGATGCCTGGCTGCCTTCGATGAGAACAACTGGACCTTACGGCAGATAGAGACTGCCTTATATGACAACAATTGGGCCTTAGAGCAGATACAGAGGCTGAGGTGGTTTTATTTGTGATGTACTAACAGAGCACACACACAACCTAGCTAGCCCCTGGAGATGCCTGGCTGCCTTCGATGACAACAACTGGGCCTTACGGCAGATAGAGACTGCCTTAAATGACAACAACTGGGCCTTAGAGCAGATACAGAGGCTGAGGTTGTTTTATGTGTGATGTACTAACAAAGCACACACACACACAAGCTATCTAGCTCCTGTAGATGTCTGGCTGCCTTTGATAACAACAACTGGGCCTTAGAGCAGATCCAGAGGCTGAGGTGGTTTTATTTGTGATGTACTAACAGAGCACACACACAAGCTAGCTAGCTCCTGGAGATGCCTGGCTGCCTTCAATGAGAACAACTTTGCCTTAGAGCAGATACAGAGGCTGAGGTGGTTTTATTTGTGATGTACTAACAGAGCACACACACAAGCTAGCTCCTGGAGATGCCTGGCTGCCTTTTATAAGAACAACTGGGCCTTACAGCAGATAGAGACTGCCTTATATGACAACAACTGGGCCTTAGAGCAGATACAGAGGCTGAGGTGGTTTTATTTGTGATGTACTAACAGAGCACACACACACAAGCTAGCTAGCTCCTGGAGATGCCTGGCTGCCTTTGATAAGAACAACTGGGCCTTACGGCAGATAGAGACTGCCTTATATGACAACAACTGGGCCTTAGAGCAGATACAGAGGCTGAGGTGGGTTTTTTTGTGATGTACTAACAGAGCACACACACAAGCTAGCTAGCTCCTGGAGATGCCTGGCTGTTTTCAATGACAACAACTGGGCCTTAGAGCAGATACAGAGGCTGAGGTGGGTTTATGTGTGATGTACTAACAGAGCACACACACACACACAAGCTAGCTAGCACCTGGAGATGCCTGGCTGCCTTTGATGAGAACAACTGGGCCTTAGAGCAGATACAGAGGCTGAGGTGATTTTATTTGTGATGTACTAACAGAGCACACACTAGCTAGATCCTGGAGATGCCTGGCTGCCTTCGATGAGAACAACTGGGCCTTACGGCAGATACAGAGGATGAGGTGTTTTTTTTGTGATGTACTAACAGAGCACAAGCTAGCTAGCAGAGATGCCTGGCTGCCTTCGATGACAACAACTGGGCCTTAGAGCAGATACAGAGGCTGAGGTGGTTTTATGTGTGATGTACTAACAAAGCACACACACACACAAGCTAGCTAGCTCCTGGAGATGTTTGGCTGCCTTTGATGACAACAACTGGGCCTTAGAGCAGATACAGAGGCTGAGGTGGTTTTATTTGTGATGTACTAACAGAGCACACACACAAGCTAGCTAGCTCCTGGAGATGCCTGGCTGCCTTCGATGAGAACAACTGGGCCTTAGAGCAGATACAGAGGCTTAGATGGTTTTATTTGTGATGTACTAACAGAGCACACACACACACAAGCTAGCTAGCGGAGATGCCTGGCTGCCTTCGATGAGAACAACTGGGCCTTACTGCAGATAGAGACTGCCTTAAACGACAACAACTGGGCCTTAGAGCAGATACAGAGGCTGATGTGGTTTTATTTGTGATGTACCAACAGAGCACGCACACACACAAGCTAGCTAGGTCCTGGAGATGCCTGGCTGTTTTCAATGACAACAACTGAGCCTTAGAGTAGATACAGAGGCTGAGGTGGTTTTATGTGTGATGTACTAACAGAGCACACACACACAAGCTAGCTAGCTCCTGGAGATGCCTGGCTGCCTTCGATGAGAACAACTGGGCCTTAGAGCAGATACAGAGGCTGAGGTGGTTTTATTTGTGATGTACTAACAGAGCACACACACACACAAGCTAGCTAGCTCCTGGAGATGCCTGGCTGCCTTCGATGACAACAACTGGGCCTTACGGCAGATAGAGACTCCCTTATATGACAACAACTGGGCCTTAGAGCAGATACAGAGGCTGAGGGGGTTTTATGTGTGATGTACTAACGGAGCAAACACACACAAAAGCTAGCTAGCTCCTGGAGATGCCTGGATGCCTTCTATGAGAACAACTGGGCCTTACGGCAGATAGAGACTCCCTTATATGACAACAACTGGGCCTTAGAGCAGATACAGAGGCTGAGGTGGTTTTATGTGTGATGTACTAACAGAGCACACACACACAAGCTAGCTAGCTCCTGGAGATGCCTGGCTGCCTTTGATGACAACAACTGGGCCTTAGAGCAGATACAGAGGATGAGGTGGTTTTATTTGTGATGTACTAACAGAGCACACACACAAGCTAGCTAGCAGAGATGCCTGGCTGCCTTCGATGAGAACAACTGGGCCTTACGGCAGATAGAGACTGCCTTATATGACAACAACTGGGCCTTAGAGCAGATACAGAGGCTGAGGTGGTTTTATGTGTGATGTACTAACAGAGCACACACACAAGCTAGCTAGCTCCTGGAGATGTCTGGCTGCCTTCGATGACAACAACTGGGCCTTAGAGCAGATACAGAGGCTGAGGTGGTTTTATTTGTGATTTACTAACAGAGCACACACACAAGCTAGCTATCTCCTGGAGATGCCTGGCTGCCTTCGATGAGAACAACTGGGCCTTAGAGCAGATACAGAGGCTGAGGTGGTTTTATTTGTGATGTACTAACAGAGCACACACACACAAGCTAGCTAGCGGAGATGCCTGGCTGCCTTCGATGAGAACAACTGGGCCTTATGGCAGATAGAGACTGCCTTAAACGACAACAACTGGGCCTTAGAGCAGATACAGAGGCTGAGGTGGTTTTATTTGTGATGTACTAACAGAGCACGCACACACAAGCTAGCTAGGTCCTGGAGATGCCTGGCTGTTTTCAATGACAACAACTGAGCCTTAGAGTAGATACAGAGGCTGAGGTGGTTTTATTTGTGATGTACTAACAGACCACGCACACACAAGCTAGCTAGCTCCTGGAGATGCCTGGCTGCCTTCGATGAGAACAATTGGGCCTTAGAGCAGATACAGAGGCTGAGGTGGTTTTATTTGTGATGTACTAACAAGCACACACACACACACACACACACAAGCTAGCTAGCTCCTGGAGATGCCTGGCTGCCTTCGATGAGAACAACTGGACCTTACGGCAGATAGAGACTGCCTTATATGACAACAATTGGGCCTTAGAGCAGATACAGAGGCTGAGGTGGTTTTATTTGTGATGTACTAACAGAGCACACACACAACCTAGCTAGCCCCTGGAGATGCCTGGCTGCCTTCGATGACAACAACTGGGCCTTACGGCAGATAGAGACTGCCTTAAATGACAACAACTGGGCCTTAGAGCAGATACAGAGGCTGAGGTTGTTTTATGTGTGATGTACTAACAAAGCACACACACACACAAGCTATCTAGCTCCTGTAGATGTCTGGCTGCCTTTGATAACAACAACTGGGCCTTAGAGCAGATCCAGAGGCTGAGGTGGTTTTATTTGTGATGTACTAACAGAGCACACACACAAGCTAGCTAGCTCCTGGAGATGCCTGGCTGCCTTCAATGAGAACAACTTTGCCTTAGAGCAGATACAGAGGCTGAGGTAGTTTTATTTGTGATGTACTAACAGAGCACACACACAAGCTAGCTAGCTCCTGGAGATGCCTGGCTGCCTTTTATAAGAACAACTGGGCCTTACAGCAGATAGAGACTGCCTTATATGACAACAACTGGGCCTTAGAGCAGATACAGAGGCTGAGGTGGTTTTATGTGTGATGTACTAACAGAGCACACACACACAAGCTAGCTAGCTCCTGGAGATGCCTGGCTGCCTTTGATAAGAACAACTGGGCCTTACGGCAGATAGAGACTGCCTTATATGACAACAACTGGGCCTTAGAGCAGATACAGAGGCTGAGGTGGGTTTATTTGTGATGTACTAACAGAGCACACACACAAGCTAGCTAGCTCCTGGAGATGCCTGGCTGTTTTCAATGACAACAACTGGGCCTTAGAGCAGATACAGAGGCTGAGGTTTTTTTTTGTGGTTGTATGTGTGATGTAATAACAGAGCACACACACACACACACACAAGCTAGCTAGCTCCTGGAGATGCCTGGCTGCCTTTGATAAGAACAACTGGGCCTTACGGCAGATAGAGACTGCCTTATATGACAACAACTGGGCCTTAGAGCAGATACAGAGGCTGAGGTGGGTTTATTTGTGATGTACTAACAGAGCACACACACAAGCTAGCTAGCTCCTGGAGATGCCTGGCTGTTTTCAATGACAACAACTGGGCCATAGAGCAGATACAGAGGCTGAGGTGGGTTTATGTGTGATGTACTAACAGAGCACACACACACACACAAGCTAGCTAGCACCTGGAGATGCCTGGCTGCCTTTGATGAGAACAACTGGGCCTTAGAGCAGATACAGAGGCTGAGGTGATTTTATTTGTGATGTACTAACAGAGCACATACTAGCTAGATCCTGGAGATGCCTGGCTGCCTTCGATGAGAACAACTGGGCCTTACGGCAGATACAGAGGATGAGGTGTTTTTTTTTGTGATGTACTAACAGAGCACAAGCTAGCTAGCAGAGATGCCTGGCTGCCTTCGATGACAACAACTGGGCCTTAGAGCAGATACAGAGGCTGAGGTGGTTTTATGTGTGATGTACTAACAAAGCACACACACACACAAGCTAGCTAGCTCCTGGAGATGTTTGGCTGCCTTTGATGACAACAACTGGGCCTTAGAGCAGATACAGAGGCTGAGGTGGTTTTATTTGTGATGTACTAACAGAGCACACACACAAGCTAGCTAGCTCCTGGAGATGCCTGGCTGCCTTCGATGAGAACAACTGGGCCTTAGAGCAGATACAGAGGCTTAGATGGTTTTATTTGTGATGTACTAACAGAGCACACACACACAAGCTAGCTAGCGGAGATGCCTGGCTGCCTTCGATGAGAACAACTGGGCCTTACTGCAGATAGAGACTGCCTTAAACGACAACAACTGGGCCTTAGAGCAGATACAGAGGCTGATGTGGTTTTATTTGTGATGTACCAACAGAGCACGCACACACACAAGCTAGCTAGGTCCTGGAGATGCCTGGCTGTTTTCAATGACAACAACTGAGCCTTAGAGTAGATACAGAGGCTGAGGTGGTTTTATGTGTGATGTACTAACAGAGCACACACACACAAGCTAGCTAGCTCCTGGAGATGCCTGGCTGCCTTCGATGAGAACAACTGGGCCTTAGAGCAGATACAGAGGCTGAGGTGGTTTTATTTGTGATGTACTAACAGAGCACACACACACAAGCTAGCTAGCTCCTGGAGATGCCTGGCTGCCTTCGATGAGAACAACTGGGCCTTACGGCAGATAGAGACTGCCTTATATGACAACAACTGGGCCTTAGAGCAGATACAGAGGGTGAGGTGTGTTGTGGAAATTATATTGTATAAAATGTATGTGGACATTTTATTCTAGGATGTATGTTTTTATAGATTGTCATCTGTCTCCCTGTGTCTGATTTAATCATGTGCAATTCTTTTTGTGAGCGCCCTACCCTTTTA
Organism: Lithobates sylvaticus; assembly: GCA_028564925.1. Classification (NCBI taxonomy): domain Eukaryota; kingdom Metazoa; phylum Chordata; class Amphibia; order Anura; family Ranidae; genus Lithobates; species Lithobates sylvaticus. The sequence goes on along the minus strand of CM053027.1, from coordinate 632,257,843 downwards.
CTGTATGTAACTTCCTGTGATGTCATTTTGTATTGTGGGCGTGTCTGGCTGTTGGAGGCAGGCACTTCCTGTTTGTGAAAGATTTTGTGGTTTTATTTGTGAAGTACTAACAAAGTGCCATGCTAGAGACTGCCTTATATGACACCAACTGGGCCTTAGAGCCGATACAGAGGGTGAGGTGTGTTGTGGCTGGCTGACCAGGCAAAGATGAGGCTGTAAGAATACTTGCTGTTGATGGCTGTTTACTGGGGAATGGGAAACCAGGGGCTTAGATGGGAAGCAGTTTAGGCTACAAAGGTGATGTATGGAATGCTTGGCTGGTGAGGTTTGGATGCTGATGATGAGAGGATGACGTGAAGCTGCTGGTAATGTCTGTTTTTGGGAGCTGGGGATCCAGGGAGGCATACGATCAGAGGGTGCATTATATCATAAGATTGAAAGGCGCTTATTAGCGCAAGAGTGTGGCGAAATATCCACGACAGTCAATGGCGGGCCAGGTGTTTAAAGGGCAAACAGAGCTTTTCCTCTTCATAGGCAGAGAAAGGGGGAAAACGGAGCACAGTCCAAGACATGTTTGTTGTCCTGAGACAAAAGGGGTGCATTTTCTCTGCCTGATGCATTGGGAAAACTCAGCTTTGCAAAAAGAACAAATGTTTTGTCTTTCAGTATAATGCTGGAATTTTGATTGTATGTGTGTGTATGTATGTATGTCTGTGTGTGTATGTATGTCTGTGTGTATGTATGTCTGTGTGTATATATGTATGTATGTATGTATGTATGTGTGTGTGTGATCGTGTGTATGTGTGTGAATGTATGTGTGTGTGTATGTGTGTGTGTATGTGGTGTAAGTAACAAACTGTATATAGGGTATGTGTGAATCGTATTATACTGTGGTTTATATGGCGTTGTAGTTTCATTGGATGGCATGTGTTACTCTCAATTATGTGGCGAGATTACATGCTTTTCAGTGAAACTGTTCCTAAACTGTGTGTCTGTGTTTAAGTGTGCATTTTCAAATGTATGGGGAGAAGGGTTGGCTTGTTATGGAAGTTGATGCCACAGTGAGTAACTTTGGGGGGGGGGGGGGGACAAGAAGTGTATTTTGTCTTAAGTTGTGCTGGGTCATCCTATAATGAAGGGGCAAACATCATTCCTTTGTGTGTGAAACCATGTGCTAGTTTTGGCGGGGAAAAAAATCTCCATGTTGTAGCCTAGCCCTTGTCATGCTTGTTTCTAGGCATCATTTAATGTAAGCTATTATAGGCTAGCTGTTTTTGTTTGGCAGGAAAAACTCCATCTTGCTGAAGTCTGGCCTTTGTTGATTGCTACCATGTGCTATGTTTTTTTTTCATCGGCCATCTTGTTGTATCTGCTGTGTTCAGCCTTTGGGGCAGATTTTCAACGCTTAGTGCGAGGTAAATAGTACGGTCTGTCCTGTTTTAGAAAGGTGATTTAGAGGGGCAGTTTAAGGCACTGTTTCCTTTTAAGTGAATAATATTTTTTGTACTTTTTAAGTAAAGCTTTTGCGTTTTCTGTATTGAATTTTGGTTTACATTGGAATCTGCACTGGGTTTCAGTGTATAATGAAACTAGCTTTGCAAGTGTATGGGAGTGTCTCAGATGGTAATTCATTGTTCTTTTTAGGCTTGTATTGTTTAAGCCTGCATTTGAAAATCTAGGCTCCTCCGTCTTTCTCTTCATTGATATTTAAATGAACCAGTTTGATGAGTTCATGCCTAATGTATCCACAGGAGGGGAGGGGCTTTTTGACTTGCGTTTGGAAGAAGGCATTCAAGTTATTGTAATATTAAGTCTCCATAAATTCAATGGATAACAAGACTAGCTTTAACTGAATTTTTGTACTTTTAGTGGTGTGGGTCATTTTTAGTCTTTATTTGTTTTGGTTTTTATAGCTTTAGCTGAGTCTTGTAGAAAAGTTTGGTTTTTAAGAAAAAACTTGTTTTATATTCACTATATAGTTTGCAGTAAGTAGTACATTATTTTTGTTCATGCCCAGATTGTTAGTTTATTATTAGGTTGATCATGTAACTACTGAGAACACGGCTGTCCCCATTTTATTTTTATTTCTTTCTAAGAAAAAACACATTATTGAGCAGACATAAGTGCTCTGTGTAGTGTTGTCTGGCGACGCAGTGTACGGTCGTACAGCGCAATGCGTTTGTGTATGCATACACTGTGAGGGGTAGAGATCTGATTCGGGGGGTGATGACGCCCTCGTTCAGGTTTCTAGTTGAAGGACTAGCTGTAGTCTGACGATCCACGGCAAATGCAGCCACCGGGGCGGTGCTCTCCGAATTTAAGGTGCAACGGTTTCCCTGGACGCGGGGGTAAGACGATAAGCCAATTCGAATTGCCATGGACACTACGGGTTCATGTATGGGAAATAATAGAGATTTCCCACAGTCAGACAGTATGGCACAGTGCATGAAATATGTAGCTCAGCTGTGGTTTCAGAAGTTTATTATGGTAGAGCGGGAGGGGGTGTACAGAGGGTGGTTTCAGTCCGGAAGGAACCGCATTTATGTGCACCTGGCCCGAGGGGATAGCAGTGACTGGTGATCCAATGCCGAGAGGCAGGCTGGGTCCAGCAACACTAGATCTGTTGTAGTTTACTCTGACAATTCTGCCAATGTAACCAACTTATTTTGGCGGGATCAAGAAAAATAGATTAACAAATAAAATAAAAACATTTTCAGGCCTGTTTTTGAACTTTGTGCGGCTGGTCCATGCAAAGATTTCAAACTACTGTTGTGTTTTTTTTTTTCCAAATTGTATATTTTTTTTCTATCGCTAAGAGTGAAGGCAGAATTCCATCTGGTTGGTTTTAATTTTAATTTTTGATTTAGGAACTATGAAATATCTCCCCCACATTTGTATCAAAATGTTTGTCTAAAGTTTTAGCTGTCTCATGTTCTATGTGGAAACAAGAATAAGTCTGAACCTACCGCGACAGTCGTGTTGTGGGTGTATTTTAGTAAAAAAAAGTATTATCGGTTATGAGGAATGTCATTGACAATTTACGAATGTTGTATTGTTTATGAATGACACATTAATAACTTGTGTGTATAAGTATCTTTTCAGGTCCAAGGAGTTTCTGAGGATCTGCACCATTCTAAATCCTGTATGTTTTCCTCCACTTTTTAAAGATGAGGAAAAGGGGGGGAAGAGGATGGGCTGAGTGACAATTTTTCAAACCAATGATACTAACCACTCTAATTCTAGCCAAGTTTGTGACAGGTGACAAGTGACAGGTGACTGGGTCGTTGCAGAGAAGATTGATGAACAAGACAACAAGGATGAGAAGTATCTTTATTTATATTTTTCAAGTGTATTTTCTAACTAGCTAAGAAAGTGAACAGGACATATGGTTGGGTCTACTCTGAGTCTCCATGGAACTCTAGTGCCCCAGTGATGACAGCGGTGTATGATATATAGATATATTGGTGTGAGGAGTTGTGACAAACTAGTAAAGACTCCAAACAGACATTTCTAAATGTTATTTATCAATACATTTCTAGAGGGTAAAATGAATTATAATTTTGACAATAGCTCTGGTTCTCACCAGCTTTGGTATTGGGATAACTAGATAGCCCACAGTTTATGAAGTAAAGCTTCGGATCTACAGCTTATAAAGTAATTCCCCTAATGGAAGAGATTCATGTGTGCTGGTGAATCTCGTCCCAGCATCTTATGTCGCGGCCGATCGCGAGGATCTGATGGCGCGAGGGAAGGTAAGAATGACAGGGACACCTAGAAGGGAATTGCTTGTACACGGTGGGGGCTTGAGCTTACGAAACAATTGAAAAAGGTATCATCCATTGAGGATGGGATGTTTTCATGTAACTGTTGAAGCTACAAGGAAGTTCCCACAATCCAAAGGGGGGTCCTGGGAATCCATAAGTAGAGATTGTTATACCTGAATGGGGGATACTAGTAACAAAGTTCAGGCCCATATGGATGGGGCTTGGATCCCTGAGAGGCAAAGCCAGAGCTGTAGCTAGTGAAGGATGGAATTCTCTAAAAAGTCTGGGAATCTGTGGTGATTTAATTTTTATTTTTGCAGTGGATCATAGTTGAAGGAAGTAGGGGTATATTTACTCATGTTGTTTTTGTTTCTATTCCTTCTATATATCGTGATGAGGTGCTCCTGCTGCCTGATTTGGACGCGTGACCAGAGCCCGAGCAGATGACCACATTTTCCTCAATAAAACACCCAAGACGCCCGACCTGCAAACAAGACACAGAGGATCCCAGACCGACCAGCGACTACTACAGCTCACCATGTAATCTCTACTGAAGAACAGATTCTACATTTTAAGCGGTGTTCTCCTTTTTATGGACTCATATGAACTGTAAGGACTGATTCATTTCCAGGTGTAAGAAGATCGAAATTCATTGTGGGACACATAGGAGCATATGACAAAAAAGGAAGGACTGTTGTGGAAATTATATTGTATAAAATGTATGTGGACATTTTATTCTAGGATGTATGTTTTTATAGATTGTCATCTGTCTCCCTGTGTCTGATTTAATCATGTGCAATTCCTTTTGTGAGTGCCCTACCCTTTTACTGTATGTAACTTCCTGTGATGTCATTTTGTATTGTGGGCGTGTCTGGCTGTTGGAGGCAGGCACTTCCTGTTTGTGAAAGCTTTTGTGATAATAAAAAGGCCATGCTGGGGAGTGTGCCAGAGGGATGGCTGGCTGACCAGGCAAAGATGAGGCTGTAAGACTACTTGCTGTTGATGGCTGTTTACTGGGCAATGGGAAACCAGGGGCTTAGATGGGAAGCAGCTTAGGCTACAAAGGTGATGTATGGAATGCTTGGCTGGTGAGGTTTGGATGCTGATGATGAGAGGATGACGTGAAGTTTTTGTGCCTGTATCAAAATGTATGTCCTAAAGTTTTGGTCTCCATGTTCTATGTGGAATAAGTCTGAACCTACCCGCGGCGTGTATGTGTGTGTATTTTAGTAAAAAAAAGTATTATTATTATCGGTATGAAGGAATGCATTTCCGAATGTTGATTGTTTATGATAGTTGTGTGTATAAGTATCTTTTTTCAGGTCAAGGAGTTTTTGAGGTGCACCAATCTAAATCCTGTATTTTTCCTCCACTTTTTAAAGATGGGAAAAAAAAGGATACTAACCACTCTAATTCTACATGCTGGTGACCGGGTCGTGTGAACAAAGACAACAAGGATGAAAGTATCTTATTTATATTTTTCAGTGTATTTTCTACTAGCCTAGAAAGTGAACAGGAATATGTTGGGTCACTCTGAGTCTCCATGGACTCTAGTGCCCCAAATGACAGCGGTGTAATGATATATAGATATATTGTGTAGGCAGTTGTGACAAACTAGTAAAGGATGACGTGAAGTTTTTGGGAGCTGGGGATCCAGGGAGGCATACGATCAGAGGGTGCATTATATCATAAGATTGAAAGGCGCTTATTAGCACAAGAGTGTGGCGAAATATCCACGACAGGTGGTTTTATTTGTTATGTACTAACAGAGCACACACACAAGCTAGCTAGCTCCTGGAGATGCCTGGCTGCCTTTGATGAGAACAACTGGGCCTTACAGCAGATAGAGACTGCCTTATATGACAACAACTGGGCCTTAGAGCAGATACAGAGGCTGAGGTGGTTATATTTGTGATGTACTAACAGAGCATGCACACACAAAAGCTAGCTAGCTCCTGGAGATGCCTGGCTGTTTTCAATGAGAACAACTGGGCCTTAGAGCAGATACAGAGGCTGAGGTGGTTTTATTTGTGAAGTACTAACAGAGCACACACACACACGCTAGCTAGCTCCTGGAGATGCCTGGCTGCCTTCAATGAGAACAACTGGGCCTTACGGCAGATAGAGACTGCCTTATATGACAACAACTGGGCCTTAGAGCAGATACAGAGGCTGAGGTGGTTTTATTTGTGATGTACTAACAGAGCACACACACACACACAAGCTAGCTAGCTCCTGGAGATGCCTGGCTGCCTTCGATGAGAACAACTGGGCCTTAGAGCAGATACAGAGGCTGAGGCGGTATGATTTGTGATGTACTAACAGAGCACACACACACAAGCTAGCTAGCTCCTGGAGATGCCTGGCTGCCTTATATGACAACATCTGGGCTTTAGAGCAGATACAGAGGCTGAGGCGGTTTTATGTGTGATGTACTAGCAGAGCACACACACACACAAGCTAGCTAGCTCCTGGAGATGCCTGGCTGCCTTCGATGAGAACAACTGGGCCTTACTGCAGATAGAGACTGCCTTATATGACAACAACTGGGCCTTAGAGCAGATACAGAGGCTGAGGTGGTTTTATGTGTGATGTACTAGCAGAGCACACACACATACACACACACAAGCTAGATAGCTCCTGGAGATGCCTGGCTGCCTTCGATGAGAACAACTGGGCCTTAGAGCAGATACAGAGGCTGAGGTGGTTTTATTTGTGATGTACTAACAGAGCACACACACACGCTAGCTAGCTCCTGGAGATGCCTGGCTGCCTTCGATGACAACAACTGGGCCTTACGGCAGATAGAGACTGCCTTATATGACAACAACTGGGCCTCAGAGCAGATAGAGAGGCTGAGGTGGTTTTATTTGTGATGTACTAACAGAGCACACACACACACAAGCTAGCTAGCACCTGGAGATGCCTGGCTGCCTTTGATGAGAACAACTGGGCCTTAGAGCAGATACAGAGGCTGAGGCGGTTTTATTAGTGATGTACTAACAGAGCACACACAAGCTAGCTAGCTCCTGGAGATGCCTGGCTGCCTTATATGACAACATCTGGGCTTTAGAGCAGATACAGAGGCTGAGGCAGTTTTATGTGTGATGTACTAAAAGAGCACACACACACAAGCTAGCTAGCTCCTGGAGATGCCTGGCTGCCTTCGATGAGAACAACTGGGCCTTACGGCAGATAGAGACTGCCTTATATGACAACAACTTGGCCTTAGAGCAGATACAGAGGCTGAGGTGGTTTTATGTGTGATGTACTAACAGAGCACACACACACACAAGCTAGCTAGCTCCTGGAGATGTCTGGCTGCCTTTGATGACAACATCTGGGCCTTACGGCAGATAGAGACTGCCTTATATGACAACAACTGGGCCTCAGATCAGATACAGAGGCTGAGGTGGTTTTATTTGTGATGTACTAAGAGAACACACATACAAGCTAGCTAGCTCCTGGAGATGCCTGGCTGCCTTCGATGACAATAACTGGGCCTTACGGCAGATAGCGACTGCCTTAAACGACAACAACTTGGCCTTAGAGCAGATACAGAGGCTGAGGTGGTTTTATTTGTGATGTACTAACAGAGCATGCACACACACAAGCTAGCTAGCTCCTGGAGATGCCTGGCTGTTTTCAATGACAACAACTGGGCCTTAGAGCAGATACAGAGGCTGAGGTGGTTTTATGTGTGATGTACTAACAGAGCACACACACACACACACACACAAGCTAGCTAGCTCCTGGAGATGCCTGGCTGCCTTCAATGAGAACAACTGGGCCTTAGAGCAGATACAGAGGCGGTTTTATTTGTGATGTACTAACTGAGCACACACACAAGCTGGCTAGCGGAGATGCCTGGCTGCCTTCGATGAGAACAACTGGGCCTTAGAGCAGATACAGAGGCTGAGGTGGTTTTATTTGTGATGTACTAACAGAGCACACACACACAAGCTAGCTAGCTCCTGGAGATGCCTGGCTGCCTTCTATGAGAACAACTGGGCCTTACGGCAGATAGAGACTGCCTTATATGACAACAACTGGGCCTTAGAGCAGATACAGAGGCTGAGGTGGTTTTATTTGTGATGTACTAACGGAGCACACACACACACACAAGCTAGCTAGCTCCTGAAGATGCCTGGCTGCCTTCTATGAGAACAACTGGGCCTTAAGGCAGATAGAGACTGACTTATATGACAACAACTGGGCCTTAGAGCACATACAGAGGCTGAGGTGGTTTTATTTGTGATGTACTAACAGAGCACACACAAGCTAGCTAGCTCCTGGAAATGCCTGGCTGCCTTCGATGAGAACAACTGGGCCTTAGAGCAGATACAGAGGCTGAGGTGGTTTTATTTGTGATGTACTAACAGAGCACACACAAGCTAGCTAGCTCCTGGAAATGCCTGGCTGCCTTCGATGAGAACAACTGGGCCTTATAGCACATACAGAGGCTGAGGTGGTTTTATTTGTGATGTACTAACAGAGCACACACACACACAAGCTAGCTAGCTCCTGGATATGCCTGGCTGACTTTGATGAGAACAACTGGGCCTTACGGCAGATAGAGACTGCCTAATATGAGAACAACTGGGCCTTAGAGCAGATACAGAGGCTGAGGTGGTTTTATGTGTGATGTACTAACAGAGCACACACACAAGCTAGCTAGCACCTGGAGATGCCTGACTGCCTTCGATGACAACAACTGGGCCTTAGAGCAGATACAGAGGCTGAGGTGGTTTTATTTGTGATGTACTAACAGAGCACACACACGAGCTAGCTAGCTCCTGGAGATGCCTGGCTGCCTTCGATGAGAACTGGGCCTTACGGCAGATAGAGACTGCCTTATATGACAACAACTGGGCCTTAGAGCAGATACAGAGGCTGAGGTGGTTTTATTTGTGATGTACTAACGGAGCACACACACACACACACACAAGCTAGCTAGCTCCTGGAGATGCCTGGCTGCCTTCTATGAGAACAACTGGGCCTTAAGGCAGATAGAGACTGACTTATATGACAACAACTGGGCCTTAGAGCACATACAGAGGCTGAGGTGGTTTTATTTGTTATGTACTAACAGAGCACAAACACACAAGCTAGCTAGCTCCTGGAGATGCCTGGCTGCCTTCGATGAGAACAACTGGGCCTTACGGCAGATAGAGACTGCCTAATATGACAACAACTGGGCCTTAGAGCAGATACAGAGGCTGAGGTGGTTTTATGTGTGATGTACTAACAGAGCACACACACACACAAGCTAGCTAGCTTCTGGAGATGCCTGGCTGCCTTCCATGAGAACTGGGCCTTACGGCAGATAGAGACTGCCTTATATGACAACAACTGGGCCTTAGAGCAGATACAGAGGCTGAGGAGATTTTATTTGTGATGTACTAACAGAGCACACACACAAGCTAGCTAGCACCTGGAGATGCCTGACTGCCTTCGATGACAACAACTGGGCCTTAGAGCAGATACAGAGGCTGAGGTGGTTTTATTTGTGATGTACTAACAGAGCACACACACAAGCTAGCTAGCACCTGGAGATGCCTGACTGCCTTCGATGACAACAACTGGGCCTTAGAGCAGATACAGAGGCTGAGGTGGTTTTATGTGTGATGTACTAACAGAGCACACACACACACAAGCTAGCTAGCTCCTGGAGATGCCTGACTGCCTTTGATGACAACAACTGGGCCTTAGAGCTGTCATGGAAAATTTTATTAATGTATGTTGTCAGATGCCCCCCAGTGTCGGTTTTGCTGTAATGCGCTCATCTGAGCGTATTCGCACATAAAGACGTTGGCGGAAGACCATTGGCTGCGTAAACCTTCCTATGGACACTACAGATGTGTTTGCTGGTTTAAGGAAGTTCATTCGTGCCTCACCGGGAGACTGGCCACTTCCCGATGACGGCATTGATAGCTTCAAGCAAACATCCCTGTGTACACTGGAACTTTAGCATAACGGTATAAATATTGTGGCCCACGGAGCCATAGTTTTGTATCGTTCGTTGTCATTGAAAGCAGTTTAGACGGTTTGTACATCACTGCTTAGTCTGTTTGAATGTATACATCTGTGATTGGTTCTTTTGAAGGAAAACAATTGTCCCTGTATTGTAGTCCCTGTATTGTATTTCCTTATATGGTCATTCACATCCTGTGTGAATGAGATGAGGCCACATCCTTTGTGGGAGGGGTTTAGCTGTTGGAGGCAAACCCCTGAGGGTGTGGCTTGGAATGTTTTCTAAATAAAGGAGTTCACTGAGCTGGGACAGGGCAGTGATGCTGACCGAGGCTGAGATGAACATGTAAGAATACTTGCTGTTGATGGCTGTTTACTGGGCAATGGGAAACCAGGGGCTTAGATGGAAAGCAGCCAGACTGAGGTGGTGATGGATGGAATGCTTGGCTGGTGAGGTTTGGATGCTGATGATGAGAGGATGATGTGAAGCTGCTGGTAATATCTGTTTTTGGGAGCTGGGGATCCAGGGAGGCATACGATCAGAGGGTGCATTATATCATAAGATTGAAAGGCGCTTATTAGCGCAAGAGTGTGGCGAAATATCCACTACAGTTAAGATGCCGAGTTAGGTGTTTAAGGGGCAAACCGGGCTTTCCCTCTACACAGGCAGAGAGGGGGAGAGAACAGAGCACAGTCCAAGACACGTTTGTTGTCCTGAGACAAAAGGGGTGCGTTTTCTCTGCCTGATGCGTTGGGAAAACTTTGCTTTGCAAAAAGAACTAATGTTTTGTCTTTCAGTATAATGCTGGAATTTTGATCGTATGTGTGTGTGTATGTATGTGTGTGTATGTATGTATGTCTGTGTGTGTATGTATGTATGTATGTGTGTATGTATGTATGCATGTCTGTGTGTGTGTGATCGTGTGATCGTGTGTATGTATGTATGTCTGTGTGTATATGTATGTATGTCTGTGTGTGTGATCGTGTGTATGTGTGTGATCGTGTGTATGTGTGGGGAGAAGGGTTGGCTTGTTATGGAAGTTGATGCCACAGTAAGTGAGTAACTTGGGGAGGGACAAGAAGTGTATTTTGTCTTAAATTGTGCTGGGCCTTCCTACAGGGGAAGGGGCAAACATCATTCCTTTGTGTGTGAAACCATGTGCTAGTTTCGGCGGGAAAAAATCCCTCATGTTGTAGCCTTGCCTTTGTCGTGCTTGTTTCTAGGCATCATTTAATGTAAGCTATTATAGGCTAGCTGTTTTCGTTTGGCGGGAAAAACTCCATCTTGCTGAAGTCTGGCCTTTGTTGATTTCTACCATGTGCTATGGGTTTTTTTCATCGGCCATCTTGTTGTATCTGCTGTGTTCAGCCTTTGGTGCAGATTTTCCTTTTTAAGTGAATTCTATTTTTTTGTACTTTTTACATATTTTTTAAGTAAAGCTTTTGCGTTTTTCTGTATTGAATTTTGATTTCCATTTGAATCTAGACTGGGTTTGTGTATAGTGAAACTAGCTTTGCAAGTGTATGGGAGTGTCTCAGATGGTTATTCATTGTTCTTTTTAGGCTTGTATTGTTTAAGCCTGCACTTGAAAATCTAGCCTCCCTCCCTCTTTCCTCTTCATTGATATTTAAATTAACCAGTTTGATGAGTTTTGATGTATCCACAGGAGGGGAGGGGCTTTGATTGCACTGTTGTGTGGTATTCTGGTCTCAAAACTTGTGGTTTGATTTCCCAGGGGATATGAGTCAAGGGGGATTTCAACATGGGGGTTAATTCCACCCACTCCAGGAAAAAAGGTTTTTTTATTTGCTGATGCTAGCCATAGATTTTTCTAATGTCTTGATAGACAAAATATGATGCTATTCAAGACTCCCCCTCCCCCTCCCTCTTCCTGTTCAGGTGTGCAACAGGAAGTTGATGGGAGGGGCCTGGGGTCTTTTGAATTAGGACAAAATCTTTTTGATTTTTAAAGTAAATTAAGGTTTATATTGTAATACAGTTTTGGGGAGGCATTAAAATTATTGTAATAGCGAGGTACAGAGAGAAGCCATAATATTTGTTTTGAATAGTGGAGGATTTCATGGTGTTTTGTAGTTTGTCTGACAACACATTTATGGGGCTGCCGATAACCGGTAGTAGAGCATGTAAATGTGAGGATTAGTACGCTAGCATACTAGGAGGCCGTGTATAATAATCAGAAAACGCTGGGTGCCAGTACTGCAAAAAGAAGTCACTAAGCAGTTACTGATCCGAAAATTAGTGCAAAGGTGCCCTGGACGCAGGGACACTTCATAAGTGATTCGAATCGTCATGGGTAATGTTGGCCATCCATGCGTTGGAGATAAAAAAATAAGGCTCCACACCAGTCAGACAGCTGCCTTACACATGAGATCTGGGTTTGGGGCTCCGGACATGAGACCCCTTAAAGTGTGACATATATGGTCAGAGGGTACAGTAAGGTGTATTCCTTTGGAAGGTATTTTTGATGTCTGGTGGTACGAGACCCCAGAATAAAAAAATATTTTGGAAGTAGTTCAGTTTTGGCTTCAGAAATCTGTAATGGTGAGTGGGATGATGGATGTGTAGTACATGCTTTTGTGATTCTCAGAGGAGGAATTGTGCTTAAAATCCAGATGCCCATTCCAGAACTTTGTGTGGCTGGTCCATACAATATTCTGAGATGTTCTCATGTCTGTCCCATTGTATGTAGTTTTTTTTTTTGCTAAGAGTGAAGGCAGAATTCCATCTGGTTGGTTTTAATTTTAATTTTTGATTTAGGAACTATGAAATATCTCCCCCACATTTGTATCAAAATGTTTGTCTAAAGTTTTAGTTGTGTCATGTTCTATGTGGTAACAAGAATAAGTCTGAACCTACCACGACAGTCGTGTTGTGGGTGTTGTATTTTAGTAAAAACATGAAAGTAAGGATTACAGAGGGTTTAGCTATCATCGGTTTTGAGGAATGTCATTGACAATTTACGAATGTACACGAATGTTGTATTGTTTATGATTGACACATTAATAACTTGTGTGTATAAGTATCTTTTCAGGTCCAAGGAGTTTCTGAGGCTCTGCACCATTCTAAATCCTGTATGTTTTCCTCCACTTTGTAAAGATGAGGAAAAGGGGGGAAGGGGATGGGCTGAGTGACAATTTTTCAAACCAATGATACTAACCACTCTAATTCTAGCCAAGTTTGTGACAGGTGACAGGTGACAGGTGACTCGGTCGTTGCAGAGAAGATTGATGAACAAGACAACAAGGATGAGAAGTATCTTTATTTATATTTTTTTAAAGTGTATTTTCTAACTAGCTAAGAAAGTGAACATGGTTGGGTCTACTCTGAGTCTCCACGGAGCTCTGGTGCCCCAGTGATGACAGCGGTGTATGATATATAGGCATATTGGTGTGAGGAGTTGTGACAAACTAGTAAAGACTCCAAACAGACATTTCTAAATGGAATTTATCGATACATTTCTAGAGGGTAAAATTAATTATAATTTTGACAATAGCTCTGGTTCTCACCAGCTTTGGTATCGGGATAACTAGATAGCCCACAGTTTATAAAGTAAAGCTTCAGATCTACGGTTTATAAAGTAATTCCCCTAATGGAAGAGATTCATGTGTGCTGGTGAATCTCGTCCCAGCATCTTATGTCGCGGCCGATCGCGAGGATCTGATGGCGCGAGGGAAGGTAAGAATGACATGGACACCTAGAAGGGAATTGCTTGTACACGGTGGGGACTTGAGCTTATGAAACGATTGAAAAATGTACCATCCATTGAGGATGGGATGTTTTCATGTAACTGTTGAAGCTACAAGGAAGTTCCCACAATCCAAAGGGGGGTTCCTTGGAATTCATAAGTAAAGATTGTTATACCTGAATCGGGGATACTAGTGACAAAGTTCAGGCCCATATGGATGAGGCTTGGATCCCTGAGAGGCAAAGCCAGAGCTGTAGCTAGTGAAGGGTGGAATTCTCTAAAAAGTCTGGGAATCTGTGGTGATTTAATTTTTATTTTTGCAGCGGATCATAGTTGAAGGAAGTAGGGGTATATTTACTCGTGTTGTTTTTGTTTCTATTCCTTATATATATCATGATGATGAGGTGCTCCTGCTGCCTGATTTGGACGCGTGACCAGAGCCCGAGCAGATGACCACATTTTTCTCAACAAGATGCCCGACCTGCAAACAAGACACAGAGGATCCCAGACCGACCAGCGACTACTACAGCTCACCATGTCATCTCTACTGAAGAACAGAGTCTCCATGTCAAGCCGTGTTTTCCTTTTTATGGACTGTAAGGCCAGGTGTAAGAAGATCGAAATTCATCAAGAGACACATAGGAGGATATGACAAAAACGAGGGACTGTCATGGAAAATTTTATTAATGTATGTTGTCAGATGCCCCCCAGTGTCGGTTTTGCTGTAATGCGCTCATCTGAGCGTATTCGCACATAAAGACGTTGGCGGAAGACCATTGGCTGCGTAAACCTTCCTATGGACACTACAGATGTGTTTGCTGGTTTAAGGAAGTTCATTCGTGCCTCACCGGGAGACTGGCCACTTCCCGATGACGGCATTGATAGCTTCAAGCAAACATCCCTGTGTACACTGGAACTTTAGCATAACGGTATAAATATTGTGGCCCACGGAGCCATAGGTTTGTATCGTTCGTTGTCATTGAAAGCGGTTTAGACGGTTTGTACATCACTGCTTAGTCTGTTTGAATGTATACATCTGTGATTGGTTCTTTTGAAGGAAAACAATTGTCCCTGTATTGTAGTCCCTGTATTGTAGTCCCTGTATTGTATTTCCTTATATGGTCATTCACATCCTGTGTGAATGAGATGAGGCCACATTCTTTGTGGGAGGGGTTTAGCTGTTGGAGGCAAACCCCTGAGGGTGTGGCTTGGAATGTTTTCTAAATAAAGGAGTTCACTGAGCTGGGACAGGGCAGTGATGCTGACCGAGGCTGAGATGAACATGTAAGAATACTTGCTGTTGATGGCTGTTTACTGGGCAATGGGAAACCAGGGGCTTAGATGGAAAGCAGCCAGACTGAGGTGGTGATGGATGGAATGCTTGGCTGGTGAGGTTTGGATGCTGATGATGAGAGGATGATGTGAAGCTGCTGGTAATGTCTGTTTTTGGGAGCTGGGGATCCAGGGAGGCATACGATCAGAGGGTGCATTATATCATAAGATTGAAAGGCGCTTATTAGCGCAAGAGTGTGGCGAAATATCCACTACAGAGCAGATACAGAGGCTGAGGTGGTTTTATTTGTGATGTACTAACAGAGCGCACACACACAAGCTAGCTAGCTCCTGGAGATGCCTGGCTGCCTTCGATGAGAACAACTGGGACTTACGGCAGATAGAGACTGCCTTATATGACAACAACTGGGCCTTAGAGCAGATACAGAGGCTGAGGTGGTTTTATTTGCGATGTACTAACAAAACACACACACACAAGCTAGCTAGCTCCTGGAGATGTCTGGCTGCCTTCAATGACAACAACTGCGCCTTAGAGCAGATACAGAGGCTGAGGTGGTTTTATGTGTTATGTACTAACAGAGCACACACACACAAGCTAGCTAGCTCCTGGAGATGCCTGACTGCCTTCGATGACAACAACTGGGCCTTAGAGCAGATAAAGAGGCTGAGGTGGTTTTATTTGTGATGTACTAACAGAGCACACACACAAGCTAGCTAGCTCCTGGAGAAGCCTGGCTGCCTTCGATGAGAACAACTGGGCCTTACGGCAGATAGAGACTGCCTTATATGACAACAACTGGGCCTTAGAGCAGATACAGAGGCTGAGGTGGTTTTATGTGTTATGTACTAACAGAGCACACAGACACACAAGCTAGCTAGCTCCTGGAGATGCCTGACTGCCTTTGATGACAACAACTGGGCCTTAGAGCACATAAAGAGGCTGAGGTGGTTTTGTTTGTGATGTACTAACAGAGCACACACACACAAGCTAGCTAGCTCCTGGAGATGCCTGGCTACCTTCGATGAGAACAACTGGGCCTTATGGCAGATAGAGACTGCCTAATATGACAACAACTGGGCCTTAGAGCAGATACAGAGGCTGAGGTGGTTTTATGTGTGATTTACGAACAGAGCACACACACAAGCTAGCTAGCTCCTGGATATGCCTGGCTGCCTTTGATGAGAACAACTGGGCCTTACGGCAGAGAGAGACTGCCTTATATGACAACAACTGGGCCTTAGAGCAGATACAGAGGCTGAGGTGGTTTTATTTGTGATGTACTAACAGAGCACACACAAGCTAGCTAGCTCCTGGAAATGCCTGGCTGCCTTCGATGAGAACAACTGGGCCTTAGAGCAGATACAGAGGCTGAGGTGGTTTTATTTGTGATGTACTAACAGAGCACACACAAGCTAGCTAGCTCCTGGAAATGCCTGGCTGCCTTCGATGAGAACAACTGGGCCTTATAGCACATACAGAGGCTGAGGTGGTTTTATTTGTGATGTACTAACAGAGCACACACACACACACACACAAGCTAGTTAGCTCCTGGAGATGCCTGACTGCCTTTGATGACAACAACTGGGCCTTAGAGCAGATACAGAGGCTGAGGTGGTTTTATTTGTGATGTACTAACAGAGCGCACACACACAAGCTAGCTAGCTCCTAGAGATGCCTGGCTGCCTTCGATGAGAATAACTGGGCCTTACGGCAGATAGAGACTGCCTTATATGACAACAACTGGGCCTTAGAGCAGATACAGAGGCTGAGGTGGTTTTATGTGTGATGTACTAACAGAGCACACACACACACAAGCTAGCTACTGGAGATGCCTGACTGCCTTTGATGACAACAACTGGGCCTTAGAGCACATAAAGAGGCTGAGGTGGTTTTATTTGTGATGTACTAACAGAGCACACACACACAAGCTAGCTAGCTCCTGGAGATGCCTGGCTGCCTTCGATGAGAACAACTGGGACTTACGGCAGATAGAGACTGCCTTATATGACAACAACTGGGCCTTAGAGCAGATACAGAGGCTGAGGTGGTTTTATTTGCGATGTACTAACAAAACACACACACACAAGCTAGCTAGCTCCTGGAGATGTCTGGCTGCCTTCAATGACAACAACTGCGCCTTAGAGCAGATACAGAGGCTAAGGTGGTTTTATGTGTTATTTACTAACAGAGCACACACACAAGCTAGCTAGCTCCTGGAGATACCTGACTGCCTTCGATGACAACAACTGGGCCTTA
>CM053027.1:632033071-632240731 GCA_028564925.1 Lithobates sylvaticus | reverse complement strand
TACAGGAGAGAGTGTGGAGGGTATGACAGAGGGTAGTATTTCCGAGTGAGAGAGGAGTGTGGAGGGTATGACTGACGGGTAGTATTTCCGCGGAGAGGAGTATGTGGTGTGGGGAGGGTATGACAGTTGGGCACTATGTACAGGAGAGGAGGGGGGTGCGGAGGGTATGGACGAAAGACACTATGTTCGAGGAGAGGAGTGTGGAGGGTACGACAGTGGGCACTATGTACCGGAGAGGTAGTGCGGATGGGGTATGGGCCAAAGACACTATGTGACGGAGGGGGAGAGGAGTGTGAAGGGTATGATAGTGGGCAGTATGCACAGACGAGAGAGTGTAGAGGGTATGAGAATGGGCCCTATGTACAAGAGAGAAGAGTGTGGAGGGTATGACAGTGAGCAATATATGATAGGAGAGGCGTTGTGTGAGGCGATAATGACAGTGGGCCCACTATGTACAGGAGAGAGAAGAGTGGAGAAAGTAGGACAGTAAGCAGTAATATAGGAGCAGTGAGAGAGGAGTATGAGGGTATATGACAGTGGGCACTATGTACAGGAGAGAAGAGTGGAGAGTAGGACAGTAAGCAGTAATTATAGGAGAGGAGTTAAGGAGGGCTTATGACAGTGAAGTAGTAGTACAGGAGAGGAGTGTGGAGGGTATGACAGTGGGCACTATGTATAGGAGAGGAGTATTGGAGAGGTATGACAGTGAGTAGTATGTACAGGAGAGAGTGTGGAGGGTATGGACAGTGAGTAGTATGTACAGGAGAGGGATGGTGTGGAGGGTATGACAGTGGGCACTATGTACAGGAGAGGAGTGTGGGAGGGTATGACAGTGGGCAGTATGTATAGGTGAGGTGTGTGGAGGGTATGACAGTGAGTTGTATGTACAGGAGAGGAGGTGTGGAGGGTATGACAGTGGGCACTATGTACAGGAGAGGAGTGTGGAGGATATAGACAGTAGGCACTATATGCAGCAGAGGATTGTGAAGGGTTATGACAGTGGGCTGTATGCACAGGAGAGGAGTGTGGGGGTATATTACAGTGGGCACTATGTATAGGAGAGAAGTGTTGGGGTTATTACAGTGGGCACTATGTATAGGACGATGAGAGCGTGGATGAAGTAATCTGGGAATGAAAAATGTAAAGGTTTGTGGAAGGATGTTTATGGACTGCGTAGTGGTTGTAAGCGGGCCAGACATGATTGAAATTACAACACAATAACACTTTGCGGGAGTGATTCCCCCATCCACAGGTCAGCAGGTGAGAGGGTGGTTGGGGACAGGCTGGGGAGAGATACTAGTCAGTGGCTGGGTAGGCACTGGTTAGTATCAGAGCCGGATAACACACAGGTTACATACGCCGCGATTCTTTAGAGCGAGAGCAATAATTCTAGCACTAGACCTCCTCTGTAACTTTAAATATGTAACCTGCAAAAAAAAGAGGTAAAGCATCGCTTGGTACAACAAAAAAAAAAATCGTGTGCTAACCTTTAGTGTGTTTTTTTTTTTGATGAATGAAACAGTTTCTTTCCAAAAAAAAAAACGTTTGAAAAATTGCTGCGCAAATATCGTATAACATAAAAAGTTGCAAAGACCACCATTTTATTCCACGGGGTGTCTGCTAAAACATAATATATATATTGTTTGAGGGGTCTGAGTAATTTTCCAGCAAAAAAAAAATGATTTTTACATGTAGGAGAGAAGTGTCAGAATTGGCCTGGGTCGCAAGGGGTTAATTACCATAAGTAATATACAGATTATTATAAGCACTGTGATGTCATCCTCTCAGTCTGCTGCAGAGTGTTCCAGCTCGTATTTATACTGCCCGCTCTGTATGTAGCTTCTGACAGGCTGGGCAAGCATCCCTGTATCTCCGGAACCATAGATGATAGCAGCCCCATATTTTAACCAGTGCTGGTGTAGGTCTTTAGCTACCTACTCCCCAAATGTGGGGTCTGTGACTCCTGGGATCGCCGAGCTACAACCCACAACCCTCAAAGTCAATCTTTTATTTTTTTAAATGTTAATCCGGCCCTGCCTGTACGGCCCTTGTTTTCTCTGTACAAACATTCTCGTCAAGATATTGTGGCGTACGTTTATATATATGGCTGATTGATGCTTCATGGCTACTAGGGTTGTCCCGATACCGATACTAGTATCGGTATCGGGACCGATACCGAGCATTTGTGCGAGTACTTGTACTCACACAAATGCTCCCGATGCCTATATTCCGATACCTGTAACCGGAAAGTCGGCGAGCGGAGTGGGGGCGGTGCGGAGATCAATCTGGCAGCAGTGCGGATGGGGGGTAAGCTGGCCGGGACAGGGATGCAGGATGCCGCCGCATATAATGTCCAAAGCGGGTGAGCGGAGCCGTCGCACAGAAAGTGACGTCACCGTGTCTCCGTCGGAAGGGTAAACATCACGACGGCCATCTTGGTACACCTTGCACTTGGCTGCAGTAAGCCAGCAGCGGACATCTTGTTACACCCAGCTCATATAGTTCGGGGCTGGGTGTAACAAGATGTCTGCTGCTGGCTTACTGCAGCCAAGTGCAAGGTGTACCAAGATGGGCGTTGCAGCATACTTACTAGATGTTAAATGACATGAATGATGAGAGGCAAGGAACGATTTTGCAATGCTATATGCCATATATCATTACAAAATCATTCCTCTCCTCATCATTCATGTCATTTATTATGCAATTGCCAATCAGTGCTGCCTATCAGTGCCCATAAGTGCCATCTATCAGTGCCACCTATAGGTGCCCATCAGTCAGTGCCAGCAATCAGTGTCAGCCATCACTGCCAGCCACGTGTGAGTGTCACCTATCAGTGCCATCTATCAGCGCCCATAAGTGACACCTATCAGTGCCCATCAGTCAGTGTCATCTATCAGTGCCAGCCGTCAGTGCCACCTATCAGTGCCCATAAATGCAACCTATCAGTTCCCAAAAGTGCTTCCGCCTATCAGAGCCCATCAGTCAGTACCATCTATCAGTGCTCATCAGTCAGTGCCAGCCTTTGGTGCTATCTATAAGTGCCGCTTATGAGTGCCATCTATCAGTGCCCATAAGTGCTGCCTATCAGTGCCCATCAGTCAGTGCCATCTATCAGTTCCAGCCGTCAGTACCAGCCACCAGTCAGTGCCCATCAGTCAAACTGTCACATGACATTTAAAAAAAAGTATCGGTATCGGCGAGTACTTGAAAAAAAGTATCGGTACTTGTACTCGGTCTTAAAAAAGTGGTATTGGGATAACCCTAATGGCTACAATATGCATGGAGCCAGATACTCTCTCTGCAAAGAGAACTCACAGAAGGCGCAAAGGGCCAGTGCCCACCCTGTTGACTTTTTTGTTCCCTCCTAAGGAACATATGGAATAACTCTACAAGACAATATTCCTTTTTTCATTGTCTTTTTTGGTTTTGGGGATCAAGTCTGCCGGCTGATGCAGGGTTTGTATTGGGGGATGTTTTTTTGTTTTCTCCCCCAACCTTTTGAAGAATTAAAGAGAAAAGCTATGGGTGGTACCTCGTCCTAGTGAATATACAAAGAAAAAGGAGCAAGAGGGGGTTTAGCCAGCCTGACGGACTATCGCGGCACCTGAACAAAGACGGATTTAACCATAATAGATATTACATTGATTTATTAGAAAACAGTGTACATAGTGATATACAAATATATATAAAAAGTATTAGAAAAAAAGAAAAAGGATTTTTTGCTATTAAAGGTTTAGTCGTTGGATATAGATTATACATAAAGACATTTCAATTTCCATTGATACATTTTACATGCTGGTCAGAAGATGGTTGACGCGTTTCGCTTTTAGCTTCATCAGAACCAAAGGCAGCATTTTTTATGTCTGTAGTAAGATTATGAGAGAGAAAAAGAAAAATGAGAGTTAGTCGGCAGTGAGCCACGTTATTCCCCGGTCCACATAATACCGGAAGGTATTTATTTTTGTTTACCCTCACCAAAGATAATAGATTGTTTGCCTACCTTACATATATATAATTTGCTGTTATTATTATATAAATAAATTATATATATGTAAGGTAGGCAAACAATCTATTATCTTTGGTGAGGGTAAACAAAAATAAATACCTTCCGGTATTATGTGGACCGGGGAATAACTGCCGACTAACTCTCATTTTTCTTTTTCTCTCTCATTATCTTACTACAGACATAAAAAATGCTGCTCTTTGGTTCTGATGAAGCTAAAAAGCGAAACGCGTCAACCATCTTCTGACCAGCATGTAAAATGTATCAATGGAAATTGAAATGTCTTTATGTATAATCTATATCCAACGACTAAACCTTTAATAGCAAAAAATCCTTTTTCTTTTTTTCTAATACTTTTTATATATATTTGTATATCACTATGTACACTGTTTTCTAATAAATTAATGTAATATCTATTATGGTTAAATCCGTCTTTGTTCAGGTGCCGCGATAGTCCGTCCCCCAACCTTTTGTTTTTTTTTGTTTTTTGTTACGCTGGCAAGACAGTGAGTTGCTATGGTGTGAGGTGTCTACTCAGGTTTTTTTTGTTATGTTATATTATGTTTTTTTGTATCTACTCCGCCTTTTTGGTGGTTGTGTGTTTGCGATGTCACCCTCGGTACGGCACAGTTGGCAGATCAGGGGACACTCAGACGCAGGGTCCACCAAAACGCAATGTTAGTAGGTGGGGAAATGTTTCTCTTCAGCATATTGTGTGGCTCTGTGTCTCTGTGTGCCTCTGGACCTCTCACCTGTGCTCCTAGGCCTCCATCTTGTGGCCAATTTCCTAAAATTACAATTCTCACTGTCCTTAACCACTTCAAAACAAGCCCTTCCTGATTTAAAACCACCCAGAGACCAATTTTCAAAACAATTGAGCGCTCAGCGTTCTCGTCACATCAAACAATTCAAACAATTCATTTTCAATCAATCAATCACATCATTCAAATCATCCAATTCAGGTGACAAGTGATGCAGCGTCCGGATTCATGCAATGCAAAATTGTAACCAAAACCTGTCAAGAACTTCACATTTTCCACACAGAAACCCTTACACAATCATCAACAATTTGCATTCGCGGGTCATCTTTCATTTCAATTCAAATCCACAATCACACTTCACAAATAGAGCTTTAGAATTCACATTCAATTCATTTGGAAAAAACCACTTCACGAAAATTTCAGTCCCACATCAATCATTTATCGCGGAGCTGTCTGGCCGAAAGATTCACATCCGTTTTTTTTATTTTTTTCACACAAAAAAAAAACGATCACACACACAAAGGAAACACACAATCAAAATTCAACGTAATCAAAAAAACAACACAAATTTCACAAAAGCACAAACAGTTAAACACAAAATCTCTCAAAGCCACAGTCAAACCACGAGATCATTCAACAGCTTCATTCACACAACAGGCGATTTCACAAAGGGACAGGTTCAAATCACGTTCCACACATCATCAGTCGAATTCACATCACACATCACATTCAAAATTTTGACAACAAATTCAATCAATTCATTCAATTCAAAAATTCCAGCAAAAAATCAACATTTTTTTCCAAGCATCAATTCATTCAATTCACACATCAGAAACAACATTCAGACGATCAACCTCAGAAAAAATTCAATTCATCAACAAAAAACCACATTCAAAAAAACTTCACACTTCACAGTCTCCGTCAGTCAGAATTCAAATTTCAATCATTCACACAATTCACACAACAGTTCAAAAACAGCAAAAAAAAGCAGACACTCACACAGATTCTCAAATTCAATCAACAAACAGTCATTTTTCAAGAGTTCTCAACACATGCACAGAAGCAAGGAATCAACAACACACAGCATCACTTCATCAAAACACATCACAAAAACACTTTTTCACAAAAACAGTTTCACAACAGTTCAATAATCAGAAAGAACATCAAAAGTTCAATTCAATAACAAACATCACAAACAAGACATTCTATCAAGCATGCAATTCAAAGAACAGACAGACAAGTGTCAAAAGTATCAATTCAAAACACAATCAAAAATGCTTCATTTTCAACATCTCACACAATCAATTCACAAGTTCACTCAAGTTCAGACAAGTCACTGTCACAATCAGAACACAATCAAAAGAACATTCAAACTCAAGAACATTTCACAAAACATTCACAACATCAATCAATCTGTATATTTTTCAGCAAAACTTCATTCACTCAATTCACAAACAGACACTTCAAAAAAGCAGATTCACACCCTTCATCTCACAGCAAACAGAAAAAAGGCAGTCAATTTCACCAACAGCTCAAATAAATCAGAAATATCACAAGTAGTTCAACAGGACAGGATTCAAGGAGTTCACACAGTTCAACTTTCAACACAACAAATCAGTTCAAAACAAGCACTTCAGATCAGTCAGGACACTTCTAGTCACCAAGAGGCACACAACAAAAGAAAAACAAAAAATTCAGACTTTCACTTCACATCAAAACTTCAAGCCAAGAACAGCACAAGAAAACAAGCAAAATTCAGCAGCAGAACTTCAAATCCACTTTTTTGCAATTCAATCAAGAAGATCAAGTCATTCCAAAGAAGGACACAACAAAGGTTCAGGACAACAGGAATCAGCACACATCAAAAAATTCAGAGCAAAACAAAACAAAGTATAAGCAGCTATAAATTTAATTCAACTTGTAGTCAAATTCAAATTCACAGGATCACAAAGAAACAGTCATACCAGCAAACAAATCACAGACAAGACACTCAGTCTTCACAAACAGAGAGCTGCAATCAGATTTCAGTTCAAGTCAAGAGAAAGTTCAGAAGTTTCAGCAACACCCCGGTTCAACCTCATCAAAAGCAGACACAGAGAGAGTCAGACACACTGCCCCACTTTTTGCAATTCGGGAACTGCGTCGCTTTAACTAACAATTTGCAGCCCCGGACCAATTTGCAGCCAAAGGACCAGGCCCCCTTTTTGCAATTCGGCACTGCGTCGCTTTAACTAACAATTGCGCGGTCATACGACGTGGCTCCAAACAAAATTGGCGTCCTTTTTTTCCCACAAATAGAGCTTTCTTTTGTGGTATTTGATCGCCCCTGCGGTTTTTATTTTTTTGCGCTATAAACAAAAATAGAGCGACAATTTTGAAAAAAATGCAATATTTTTTACTTTTTGCTATAATAATATCCCCCAAAAAATATATAAAAAAACATATTTTTTTCCTCAGTTTAGGCCGATACGTATTCTTCTATTTTTATTTTTGGTAAAAAAAATCGCAATTAGCGATTATTGGATTAGTTTGCGCAAAAGTTATAGCGTTTACAAAATAGGGGATAGTTTTTATAGCATTTTTATTAATATTTTTTTTTTTATTAGTAATGGTGGCGATCAGCGATTTTTTATTGTGACTGCGACATTATGGCGGACCACATCGGACATTTTTGACACATTTTTTGGGACATTTGTCATTTATACTGCAATCAGTGCTATTTAAATAGCACTGATTCCTATGTAAATGACAGTTGTAGTTAGGGGGTTAACCACTAGGGGCGGGGAGGAGTCAGTGTGACGTGTTGTGTTTTTTTTTACAGTTAGGGGGGCGTGGCTGTACGTCTGACGTCATTGATCGGCGTTCCCGATGACAGGGAACCGCCGATCACTGACAGTCAGTGTAGGAAGCGCGGGGAGAGGTTTGTTTACACAGACCTCTCCCCGTTCTTCCGCTCTGTAACCCGATCGCGGGATACCAGCGGCGATCGGGTCCGTTGGTCCCGCGGCCGGGGTCACGGAGCTCCCGACCGGGGGTCGCGAGCGCGCCGCTAGCGGCGCGCGCCCGCGACCCACGGGCAGGCACATGCACGATCACGTACAGGTACGTGATTCTGCCTGCCCGTGCCATTCTGCTGACGTAGATATGCAGTGGGCGGTCGGGAAGCGGTTAAGCCAAAATGTATTCTGCTAAATTCCGTTAAGTGTATAATAATTGGTTCGCGTGATCACGGACATATGTACGCAAATGATCATGTACAGATGTGTGCAGGTGATCACGGACAGATGTGTGCAGATAATCACTGGCACATGTTATTTTACTGGGACATGTGTGAGGGACATGTGTTTTTATTATTTGGGGGACATGTGTGTTTTGGGGACATGTGTGTTTTGGGGACATGTAGGGACATGTGTGTTTTGGGGACATGTGTGTTTTGGGGACATGTGTGTTTTACTGTGGGGACACTACACTGGTGATCAGTGAGTAAAAAACTGTAAAAAAAAACAGCTAATACTCACTTATCACCAGCCGGCTGCAGCGATCCGCTCTCCTCTCCTCACCGACGACTTCCGTGTGAGGAGAGGAGAGCCGATTGCCTAGCAACCGGCTGTTTGTTTACATCACATGACGGCCGTGATTCGACACGGCCGTCATGTGATCAGGAGGGCCAATCACCGAGCCCTCCTGCCGATCCGAGATGCGCCGTGTCCGGGTGACACGGCCGCATCGGGATCGCGCCGCTGCGCGGGCACGCGATCCCTCTACTTCTGAAGGACGTTCCGGAACGTCCGATCAGAAGTAGACGGCTCCCACCCGGCGTATATGTACATTGGCCGGGTGGGAAGTGGTTAAATATTAGAATTATCTCCTGGAATGTCAGGGGTTTGAATTCAAAAATACAAGAGAGCTTTGGTGCTGAAATTTTTTGCACTCTCAACATCCCCACATAATGTTTTTGCAGGAAACGTCCCTGGATGCACAGAGCCATACATGCTACTTATTCGTCTTATGCTAGAGGTGTGTCTATTTTGTTGCATAAGTCCTTACCCTGCTCCATAGAAACAGTAATTACAGATCCCGGGGGCAGATACCTGCTTGTAATAATTGAAGTTTATTCCCACAGGTTAGCCCTGGTAAATATATATACCCCCCTCCCCCCCTTATGCAGGGAATATACTGTATGAGGTGTTGGAGAAATTGGCATCTCATGCTCCATTTCAGTTACTACCCTGTTTCCCCGAAAATAAGACCTAGCGTGATTGTCGGTGGTGGCTGCAATATAAGCCCTACCCCCCCCCCCCAAATAAGCCCTAGTTAAAGTCCTTGTAGGTCTTATTTTCAGGGTAGGGCTTATTTTCGGGGGAAACGAGGTAGAGCTTATTTGGGGGGTAGGGCTTATATTGCAGCCATCACCGACAATCACGCTAGGTCTTATTTTCAGGGAAACAGGGTAGTGGCTGGAGATTTCAATAATATTCTCGATTACAAGCTGGATACGTCCAATCCACACAGGGCTCCAAACCACGATTTGTCGCATTGGGCGGAAGCTGCGGGTCTCACTGAGATCTGGCGGTGGAAGCATCCCACGGACAGATGCTACTCGTATTTGTCCTCGGTGCATGCTTGGTCCTCCAGAATAGACCTGGCGTTCGCCAATGGGACATTATTGCCACTGGTGGCTGGGGCGTCCTATCTTCCGGGGGGGCCTATCGGATCACACTCCACTTCAGATAACCTTGCAATTAGGCTCCCAGAGCTCAAGGAGAGTTTGGCGTTTGTCTCCTACCCTGTTTCCCCGAAAATAAGACCTAGCGTGATTGTCGGTGATGGCTGCAATATAAGCCCTACCCCTCAAATAAGTCCTACCCTGTTTCCCCGAAAATAAGCCCTACCCTATAAATAAGACCTACAAGGACTTTAACTAGGGCTTATTTGGGGGGTAGGGCTTATATTGCAGCCATCACCGACAATCACGCTAGGTCTTATTTTCGGGGAAACAGGGTAGGTGGGTTGAGGAACCTGTAGTATATTATGTCTAGTATATATATATGTATGTATATATATATATATTGGATATATGTAGTGTTTTTCATGTAGTTCATATAAGCATTCTATTTAGGCATTCTAAGACAAGTTTATTCTAGGCAGGCCACTTTGGTAGCTGTTAATCTAATTGCGCATATTAAAAGAGGGTTTGTTGCCACATATCAAAGGGGAACAGATAATGATTATCTTAATCAAATCAGTATTCACACATGTCAAAGGGGGGGATATGCAAGAATGTAAATTGGGGCAGTTTTCATAACAACAGCTGTTCACAGCTTGGGGTGATCTCCTGTCACTCTGAATGACAGGAGCAGATCAAAGCATTTAATGGAAACGCCCAATCAAATTGCTCAGACATTCAGTGTGTGTGGGGGATATAACAGGACGTTCAATCTGTTTAGAAGTGTGTGTTCTTATGAAGGCACCCAAGAGTCACATGTTTCCATGGGGCTCTAAATATTTACTAGCACTGTCGTGATATGAACTCTGTTGGATTTTGTCATCTGTAAGAATGTTCTGTTTTGGAAGCCAATAAAGTGTCTCTCTCTGGAGAACGGGTTTTGCTGCGGACAATACTTTAAACAACTATATACCATCTAGGAACTATAAGATTAGATCACTACATATACATATTCCCCCTTTGACATGTGTGAATACTGATTAGATTAAGATAATCATTATCTGTTCCCCTTTGATATGTGGCAACAAACCCTCTTTTAACCGCTTCCCGACCGGCCACTGCATATATACGTCAGCAGAATGGCACGGGCAGGCAGAATCACGTACCTGTACGTGATCGTGCATGTGCCTGCTCGCGACCCGGTCGGGAGCTCCGTGACCCCGGCCACGGGACCAGCGGACCCGATCGCCGCTGGTATCCCGCGATCGGGTTACGGAGCTTAAGAACGGGGAGAGGTCTATGTAAACAAACCTCTCCCTGCGTTTCCTACTCTGCCTGTCAGTGATCGGCGGTTCCCTGTCATCGGGAACGCCGATCAATGACGTCAGACGTACAGCCACGCCCCCCTACTGTAAGAAAAAACACAACACGTCACACTGACTCCTCCCCGCCCCCTAGTGGTTAACCCCCTAACTACAACTGTCATTTACATAGGAATCAGTGCTATTTAAATAGCAATGATTGCTGTATAAATGACAAATGTCCCAAAAATGTGTCAAAAATGTCCGATGTGTCCGCCAAAATGTCGCAGTCACAATAAAAATCACTGATCGGCGCCATTACTAATAAAAAAAAAATATTAATAAAATGCTATAAAAACTATCCCTATTTTGTAAACGCTATAACTTTTTTGCGCAAACTAATCAATAATCGCTAATTGCGATTTTTTTTACCAAAAAAAAAATATGTAGAAGAATACGTATCGGCCTAAACTGAGGAAAAAAAATATTTTTTTATATATTTTTTGGGGATATTTATTATAGCAAAAAGTAAAAAATATTGCATTTTTTTCAAAATTGTCGCTCTATTTTTGTTTATAGCGCAAAAAATAAAAACCGCAGGGGCGATCAAATACCACAAAAGAAAGCTCTATTTGTGGGAAAAAAAGGACGCCAATTTTGTTTTGGAGCCACGTCGCACGACCGCGCAATTGTTAGTTAAAGCGACGCAGTGGCGAATCGCAAAAAGGGGCCTGGTCCTTTGGCTGCTAATTGGTCCGGGGCTGAAGTGGTTAATATGCGCAATTAGATTAACAGCTACCAAAGTGGCCTGCCTAGAATAAACTTGTCTTAGAATGCCTAAATAAAATGCTTATATGACCTACATGAAAAACACTACGTATATCCAATATCTATATATATATATATATATATATACATACATATATATATACTAGACATAATATACTACAGAACCCACTGTGGAGGAAATGCTGAAAGCGCACATCGATACATTTTGGCAGATTAACGAAGGGTCGGCAACACTACACACTGAGTGGGAGGCCTTCAAGGCCACCACTCGGGGGATTTACATATCGGCCATAAAAGCACAGAGTACAGAGCAGAATAGTGTGGAAAAACAACTCCATGACAAGGGACAAGAATGCGCCAAGGCGCACGCTGACTCGCCGTCTCCTGACACGTTGGCTCAGTTGCAGTTCGCAAGGAGGAAAATGTCTCTCCATTATCAGGACATGACTACTTGCCAGATGCAAAGGAGTGCGGCGAGAGTTTTTGAGAAGGGAGATAAAAATGGGAAGCTGTTGGCCCTTCTGACGGCAGGGGACACGTCCCCGACTGTAGTTCCCTGCATACTATCTCCGTCAGGACAATTATTGAGAGATGGGGGGGGATGTAGTACGGGAGTTTGTATCCTTTTATAGATCTTTGTATTCTCCTATAGCTTCATATGACACTGGGGATCTCAGAGACACATTAGGGACCCTACAGTTGCCCGAGCTGCCGGAGGAATCTAGCAGCTTTCTGGATGCCACGTTCAGGGAGGAGGAGGTGGTCTCTGCAGTAGGGTCATTTCCTGGTGGCAAGGCTCCTGGGCCTGACGGCCTGCCAATTGAGTGGTACCGCCACTCTTCGGAAACCCTAGCACCCAGACTGTTGCAATTATACACAGACTGTTTTTTGAAGGGGAGACTTCCTTTTATGAGGCTCATATTGTATTATTGGCTAAGCCAGATAAAGACCCGCTGCAGTGTTCATCATATAGACCCATCTCTTTATTAAATATGGACTTCAAAATACTGACCAAACTGTAGGCTACTAGACTCATGTTGGTCCTGCAGCATGTTATTTCCCCCGACCAAACAGGTTTTATGCCCCAAACGGCCACGGGTATTAATTTGCGCAGGGTCTTCACTCACACCCAGTTGGGCCCCGATATTTCTAGCGGTGGAACACTGGTCTTTTTAGATTTGGAAAAGGCCTTTGACTCCGTAGATTGGAACTACATGAGGGTGGTACTGGAGGTGTTGGGTTTCGGTCCTCGGTTTCCGGAAGTTGATCGACATTCTATACCAGGGGTCTCCAAACTGCGGCCCGAGGGCCAGAGGTGGCCCATTGCTAACCTTTATCCGGCCCTTGGGGCACTATTCCTCCCACTGACACCAAAAGTGGGGCACCATTTCTTCCACCGATAAGTGATTGCATACTATTCCTCCTACTAGTAGGGGAACTACGCCTACTCCTATTGACCACCAACCCTGAGGCCATATTTATTCTCACTGATGCTAGGCCCGGGACATTTTCTGCCCATGCTGGCCACAATTTGGCCCTCCTAAAGTTTGAAGGACTATAAACTGGCCCTTTGTTTTGAAAAGTTTGGAGACCCCTGTTCTATACCATTGCCCCACAGCAGCCATAAAGTTAAATAATACGTTATCCGAATTTTTCCCAATCTATAGGGGCACTCGCCAGGGATGCCCTTTATCCCCAGGTCTTTTCTCTATCATGATCGAACCCTTGGCAGCGGCTTTGCGAGCTTCCGAGGAGGTACAAGGGATAACAGTGGGTAGCTTGACCGAAAAAACGGCACTGTGCGCGGATGATATGGTTCTTTTTTTTTGCGAGACTCCAAGAATTCCCTGTCGGCAGCTTTAGACATCCTAAATGCCTTTTCACGCTTCTCGGGTCTGAGGGTCAACTGGGGAAAATCCCAGATTCTCTCACTCAAGACGCCATCCCCCCGGATGTGAGATCCCCCTCGATTGTCCCTTGCAGAGGGTGGAGGTGATCAAATATTTGGGGCTGCGTATCTCCAACTCCGTATCAGACTTTGTTGCTTTGAATGTCGATCCACTTTTGACTACACTGAAATCCAGACTGCAGGCATGGTAGAATCTGCCTCTGACACTCATAGGTAGAGTGAGCTTAGTAAAAAATGAAGTTTTTACCTCTATTTTTATATATATTCCGGAATTCCCCTGTTTGGATTCTGAGATATATTTTCAAAAGAATAGACCAGCTGATAACTACCGTATTTATCGGCGTATAACACGCACCCCAAGTTTAGGAGGGAATTTTAAGGAAAAAAAGTTTTAGGAGGGAAGTTTAGGGGAAAAAAAAACTTACATTTAAGCGTCATTTTGCAGCTTGCCCAGCGTCATTTGCAGCCCTGCCCAGCGTCATTTGCAGCCTTTCCCAGCGTCATTTGCAGCCTCGCCCAGTGTCATTTGCAGCTTTCCCAGCGTCATTTGCAGCCTTTCCCAGCGTCATTTGCAGCCTTGCCCAGCGTCATTTGCAGCTTTCCCAGCGTCATTTGCAGCCTTTCCCAGCGTCATTTGCAACCTGCCCAGCATCATTTGCAACCTGCCCAGCGTCATTTGTAGCTTGCCCAGCGTCATTTGCAGCCTTTCCCAGCGTCATTTGCAGCCTCGCCCAGTGTCATTTGCAGCTTTCCCAGCGTCATTTGCAGCCTTTCCCAGCGTCATTTGCAGCCTTGCCCAGCGTCATTTGCAGCTTTCCCAGCGTCATTTGCAGCCTTTCCCAGCGTCATTTGCAGCCTTGCCCAGCGTCATTTGCAGCCCTGCCCAGCGTCATTTGCAGCCTTGCCCAGCGTCATTTGCAGCTTTCCCAGCGTCATTTGCAGCCTTTCCCAGCGTCATTTGCAGCTTTCCCAGCGTCATTTGCAGCCTTTCCCAGCGTCATTTGCAGCCTTGCCCAGCGTCATTTGCAGCCCTGCCCAGCGTCATTTGCAGCCTTGCCCAGCGTCATTTGCAGCTTTCCCAGCGTCATTTGCAGCCTTTCCCAGCGTCATTTGCAGCCTTTCCCAGCGTCATTTGCAACCTGCCCAGCATCATTTGCAACCTGCCCAGCGTCATTTGTAGCTTGCCCAGCGTCATT
Source organism: Lithobates sylvaticus (assembly GCA_028564925.1). Classification (NCBI taxonomy): domain Eukaryota; kingdom Metazoa; phylum Chordata; class Amphibia; order Anura; family Ranidae; genus Lithobates; species Lithobates sylvaticus. Next base: position 632,226,106 of record CM053027.1, on the reverse strand, counting down.
TGCAGCTTTCCCAGCGTCATTTGCAGCCTTTCCCAGCGTCATTTGCAGCCTCGCCCAGCGTCATTTGCAGCTTTCCCAGCGTCATTTGCAGCCTTTCCCAGCGTCATTTGCAGCCTTGCCCAGCGTCATTTGCAGCCTTGCCCAGCGTCATTTGCAGCCTTTCCCAGCGTCATTTGCAGCCTTTCCAGCGTCATTTGCAGCCTTTCCCAGCGTCATTTGCAGCCTTGCCCAGCGTCATTTGCAGCCCTGCCCAGCGTCATTTGCAGCCTTGCCCAGCGTCATTTGCAGCTTTCCCAGCGTCATTTGCAGCCTTTCCCAGCGTCATTTGCAGCCTTTCCCAGCGTCATTTGCAACCTGCCCAGCATCATTTGCAACCTGCCCAGCGTCATTTGTAGCTTGCCCAGCGTCATTTGCAGCTTTCCCAGAGTCATTTGCAGCCTTTCCCAGCGTCATTTGCAACCTGCCCAGCGTCATTTGCAACCTGCCCAGCGTCATTTGAAACCTGCCCAGCGTCATTTGCAACCTGCCCAGCGTCATTTGTAGCTTGCCCAGCGTCATTTGAAACCTGCCCAGCGTCATTTGTAGCTTGCCCAGCGTCATTTGTAGCTTGCCCAGCGTCATTTGCAGCCTTTCCCTGTGTCATTTGCAACCTGCCCAGCGTCATTTGTAGCCTTGCCCAGCGTCATTTGCAGCTTTCCCAGCGTCATTTGCAGCCTTTCCCAGCGTCATTTGCAGCCTCGCCCAGCGTCATTTGCAACCTGCCCAGCATCATTTGCAACCTGCCCAGCGTCATTTGTAGCTTGCCCAGCGTCATTTGCAGCTTTCCCAGCGTCATTTGCAGCCTTTCCCAGCGTCATTTGCAGCCTTGCCCAGCGTCATTTGCAGCCCTGCCCAGCGTCATTTGCAGCCTTGCCCAGCGTCATTTGCAGCCTTGCCCAGCGTCATTTGCAGCTTTCCCAGCGTCATTTGCAGCCTTTCCCAGCGTCATTTGCAGCCTTTCCCAGCGTCATTTGCAGCCTTGCCCAGCGTCATTTGCAGCCCTGCCCAGCGTCATTTGCAGCCTTGCCCAGCGTCATTTGCAGCTTTCCCAGCGTCATTTGCAGCCTTTCCCAGCGTCATTTGCAGCCTTCCCAGCGTCATTTGCAACCTGCCCAGCATCATTTGCAGCCTTTCCCAGCGTCATTTGCAGCCTTGCCCAGCGTCATTTGCAGCCCTGCCCAGCGTCATTTGTAGCTTGCCCAGCGTCATTTGCAGCCTTTCCTAGCGTCATTTGCAGCCTCGCCCAGTGTCATTTGCAGCTTTCCCAGCGTCATTTGCAGCCTTTCCCAGCGTCATTTGCAGCCTTGCCCAGCGTCATTTGCAGCCCTGCCCAGCGTCATTTGCAGCCTTGCCAGCGTCATTTGCAGCCTTTCCCAGCGTCATTTGTAGCTTGCCCAGCGTCATTTGCAGCTTTCCCAGCGTCATTTGCAGCTTGCCAGTGTCATTTGCAGCTTGCTAGTGTCATTTGCAGTTTGCCCGCGTTTAAATTTCCCGCCGCGTGACAAACCGCGCATGCGCGGGCGAAAAAGACCGAACCGCGGCCGAAAAAGGCCGAAGTGCGGCCGAAAAAGACCGAGCCGACTGTTCAGCTCTGCTTGGAGTCCCGCCTCCCTGCTGTTTCGGGAGCGAGCGCAGGGAGGCGGGACTACGAGCGGAGCTGAACAGCCGGCTTCGGTCTTTTTCGGCCGCGCTTCGGCTTTTTCCGGCCTTTTCGGCCGCGGTTCGGCCTTTTTCGGCCGCGGTCGCCATTTTTCGGCGCCGCAACCGATTTTTGTCATTTTTTTTTGGGGGTATCGGCGTATAACACGCACCCACGACTTTCCCTCGATTTTAAGGGGGAAAAAGTGCGTGTTATACGCCGATAAATACGGTAATTTTCTGTGGCAGGGGCGACACCCCCAAATTAAACTCCGGGTGTTACAACTGCCGTGGAAACAAGGGGGATTGGCGGTCCCAGACTTTCACAGATATTTCTTAGCGGGTCAGCTAGTATTCATACATAGGTGGTTTACGGTACCTGAGGATGACACTGCCAATACGCTAGAGGCGGCTGTTGTTGGCTCGTATGAAGCACTGACACATCTCCCGTATCGGGGTGTCAGGGCTCCGTATAGACTCACGGTATCCATGCGTGCAGCTGGTAGGGCATGGGTAGCAGTGTCTAAGATGGGTAGCGCTTCTAAGATTTCTCCTCACACTCCACTTTGGAAGAATCCTACATTAACACACTTCTACGAGTACCCTGATCCAATCATTTGGACTAAATTTGGTATTAAGACGCTGAAGGACATAGTGGGTGGTGGGAAACTTCTACAGTTTGACGCCCTGAAAACAAAATTTAATCTTCCCAACCAGTGGCGGTGCGTGCATAGAGGGCGCAGGAGCGCCGCCCCCCCCCTCTCTCCTGCACCGCTCTATCACCAATAGATAGATTCATGCATTGCATGAATCTATCTATTGTCACCGCTGCCGCCCCCTATTCAGGTGTCCGGCCCCTGATCGGGCGCCGGGCATCTGAATTACAGCGGGGGGGGGGGGGGGGGGGTGTTGCTGGAAGCGCCCTATTAGAGCTGTAAGCTCTAATAGGGGACCTTATTAGAGCGGTGGGCTCTAATAGGCTTCCCTAAGTGTAAACAGCGGGCGCAATGCTTTGCGTTCGCTGTTTACACAGTATTGTGTTAGGGAAGCGCATACATCGCTTCCCTAACACAGACCCGCCTCTCAGCCAATCAGGTTGCCAGGTCTGTTACCTGTCACCTGATTGGCTGAAGTCACAGGCGCTGTGATTGGACGCTAGGCGTCCAATCACTGCAGAAGAAGACAGGAGGAGCGCGGGAGAAGACATCCGACGGAGACACCGCTCGTCGCCTGACGCCGTCACCAGCTGCACACCGGGACAAGGTAAGTGCAGAGGGCAGGCAGGGGGCACAGTGGCAGCACTTGAGGGGCACAGTGGCAGCACTTAAGGGGCACAGTGGCAGCACTTAAGGGGCACAATGGCAGCACTTAAGGGGCACAATGGCAGAACTTGGGGCACAATGGCAGAACTTGGGGCACAGTGGCAGAACTTGGGGCACAATGGCAGAACTTGGGGCACAGTGGCAGAACTTGGGGCACAGTGGCAGCACTTGGGGCACAGTGGCAGCACTTGGGGCACAGTGGCAGCACTTAAGGGGCACAATGGCAGAACTTGGGGCACAGTGGCAGAACTTGGGGCACAATGGCAGAACTTGGGGCACAATGGCAGAACTTGGGGCACAGTGGCAGAACTTGGGGCACAGTGGCAGCACTTGGGGCACAGTGGCAGCGTTTGATGGGCACAGTGGCAGCACTTGGGGCACAGTGGCAGCGTTTGATGGGCACAGTGGCAGCACTTGGGGCACAGTGGCAGCGTTTAATGGGCACAGTGGCAGCGTTTAATGGGCACAGTGGCAGCGTTTGATGGCACAGTGAGGCTGTTTGTTTGCGCCCCCCCAAAAATTTTGAGCACCAGCCGCCACTGTTCCCAACACTCACTTGTTCCGGTATCTTCAGCTCAGACATGCATACAGTGCCCAATTTGGAGAAAATGGTACTACCCTGAAAACGAGTGATGTAGAGTCTCTGCTGAGGGAAGACACTTTGGACAAGGCCTTCTCTACAATATATAAACAACTGTTTGGTGAGGGAGGAGATCTCCTTGCAAGGTGTAGGGCGGTGTGGGGTGAGGTGTTCCCCCAGATGGATGGGGATCAGGGGCGTAACTAGAAATCACAGGGCCCCATAGCAAAATGTTGTATGGGCCCCCCCCTCACCCCCACCCAGGGGCAGATCCAGAGTCTAGTCTCGGGAGGGGCACTGACAGAAAATACAATTTATCGGGGGAATGGCTGATGGCGCTTCAGTCATCACGGCACCATTTGTGTTATGGTGTCAGGATGATTAAAACACATTATTTCTATTATTACATTGTCATAGAAAACTCACCATAATGCAGAATCAGTGGGAGCCCCGAGTGTGTCACTTCCCACGTCGCCTGCCACCAGATGCAGATTGTCACTTGCCACGTCACCTTCCACATGTTGCAAATTGTCCACTATCACCTGCCACACATTGTGGATTGTCCACCTGCCACCAGGTGCAGATTGTCCCGCTCACCGGGCCCTCCTCGGCTGCGGGCACCATAGCGACCATTCGGTAGTTCCGCCACTGATGGGGATGACTGGGACGATGTATGGGACATTAATTTTACTACATTGGTCTCTGCCAGGGACCAACTCATACAATTTAAATTCCTGCATCGCATATATCTTACTCCAGCTAGATTGGCTAACATGTTCCCCTCCCAGTCTCCTGATTGCTGGTGGTGCAGTTCCCTCACTGCCGATTTCATGCACATCTTTTGGAATTGTTCGATTATTCAAGCATTTTGGAAGGGGGTCACGGAATGTATAGCGGAGGTAACAGCTATTCCTATACAGCCTACAATAGAGGTGTGCCTGTTGGGACTGGTGGATAATCTAGCCCCAAAAAAGAGTAACTCGTACCTTGCTGAAATGATAGTGTTATCATGGAAAAAAGCCTAATCCTCCAGCTGTATCAGCGTGGAAGGGTTTGGTAAATAGGGCCGCACCCTTCTACAAGGCTACATATAGTAGCAGGGGCATAACCACACAAATTTGATAAGGTGTGGGGCAGTTGGATGAATAGTAGACATGTGCACAACCAAAAAATTTGTTTATTTTCGTTTCGTTTATTTCGTTTCCGAAAAAAAATCATTTTTTTTCGTTTCGTTTTTTTCGTTTCCGTCGATTCGTAACGATTCGTAAATTCGTAAGTCGTCGTTGTTCGGATTCGTAACGATTCGTACATTCGTAAGAGTTAATTTTTCGTTGATTCGTTTTTTCATTAGTTTAATTTTCGGAAACATTCGTATTTATTCGTGCATTCGTAACATTCGTAGATTCGTAATCGGAGCATAATTCATAATTTGATGTAATGTGTATGCTATTATTACATTTTAATAATTTACGAATCGAAAAAAAAAGTTACGAATCGAAAAAAAAGTTACGAATCAAAAAAAAAAAAAAGTTACGAATCGAAAAAAAACTTACGAATGTACGAATTTTTTTGTTCAATAGAGACACGGAAAATTACAAATCGAAAAAAAAAAAAAAAAAAAAAAAGTTACGAATCGAAAAAAAAAGTTACCAAACGAAAAAAAAAGTTACGAATCGAAAAAAAAAAGTTACGAATGTACTAATTTTTTGGTTCAATAGACACGGAAAATTACAAATTGAAAAAAAAAAAAAAAAAAAGTTACGAATCGAAAAAAAATGTTACGAATCGAAAAAAAAAGTTACGAATCGAAAAAAAAAAAAAGTTACGAATGTACGAATTTTTTGGTTCAATAGACACGGAAAATTACAAATTGAAAAAAAAAAAAAAAAAAGTTACGAATCGAAAAAAAAAAGTTACGAATCGAAAAAAAAAGTTACGAATCGAAAAAAAAAAGTTACGAATGTACGAATTTTTTGGTTCAATAGACACGGAAAATTACAAATTGAAAAAAAAAAAAAAATAAGTTACGAATCGAAAAAAAAAAGTTACGAATCGAAAAAAAAAAGTTACGAATCGAAAAAAAAAAAAAAAAAAAAAGTTACGAATGTACGAATTTTTTGGTTCAATAGACACGGAAAATTACAAATTGAAAAAAAAAAAAAAGTTACGAATCGAAAAAAAAAAGTTACGAATCGAAAAAAAAAAGTTACGAATGTACAAATTTTTTGGTTCAATAGACACGGAAAATTACAAATCGGAAAAAAAAAAAAAAAAGTTACGAATCGAAAAAAAAAGTTACGAATCGAAAAAAAAAGTTACGAATGTACAAATTTTTTGGTTCAATAGACACGGAAAATTACAAATCGAAAAAAAAAAAAAATTTACGAATCGAAAAAAAAAGTTACGAATCGAAAAAAAAAGTTACGAATGTACAAATTTTTTGGTTCAATAGACACGGAAAATTACAAATCGAAAAAAAAAAAAAAAAAGTTACGAATCGAAAAAAAAAGTTACGAATCGAAAAAAAAGTTACGAATGTACTAATTTTTTTGTTCAATCCATTCGCAGCACCATTGTAAGGGACACGGAAAATGACCAATTCAACAAAAAAAAAGTTACAAATTTTTTTGTTCGTTTTCGTTTTTCGGATTTTCTTCATTAGTACATTCGTTGTTTCTAATTAGTTTTTTTCGGATTTTCGTTGTTTTTCGGATTCGAATGATTCGTTATTCGGATTCGTACGATTCGAACGATTCGTTACGATTCGTTATTCGTATTCGTACGATTCGAATGATTCGTTCATTCGTACGAAAACGAACGAACGAAAAAATAACGAAAAAAAAAAAAAACGAAAAAAAACGAATTGCACATGTCTAATGAATAGTGAAACCACGGTGGCGGATTGAGGGATACATAATAGTATGCACTGGCGATGGGTTTTGTGACATGTATGTAATTATCTGCCATAAGTAAATGCTCCTATTGAATGTTCTTGAGAAAAGGGGGGCCTTAGTAATAAATGTTTTTTTTTTTTTTTTTTTACTTTTTCTATTTACGGAGCGGGGGGGTGGACAGAGGAGGAAGAGTCAATGCTGAAGAGTTGTAAATAGTGTTGTGTTTTTTTTTTTTTTTTGTGTGGCCCCTTGGGTCTTGTATGTACCTGTTATGTTCAAAAAGCAATAAATAAAACTTAAAAAAAAAAAAAAATTGCGCACACTGGTGGAATGGCAACAAATAACTGTACTTAAAAATCTCCATAGGCGACGTCTTCAACATCTTTTATAGGTTACCTGTTTAGGCTCCATGCACACTGAAGCTCATAAACTGCAGTTTATTGGAGTTTGGGGCGTTTTTTTTAAAAGCCCATAAACTCCACTCTATGTTAGCCTATGTGTCCATGCACACATGGACGTTTTTTATCTTTAATGAGCAGTGGAGTTTATGGGCTTTTTTCTGAACGCCAGAAATTTGCGTTCAAAGTGCCGTTTTTCACCGCCAAAAAAGCCAAACGCTGATAAACGCTGATGAACGCGCGTTAATTAGCGTTCAGCGTTCTATTTTTTCAATGCATTGGGGGAGTTTGGAATGCATTGTGGGATTTTTGGAGTGTCCTCTGTGTATTTTTGTTAAAAACGCCCATTAACGCTAACGCTAATAAACGCTCATAAACGCTAGTACAAAACGCTGTAAAGAGCAAGTTTTTCTACCAGCGTTTTCTGCCAGCAATCTGGCGTCCAGAAAAAGCTTTTTTGAGCTTCAGTGTGCATGGAGCCTTAGAGTTTACAGAGGAGATCAGCAGCCGCTCTGCCGTTATCACAAGCCACCTTCCGCTTGACTCCAGCAACAAGCCACCACATTCGATCGGGTCTCCGATGTAGTAACCCCCCGAGAGCGACATCACAGCGTCACTTCCGGTTTACTCGGCTGCAAACAGGGACAGTGTACAAAAAAAATAAATAAGAGAAAACATTTTTTTAAAGCGCCCCCGTCCCCGCACACCAAATGTATACGTAAGTGGCGCCCGCAAATGTAAACAGTGTTTAAATCACACAAAGTGAGGTATCGCTGCGATCGTCAGAGCGAGAAAAATAATTCGAGAAAAAGACTTCCTCTGTAACTCTGAACTGGTAACTGTTATAATTTTTTTAACACGTCACCTATGGAGATTTTTAAAGTGGAGTGCCCACCAAAAAAAAAAAAATGTGGCTTAAAAATCCTAAAAAAAAATAAAAATAAAATAATTGGAAAAAAAACATTTTTTTACTCACCTCTAAATGCCTGTTCCTAGGGGGTCCCTCGTAGTCTGCCACCTTCATTGCCCGGGCTAAACGTCACTTCCCCTAAGCGCCGCACAGTCATCTGGGACCTGTCATGTGTCCCAGATGAGTGAGCGCCGAATCATGGTGCCGCTCGCGCATGCGCAGTGGGTGCCCGGCTGTGAAGCCACAGCCGGGTTCCCACATTAAGAATGCCGGCGCCGCGAGCAGAGCGGGGAACGAGGGGGGGTCTCGTTCCCACGCATCGCTGGACCCCGGGACAGGTAAGTGTCCGATTATTAAAAGTCAGCAGCTGCAGTATTTGTAGCTGCTGACTTTAATTTTTTTTTTTTTTTGTGGGCACCCCACTTTAAGTACCGCCATTTGTCGCCATTCCACAAGTGTGCGCAATTTTAAACCGTAAAAAGTTGTATCTATTTACTCGGCTTAATATCATCTCTCACAATATATAAAACAATTGGGATTACTTCACTATTTCATTTTTTAAATATTTAGCGAAGTGTATTTTTTCCCCAAAAAATTGTGTTTTAAAGACCGCTGCGTAAATACCGTGTGACATAAAATATTGCAACAACCGACATTTTATTCCCCAGAGCCTTTGCTAAATATATAAATATATATATATGTTGCTGCTATATTCAATTTTTATTTAATTTGTTTAGTGTCCAGCGCAATTTTCTTTTGTACTTATATATATATATATATATATATATATATATATATATATATATATATAAAATGTTTGGGGGTTCTAAGTAATTTTCTAGCAAAATATACTGATTTTAATTTTTAAACAACAAATGCAGTGGTTAAAATGCATTTTTTTTCCAAATAAATTGCGTTTAAAAGACCGCTGCACAAATACTGTGTGACATAAAATATTGCAATGATTGTCATTTTATTCTGTAGGGTCTCTGCTAAAGAAAAAAACTTGCAACACAGGGTCCGAACTAATTTTCTAGCAAAAAATGCAGATTTTAACTTGTAAACAAGAAATGTCTGGTCCCTAAGTGGTTAAAATGCGTTTTTTCAAAATAAATTGCATTTAACCGCTTCCCGACCGCCCACTGCATATATACGTCAGCAGAATGGCACGGGCAGGCAGAATCACGTACCTGTACGTGATCCTATAAATGCCTGCCCGTGGGTCGCGTGCGCGCTGCCAGCGGCACGCTCGTGACCCGGTCGGGAGCTCCGTGACCACGGCCGCGGCACCAGTGGACCCGATCGCCGCTGGTGTCCTGCGATCGGGTAACAGAGCTGAAGAACGGGGAGAGGTCTGTGTAAACAAACCTCTCCCCGGGCGCTTCCTACTCTGCCTGTCATTGATTTGCTGTTCCCGGTCATCGGGAAAGCCAATCAATGACGTCAGATGTCAGCCCCGCCCCCTAATGTAAAAAACACAACACGTCACAGCCCATAACCCCTCCCCTCCCCCTAGTGGTTAACTCTTTCACTACAACTGTCATTTATACAGGAATCAATGCATTTAAATAGCACTGATCGCTGTATAAATGACAATGGTCCCAAAAATGTGTCCGATGTGTCCACCATAATGTCGCAGTTACCAAAAATATGTAGAAGAATACGTATCGTCCTAAACTGAGGGGAAAAAAAAATTTTTTATATATTTTTTGGGGATATTTATTATAGCAAAAAGCAAAAAATATTGCATTGTTTTCAAAATTGTCGCTCTATTTTTGTTTATAGCGCAAAAAAAAAATAAAAACCGCAGGGGCGATCAAATACCACCAAAAGAAAGCTCTATTTGTGGGAAAAAAAGGACGCCAATTTTGTTTGGGAGCCACGTCGCAGGACCGCGCAATTGTTAGTTAAAGCCACGCAGTGCCGAATCGCAAAAAGGGGCCTGGTCCTTTGGCTGCCAATTGGTCCGGGGCTGAAGTGGTTAAAATCCCGCTGCACAAATACTGTGTGACACAATATTACAAGGGTCACCATTTTATTGCCTAGGGTCTCTGCCAAAAAAAAATATATAATTTTGGGGGTTCTAAGTAATTTTCTAGCAAAAAAAAATGATTTCAATTTGTAAACAAAACGTTGCAGAAAAGGCCTGGTGTGATGATTGGAGTTGTAGGCCTCAGTCACATGGAGTGTAGTAATGCACACACCTGCGGAGGGCTGTACTTACCTGCACAGGTGTTCCATGTGTAGCGCTACCCCCAGTTAAGAGAGCCGCTGGTTTGTTTTGGGTCCCTGAGTACAGCTCCACCAACCCCCGGCAATTTGGCTCTACCCGCTCTGGCACAGTTAGTAAAGGGGTACGTCCCTATGCACATAAAACTTAGCTTATACTCTAAGTGTAATTGGTATGAACTCACAAGCAGACTGCTGAAATAAGAATAACTGGCTTTACTTTTGTCAGTAAGGAAAAAGAATAGCAACATGCATTTAAACATATATCTTACAATACTTTAGCAGGTCCCTGCAATATGCACTTTAACATGTACACAGGTATATCAATCTAACAATGGGGAAACGGAGCGCCAAGTGTGGCGACCGTCTGCTATACACCCCTGAGGTGCAATAAATCTATCTGCGCCTACCTAACGGACCAGGCCTGATCCCTAGTAATAGAGCTCAGTCCTTGTACTAGTACAGTGTTCTTCACCGGCAATAAATCTGTAGAGGTGGTGCACATGTAGCTTTAAATGGTGTAATTTGTAATCCACAAAAGTAACATTGCTGCTCTGAGGTAAATTGCGCCTAGGCAGTTCAGTAGGCATAAAACGTGTGTGTCAATGCAGGATGAGCCTTCCGGCTCTCTCACCAATCCTTGGGGTACCGTCGTCCGATCCGGTCCCTCTAATGGCGGCTCTGGTCTCTTCAATGGCGGCGTCCGGTCTCCTCAGTCACAGCCCCACGCTCCGGTCATCAGCTCCGTCCGACCGACTGTAAGGGGAAGTCTCCGCTCCGCTGCTGTGGACTCTGAGGGGTGAGAGTCTCACTCCATCGGCTGCAAGGCCCAGGCTTCAGGCCTTCAGCTCCGGTCCGCACAGGTGTCTCTGCTGGCTGCAGTCTCCGCGTCACACGCTCTGTCAGCAGAGGCAGGCCAGTCCTGTCAGGCCTCAGAAGAGGAAGTGTCCCAAGAGGAAGAGGCGGTCTCCGCTCTTCCCTTTTATAATCTCCCCCAGCAGCCTCTCGGGCGGAAGTCAGCAGCCCGGGGGCCTGGGGAATCATGGGAGATGTAGTCTCTTCCAGAAAAAGGGGTAGAACCCCGCTACACACTCCCCCCACTTTAAATCTTTGGTCCCCAAAGATAGTGTTCAAACTACAAACTTTCTCGGGAACAACATTTTCACATAATTTGGACAGAGGAGCTTCCCACCAATTGGCATGAGATGGGGAGCTGTCCTGTCGACAGGTCACTTCAGTGTGTGCGACCTGCTTAACTGTGCCAGAGAGTGAGCTGGGGTTGCCCTCCACTAAATGAACAGCGGAAGGGTCAGGGCTTTCAGCACTTCTCCTTGCTGTAGTAACAGAGTCCTCTGAACTTTCTCCCATCTTGGGGTAAGTTAACTTCTTGGGAGGCTTCACACTCCTGCGAGCTCTCTGTTCTCTTGGAACTTCTTCAGGAACACATTCTGGCAACATCTCTGGTTCTGGAACATCTTCTTCTTGTTCTGGGTAGAGACCAGGGATATCTTCCCAGCACTCAGGCACATCACTGAATGGCACAAACTCTGTGGCTTCTGGGTTCAATGTGTTATCTTCCACATCTTCAGTAGGTGGAAGATCTATGGCAGCATTTCCTGGAGTTGAGGAAGGCCATAGCCATTCAAGTTCTCCTCTTTCTTCCTCAGGTTGGGGGTCCTGTCCACCCCTAACTTGGGATGTCTGGGACCTAGTGTTAGGCCTGGGGGTATCCAGAATGGAAACAGATTCAGGTACATCTCTTACTGGAGGCATTCTGACTGCTTCAGTGAGTGGGAGCAAATGATTCCTATGCCAGGTCTTCAAAGGCCCCAATCTTCCTTCTGGCTTCAACTTGTAGACAGGCAATCCTGGAAGTTTTCTACAGATGATATATGGCTCTGATCTCCATCTATCAGCAATCTTGTGTTTTCCAGGGACCCCTAGGTTCCGTAACAGTACACGGTCCCCAGGCTGTAGGTCCTGTACTCTAACTTTCAAATCAAAGTTCCTCTTATTTCGGGCCCCCCTCTGGTCAGAGGCTGCTTGAGCCTTCTCATAGGCTATCTTCAGACTGCGCCTCAGTCTGTCCACATATCCTTTGTGGGAGGCAGCAGAGGCATGGTCTAAGGAAATGCCGAAGGCCAAATCCACTGGCAATCTTGCTTCTCTCCCAAACATAAGCCGGTAAGGGGAAAAACCTGTCACATCACTTGTGGTGCAGTTGTAAGCATGCACCAGAGCTGATATGTGTTGACTCCAGTGTTGCTTCTTCTCTGTTTCCAAAGTTCCCAACATGTTCAGTAGGGTCCTGTTGAACCTTTCAGGCTGGGCATCACCTTGAGGGTGATATGGTGTGGTTCTAGTCTTCTCTACTCCCAGAGAATCTAGTAGCTTCCTGATCAGGTGACTCTCAAAGTCCCTTCCTTGGTCTGAATGGATTCTCTGTGGCAGTCCATAGTGAACAAAGTACTTCTCCAAGAGTACCTTGGCTACTGTAGAGGCCTTCTGGTCCTTGGTTGGGAAAGCCTGAGCATAACGAGTGAAATGGTCGGTTACCACCAGAACATTTCCCAATCCGCTCAAATCGGGTTCAAGGCAGAGAAAATCAATGCATACCAGATCCATTGGGCCTTCACTCTGTAGGTGGCCCATTGGGGCAGCTTGATGGGGTAAAGTCTTCCTCTGAATGCATCTTGCACAGGAATGGCAATACTCCTCCACTTCGGTCCTCATGCAGGGCCAGTAAAACCGGTCTCTGACAAGTTGGAAGGTTCTCTCTGCTCCTAAGTGACCATGCTGGTCATGTAAGGCAATCAGCACAGTCTCTCGATGCTTTTCTGGGAGAAACAACTGCCACTTGTCTTCTGGTCCATCAGAGGGGCCCCTTCGGTAGACTACCCCCTGATGCACCTGTAACTTGTCCAACTCTCTTCTCAGTAAGCGAGCTTCTTTGGAAGGGTGAAGGCGAAGTCCCTCTGGACTCTGGTCTTCCAGGGCTTCCAGGACCAATTTCCCCATGGGGTCTTCCAATTGGTCACACCTTAACTCTTTCTTGGACAGCTTCGGCAGACACTCTTCTGCCAGTTGAGTTACCCCACAGTAACACTTTGGGACTCCCACTGTGGTAACTCCTATTTCTTCAGCCCTGGATCCTCCTCTGGCTTGGAGTTCGGCCCCCTGACAAAGGGCTCGCACTCCATCTGGTGCCACTTGGGTCCAGTCTTCCCAGTCATCGACCATGACATGGGATCTTCGGGACAGGGCATCTGCATCCCTATTTCCAGCCCCTGGTCTGTACTTGAGACTGAAATTGAATCCAGACAACGCCGCCAACCATCTGTGTCCAGTTGCATCCAGCTTGGCGGTGGTGAATAGATAGGTCAAGGGGTTGTTATCTGTCTTCACAGTAAACTCGGCCCCATACAAGTAGTCTCTCAACTTGTCAACAACTGCCCACTTGAGGGCTAAGAACTCCAACTTGTGGGTGGGATAGTTCTTCTCGGAGGGGGTCAGGCTCCGGCTCACATAAGCCACTGGTCGTAGCTGTTCTTCATGCTCCTGGTAGAGTACTCCACCTAGGCCCTCATGGCTGGCATCAACATGTAGCTCATAGGGTCTAGTGGGATCAGCGTAGGCCAAAACTGGGGCTGTGGTGAGACTTCTCTTCAAGGTTCTGAAAGCCTCTTCACACCTTGAATTCCACTGGTCTTGGACTGATTCACTGGACCTCCTAGGCCCCATTCCATCTTCCTCTCCTTCTGTCTTCAGCAGTTCGTTGAGGGGTTTGGCAATGCGGGCAAATCCATCCACAAACCTGCGGTAGTAGGAGCAGAACCCAAGAAAGACCGAAGTTCTGTAACTGTTGTGGGCCTTGGCCACGAAGTAACTGCCTCCAACTTCTCAGGGTCTGTGGCCACTCCTTTTTCAGACACTATGTGTCCCAGATAGTTCACAGAGGACTGATAGAACTGACACTTCTCTGGAGAAAGTTTAAGTCCCTCTTCACTGAGCCTCTTCAGTACTTTCTCCAGCCTGGCTTCATGTTCTTCCAAAGTCTTTCCAAAGACAATGACATCGTCCAGATACACAAGGACTTCTATGAGGTTCATGTCTCCAACAGTCCTTTCCATTAGGCGTTGAAACGTAGCAGGAGCTCCAGATAGGCCCTGGGGCATCCTGTTGAACTCAAAGAATCCCACTGGGGTTATGAAGGCAGTCTTTTCTCTGTCTTCTGGATGCATGGGGATTTGGTAATACCCACTCTTGAGGTCCATCACACTGAACCACTTAGCTCCAGATAAACTCTGCAAGGCATCTTCTATCCTTGGCGTGGTGTACTGGTCAGGAATGGTCCTCCTGTTGAGAGTTCTGTAGTCAATGCAGAGTCTCAATGACCCATTCTTCTTCCTGACTACCACAATTGGGGAAGCATAGGGGCTTCTGGACTCCCTAATCACTCCCGTCTTCTTCAATTCCGCAAGCTGCTCCCTCAGATCCTCCAGATCTGCTAGCGGGACTCGCCTCACTCTCTCTCTGAATGGCTTGTCCTCTTGCATGCGGATTCGATGGGTGGCACTCCTCGCACACCCCACATCAAACTCATCTTTGGAGAAAATCTTCTCCCATCTGGTCAGCTGGGCCTTGGCTCTCTCTTTCCAAGCTCCAGGTAGGTTTGGGTTTTCCATGGAGAGTTTCTTCCAAACATCTTCACTTTCACCCGTCCCCTTCACTTCTGACCAGCCAACTGGGACAGCAGGACTCACCTGTCCCAGAAGCATCCTGGCAGGGATCTCCACGGGCCTCTCCGTGGGGTTCCTCACACTGACAGGGACTCTTCCTCTAGCCTTCTTCAGGTCCTTCAGTGAAATTACTTCTGGTATCACCTCCAGAGCTGAGTGACCCTCCATTGGGTCAGGTTCCAACATTACAAAGGGGCCAGGCTGCTCCCAAGTAAGTTTTACCGTGGCTCTCATGCAGGTCACCTCTCCAGGCTGTAACACTGCTCCTTCTTTCCCAAGCCTCCATACCCTTCCTATCCCCTCACTTGGGGTCTTCTGCTCTAGGACCAACCGCTGGTAGGCTGCCTTCAGCATGGGATGAATCTTGGGAGGTGAAAGATTCTCTTTCTTCACCAGGGGGGTCAGAAGCCTTCTGACTAGGTCTGTGTTCGTCCCTATGATCAGGGACGTCTTGCTGGTTCCTGGTGGGCGGGGACACACCACTGCTAAGGTGTCGAACACTTCAGACTTCCCAGCTACGGATGGGTCAAACGTCAATCTGATGGGTAAGTATCCATCATAGGGGAAACTCTGAGTTCCCAATCCCTTATCTCCAACTCTTCTATCTTCTGTATTGGCAGATGACTCAGGTATCTGTCATAGAAGTCCCTGTACAACAGGGTCACTTGGGCTCCAGTGTCTAGGAGGGCCTTCGTGTACACTCCTTCCACCTGGATGGGTACAGTAGGGGATGGACCAACCAGCTCTTCTGGGTAGGGCCTAGTTGATGCTGTCCTCTTCTTTGGACTCTTTTCTTTACCAGCACTGGATTTGCACTTGCTCCTTTCTTGAGCCTGATATGCATTGATTTTCTCCCTCTTACTGGGAGTGTGAACCCGTTGAGGGACATTGTTATCTCTCACTCGCAAGGGTTCACGCTTTGGAGTGCTGTGTCTCTTCAGAGGGGTCTTGCCCCCTTTCTCTGGAGTGCACCTTGGTTGAGGATCCCTGGACCCCTTTTGAGGGGTTTGATCTCTTCGCTTTCTCTTCCTGTTGTGCTTCTTGGAGCTCACTGAAGGTGATGGGCACCCGGTTGACTCCTTCACCGGGGCCCTTTGGCGTTTCCCGCCGGCTGGCGGCTTTCTGCCTTCTTCTTCTTGGGACTGGCACATACAGCTGCAATATGACCAATTCCTCCACAATTAAAGCAAATCATCTCACTGTGGTCAGGTGGGGATGCTGGTGCTGGGACAGCTGGAAACAATTCCCTCCTGCTTGTTTCCTTCTTGGGACTGGGCGTCTCTTTCGCCACTAGAGACGTCAGTATCTCCATCATCTGGGACATCTGCAACTTCAGGGCATCTACCTCTGTGTCTCTTTCAGGGGTTAAGGCCGACCTGACCGTGGCCACTGTAGACTTTGTAGACCCCATCACCTGCTTCTCCCTTTTCTCTTCCAACATGGCCTCTTCTTCTCTGACCATTCGGATGAGGTCAGGGTAGTCCAGGCTCTTCCCATCCTGCCGGGTGCGTAGAATTAGTGCGACAGGGTCCAAGGGTTGGGCTCCCCTCATCACCTGCTGGGCACGGGCTTCATCTACCTTCCCTGGATCTATCCCCTTCTTCAGGATAATCCTATGCAGGATCTTGTCTATGCGTCCCATGTACTCTGACAGCTTCTCCCCTGTCTTCTGGTAACAGTGTTCCAGTTGATAGGTAAGTTCTGTGACTTTTTCTGTCCCACCAAACACACCCTCCAGGATGTCTATGTAGTCCTGGGCAGTGCAATCCTTTTTACTCGTCTTCAGATTGCGTATGGCCTCTAGGGCAGGTCCTTTTAGGCTCTCAACAATCCTTTGTTTCTTCCTGCCTTCTGAGACCTCCCATTCTTCTAGGGCCTGCGTGGCACCATCTAACCACTCTTCAAATCCCTCTTCTCCCGAGGGTACAGGTGTCCTCCCTGAAAACATCCGGAGTTTCCTGTATCCCGACATTGGGTAATCCCGGGGTCTCTTCTGCACTGGGTCACAATTTCCCCTAGGACAGCACACAGTTCTGCACTAAGAGTAGTGTGTGTGGGTGCGGGACTTTCCGCGCCCTTCTGCTCCTCCTTCTTTGGGGATAGAATGGCTTTCATAGGAGAACCTTCTCCCTTGCGCGGCAGCGCATGCAGCAATTGGTAGTGCTGACCATTCGGTGCCTGTATGCTCTGGCTCCTGAACTGCTCTGGAGTCTCTTCCTTCCATTCTATTAAGGCGTATGTGTACCCAGCATCATTCCTCATGTCCATTATCCATGACTTCTGGCATGGGGATAATGACATTATGAGCTGCTTGACTGCCTCTCTCTGCCACATCCCTGGCAGTTCAATAACTGCTGCTGCGGCTGGGTCAGCGGCCCATGTTGCGGACCACCGTCCCACTTCTATTGGGTCCATGCCGGCACCTTCTGGCGGCTTTTCCCGCTGACTCAGGATCCCGGACGAGCCCCCACGTGTAGCGCTACCCCCAGTTAAGAGAGCCGCTGGTTTGTTTTGGGTCCCTGAGTACAGCTCCACCAACCCCCGGCAATTTGGCTCTACCCGCTCTGGCACAGTTAGTAAAGGGGTACGTCCCTATGCACATAAAACTTAGCTTATACTCTAAGTGTAATTGGTATGAACTCACAAGCAGACTGCTGAAATAAGAATAACTGGCTTTACTTTTGTCAGTAAGGAAAAAGAATAGCAACATGCATTTGAACATATGACTTACAATACTTTAGCAGGTCCCTGCAATATGCACTTTAAACATGTACACAGGTATATCAATCTAACAATGGGGAACGGAGCGCCAAGTGTGGCGACCGTCTGCTATACACCCCTGAGGTGCAATAAATCTATCTGCGCCTACCTAACGGACCAGGCCTGATCCCTAGTAATAGAGCTCAGTCCTTGTACTAGTACAGTGTTCTTCACCGGCAATAAATCTGTAGAGGTGGTGCACATGTAGCTTTAAATGGTGTCATTTGTAATCCACAAAAGTAACATTGCTGCTCTGAGGTAAATTGCGCCTAGGCAGTTCAGTAGGCATAAAACGTGTGTGTCAATGCAGGATGAGCCTTCCGGCTCTCTCACCAATCCTTGGGGTACCGTCGTCCGATCCGGTCCCTCTAATGGCGGCTCTGGTCTCTTCAATGGCGGCGTCCGGTCTCCTCAGTCACAGCCCCACGCTCCGGTCATCAGCTCCGTCCGACCGACTGTAAGGGGAAGTCTCCGCTCCGCTGCTGTGGACTCTGAGGGGTGAGAGTCTCACTCCATCGGCTGCAAGGCCCAGGCTTCAGGCCTTCAGCTCCGGTCCGCACAGGTGTCTCTGCTGGCTGCAGTCTCCGCGTCACACGCTCTGTCAGCAGAGGCAGGCCAGTCCTGTCAGGCCTCAGAAGAGGAAGTGTCCCAAGAGGAAGAGGCGGTCTCCGCTCTTCCCTTTTATAATCTCCCCCAGCAGCCTCTCGGGCGGAAGTCAGCAGCCCGGGGGCCTGGGGAATCATGGGAGATGTAGTCTCTTCCAGAAAAAGGGGTAGAACCCCGCTACACATGCATCCCCATACAGGCAGTCCCATTGATGAGAGACACGCATGTCCCGGAAACGCAGACGGTGTGTTTTTGGGGTGGATGTCAGATTGGGAGCTGCGTCTGTGTCTGTGCAGCCACTGCTTCCCAATTGACATGAATGGGGCGTCCATGAACACCTGTGACTCCCCACGGGGGGTAAACGCAGCCCCTCCATGGGCAAATATTTTGGTATACAGCACTGCGTTATTCTGACGATTGTGCGGTCGTGCGGCGCTGTACATAAATGAAATGTGTAATTTTTTTCCACTAATACACCTTTCTTTTTGGTGGTATTTGATCACTTCTGTGGTTTTTATTTCTTGCGCTACAAACCAAAAAAGATTGTTATGTCTCCGTAGCCAAAATTCCATTATTTGTACTAATATGAGCAGAACCCCCAACATTCTATTCACAATCAGGATATCGTCATTTCCCACTATATAAAAACAAAAATATTTTTAAGAAAGAACAAATCAATGCTAAACCTGCATTTAACAAACATTTACGAATATAACACAGGGGATGTCAACATTATTTTATCCTATATTCTTTATTTGTACTCACTTAGGCCCCTTTCACACTGGGGCGTTTTTCAGGAGCTACAGCGCTAAAAATAGCGCCTGTATAGCGCCTGAAAAAAGCCGGTCCTTTCACTCCAGTGTGAAAGCCCGAGGGTGCGCTAGCAGGGCGGTAAAAAAAGTCCTGCTAGCAGCATATTTGGAGCGGTGAAGGAGCCGTGTACTCCTACCCAGCAGCGGTGGCGCTTTGCGGGGTTTTTAAAGAGGAAGTAAAGCCTCTTAAAAAAAAAAAAAGACACCCTGCAAGGCAAAGGCATAACGAGCTAGTATGCATAGCATACTAGCTCATTATGAAAGACTTACCTGAAAACGAAGCCCCCGAATCGCTCCTTATCCGCGATATTCTGCGCCGCCATCCAGGGCCGGAGTGACTTCCGGGTCTCGCCGCTCCAGCGCTGTGATTCGCTGGAGCGGCGATGACGCCACTCCCGCGCATGCGCAGGAAAGCGGCATATCGCCGTGATCCCGGCATGCGCAGTGCGCCTGCGCGCCGCTGTCTACGGCGCATGCGCCGTAGACAGCGATGCCTTTTCATTTCTAAATATCTCCTAAACCATGTAGGTTTAGGAGATATTTATTGGACCTACAGGTAAGCCTTAATCTAGGCTTACCTGTAGGCCAAAGTGCTTTGGAAGGGTTTACTTCCACTTTAACCCTTTTTCAGCAGCTAGCGGGGGTTAAAACCACCCCGCTATCGGCCGAATACCGCAGCTAAAACGACGGTAAAGCAGCGCTAAATATAGCGCTGCTTTACCGTCGCCGCCCGCACCACCCCAGTGTGAAGCCGGCCTAAAGAAATAGATACAAGTCAAAATATAATATATATATATATATATGTATATACTGTGTGTGTGTGTGTGTGTGTGTGTATATATATGTATGTATATATTGTGTATGCATATATGTATATACTGTGTGTGTATATATATATATATATATATATATATATATATATATATATATATATATATATATATATATATATATATATATATATATATATATATATGTATATAGTGTGTGTGTATATGTATGTATATACTGGTGTGTGTGTGTGTAAATATGTATATATATATATATATATGTATATATATATATATATATATATATATATATATATATATATATATATATGATATAAAATGTTATATATATATACGCACACAGAGCTATAGGATTTATACTGTATATATCGTTATTATACAAAATGTCAGGAATTATATGTATATACATCTTTATTGAAATGTGTGTTTACTATATATGTTGTATATGAGGGGATCGATGGTGCACAAGGCCCATTATTTATCTTAATCATTACACAGAAAACGTCTCCGCCATGTTCTTCCCCTTTACAGCTACATGAGGTGATTTTGTCCTCTGTATCATGGCGGCCTCCGGCCGGAGCCTCAGCATGGAGGATTTTGTTCTCTAGTATCCGAGATATCTCTCCCCTTACATACAATGCACACGGTCATAGACAAAATGGCCGCCGGCCGTAGCCTCAGCATGGAAGATTTTTGTTCTCTAGTGTCCGAGATATCTCTCCCATTACATACATTGCAAGCGGTCATAGACAAAATGGCCGCCGGCCGGAGCCCGGATATGAGTCAAATCGCCATCTAGTGTTTTAGGAGTAAAACGGTGAGGATGCTGGGAGAGGAAGTATTATGCACGGAGACATAGCAGGGAGCAGATGCACGGGGGAGATGGAGATCCGATTATCTGTATTCCATGAGAGAGGAGGCAGGAAATATACAGTGTGGGGGATGGAGGAGAGTGAGGGAGAGATAGGGCGACCTTCTATACCAGTCTATTATAGAGGATGGAGGAGATACAGAGCGGATAGAGGAGGATTACCATAGATATCTACAGGAGGAGAACAGATAGGAATCTATTATAGATGATGGAGGAGGAATATTATAGAGACAGTGTGATCTTCCGCCCCCCTCTCCGGTGCTTCTACCGACTCACCGATACGAACGGTGAGTTGGAGAACGGATCTGCCGGCCCCGGATGCTGATCACAGAGATTTCCGGTAGACCAGATGGTCGCCAGAGTCTCTATGATCGTCGGAGGCCGGGCACGATGTCATGACGTCACGTCCGGCCTCTGCATTCAGAAAAACGGCGCCGCCTCGGCTGAAAAGCGGTGATCGGTTTATTTTTTAGTTTATTTCAGTCTTCCCAGCCTAGAGGTGAGATGTCGGGTCTTACTGACTCCATATCTCACTGTAAAGAGGACCTGTCATATCATATTCCTATTACACGGGGTGTTTACATTCAGTAATAGGAAAAAAAGTGATCAAAAATAAAAAAAGTGTCAAACTAAAAAAAAGAGGATAATTAACAATAAAAAAAAGCGCCCCTGTCCCCGTGTGCTCGCACGCAAAGGCGAACACATACGTAAGTCACGCCCACAAATGAAAACGGTGTTCAAACCACATATGTGAGGGGTCGATGTGAACGTTGGAGCGAGAGCAATAATTCTAGCACTAGACCTCCTCTGTAACTCAAAACTCAAAAAAAATTTCAAGCGTGGCCTATGGGGATTTTTAAGTACCGAACTCTGGCGCCATTCCACAAGCGTGCGCAATTTTGAAGCGTGACATGTTAGGTATCAATTTACTCGGCGTAACTTCGTCTTTCACAATATGCAAAAAACATTGGGCTATAACTTTACTGTTTTTTATTTTAAACCACATACAGACCGGACCAGTTTGCAGCCAAAGGACCAGGCCCCTTTTTGCGATTTGGCACTGCGTCGCTTTAACTGACAATTGCGCGGTCGTGCGACGTGGCTCCCAAACAAAATTGACGTCCTTTTTTTCCCACAAATAGAGCTTTCTTTTGGTGGTATTTGATCGCCCCTGCGGTTTTTATTTTTTGCGCTATAAACAACAATAGAGCGTCAATTTAGAAAAAAAAACGCATTATTTTTTATTTTTTGCTATAATAAATATCCCCAAAAATGTATAAAAAAAACATTTTTTTCCTCAGTTTAGGCCGATACGTATTCTACATATTTTTGGTAAAAAAAATCGCAATAAGCGATTATTGATTGGTTTGCGCAGAAGTTATAGTGTTTACAAGATAG
Source organism: Lithobates sylvaticus (assembly GCA_028564925.1). NCBI lineage: Eukaryota > Metazoa > Chordata > Amphibia > Anura > Ranidae > Lithobates > Lithobates sylvaticus. The sequence goes on along the minus strand of CM053027.1, from coordinate 632,204,119 downwards.
GGGATGGTTTTATAGCATTTTTTTTAATAATTTTTTTTTTTTATTAGTAATAGCGGCCATCAGCGATTTTTATTGTGACTGCGACATTATGGCGGACACATCAGACATTTTTGACACATTTTTGGGACCATTGTCATTTATACAGCCATCAGTGCTATTTAAATGCATTGATTCCTGTATAAATGACACTGGCAGTAAAGGGGTTAACCACTAGGGGGCAGTGTAGGGGTTAAGTGTGCCTAGGGGTGTGTTTCTTACTGTGGGGGGGCGTGGCTGTCAGCTAGTGAATGCTGATCTCTGCTGCAATCACAGGGAGCAGAGATCGGCGTCACTAGTTGCTAGGCAGAACGGGGAGATGCTGTTTCTTTCCGCATCTCCCCGTTCAGCCTTCCCGTGAGACGATCGCTGGTGTCCCCGTGGCGATCGAGTCCGCAGGACCCGCGACCGGCCTCACGGGGGTCCCGACCGGCGTGATGGCACGGCGGCATTTAAAAAGGGACTTATATATACGCCCTCCTGCCTGTCCGTGCCATTCTGCCGACGTACATCGGCGTGCGCCGGTCGGGAAGCGGTTAAACCGTGACATGTAAATTATCTATTTACGTGGCGTAACATCATCTTTTTATATTTTGCTAAAATTTGGATTATATTGTGTTTTTCTTGCATTAAAGTTGCAAAAAATTGCGTTTGAAAAAAAAAAAAAAAAAGTGTGACAAAAAAATTGCAACAACTGCCATTTTATTCTTTATGGTCTCTAAAAAAAATTGTAATAGTAAAAGTAATTTTCTAGCAAAAAAATACAGATTTTTACTTGTCAGAAAAGGCCGGGTCTTAGGGCCAGTTTCTGCACCAGAAACCGACCGGAACCTGACCAGAAACTGACTGCATGGTGTGAACTAGAGCCATTGGAATTCATGGAAAACACTGTGCATGCACTGTGCATGAAGAAGAGGGGGAGGGGGGGGGACCCAGCATGGTTGCTATATGTCATGTCGCATGTTATTGTTCAGAATTAATTGTTGTGCTTCTCTTTTTTTTGGATTGGCCTTTTTCTTTGTGGTGAAGATTTTGAGGTCCTGAAGAAGCTGTTTGGTGAAACGCGTTGACCTCTTGACATAATAGCAAAGGAGCATCATTGAAGTGTAAATATCTGGCCCCCTTTTTTTTTGCATAAATATTTGGCCTACCGCGTTTCCAGAGAACGTTGCTGTCATGTTTTTTAATGCAAATATATTTTAATAGATTAACCACTTCAGCCCCGGACCAATTGGCAGCCAAAGGACCAGGCCCCTTTTTGCGATTCGGCACTGCGTCGCTTTAACTGACAATTGCGCGGTCGTGCGACGTGGCTCCAAAACAAAATTGGCGTCCTTTTTTTCCCACAAATAGAGCTTTCTTTTGGTGGTATTTGATCGCCCCTGCGGTTTTTATTTTTTGCGCTATAAACAAAAATAGAGCGACAATTTTGAAAAAAATGCAATATTTTTTACTTTTTGCTATAATAAATATCCCCCAAAAAATATATAAAAAAATTTTTTTTTCCTCAGTTTAGGCCGATACGTATTCTTCTACATATTTTTGGTAAAAAAAAATCGCAATTAGCGATTATTGATTAGTTTGCGCAAAAGTTATAGCATTTACAAAATAGGGGATAGTTTTATAGCATTTTTATTAATATATTTTTTTTTTTTACTAGTAATGGCGGCGATCAGCGATTTTTATTGTGACTGCGACATTTTGGCGGACACATCGGACATTTTTGACACATTTTTGGGACATTTGTCATTTATACAGCAATCACTGCTATTTAAATAGCACTGATTCCTATGTAAATGACAGTTGTAGTTAGGGGGTTAACCACTAGGGGGCGGGGAGGAGTCAGTGTGACGTGTTGTGTTTTTTTTTACAGTAGGGGGGCGTGGCTGTACGTCTGACGTCATTGATCGGCGTTCCCGATGACAGGGAACCGCCGATCACTGACAGTCAGTGTAGGAAGCGTGGGGAGAGGTTTGTTTACATAGACCTCTCCCCGTTCTTCAGCTCCGTAACCCGATCGCGGGATACCAGCAGCGATCGGGTGCGCTGGTCCCGCGGCCGTGGTCACGGAGCTCCCGACCGGGTCGCGCGCGCGCCCCCCCCCGGCAGGCAAATTAAAGGGGACGTACAGGTACGTGCTTTTGCCTGCCCGTGCCATTCTGTTGACGTATATCTACAGGAGGCGGTCGGGAAGCGGTTAAATAGAGTAAAGAGGTAGTGCTGCGCTGTATATTAAGCTAAAGAGACTGAATTGGAATGGAAATACAAGTGCTTAAAGGAGCACGTTAGCTTGTGTTAATGAGTGACAATCGGCTTATTACTGTGAAGAAGTGCTTAATGTGCATGCTCTGGATGGCGTTTCCCTCAGGTTCCAAATGGGGTGCGTCTCCTTACTGGGTGTCCCTTTTTAGCTCAGGTGTCAGTGTATGTACCTCACAGACAAGTAAAGAGGGGGGGACTCGATAGTGTAGTACGTTTTTGTAAAATCATAAATTTAGTTCAAATGGTAAAATTGTTTTGTAGTATAACAGTGCATGTAAAAAACGAGCATCGAGCTCGTACCTCACTTCCGGTATCTCTGAACTCCCGACGCGTGTTCGTCACGGTCACGTGACTTCATCAGGGGAAGTCTGGGAATCTTATATCTGGGTAAGAACAGCGCGGATCACCCAAAGGCTGCGTCCATGTGTGACCAGAGCCCATAGAAAAAAAAAAAACATTGTTTTCTGTGTGTCCTTACATAGCATTCAAATAGCAAAGCAATAAACTCACACAACATACATAGAAACAAATGCACACATCCCAAACCAGCAAAATGGCTGTAGCGTCCCTCGTGCTGACGTCACACGTCACATGCCCCGCCCTAATGCGTTCTGTCATAGGCTGATGTCATCGGGGGCTCCATACATAGGTTCAAATCTTGTCCCTGCTGAACTGGCCGAGATTTAATGCGCCTGTGGCCGGCTTTAGTTGTCAATGATGTCATACCGTGTGGTGAGTTTTAGATCAAGGGGCAGCTGTGGACAGACAGATGACATTCACCGGATGACACAACCTTTTTATCACGTGTATAATGAAAGGTTGGTTAGGAAGACAACGTTTTTTTTTTCATTCTTATTTTTTTAATAAAACAAATACAAACAAAAGATGAACAGACCAAAAATGTTAAGGTGGCGACACATAAGGAGAAAAGGACCCCGCCCCCACACACAGTCTTATTTATCAGCATTGTTCCTTATTAACCACTTCAATACCAGACACTTAGACACCTTCCTGCCCAGGCCAATTTTCAGCTTGTCGCAATTTGAATGACAATTGCGCGGTCATGCTACACTATACCCAAACAAATTTTTTATCATTTTGTTCCAACAAATAGAGCTTTCTTTTGGTGGTATTTGATCACCTCTGCGATTTTAATTTTTTGCGCAACAAACAAAAAAAAAAACGAAAATTTTGCAAAAAAAACAGTTTTTCTTTGTCACTGTTAATTTTTTTGGGAAATAAGTGCGTTTTCTTCTTCAATGACGGGCACTGATGGGCACTGATAAGGCGGCACTGATGGGCACTGATAAGGCGGCACTGATGGGTACTGATAGGTGGCACTGATGGGCACTGATAGGTGGCACTGGTATGCGGCACTGATGGGCACTCATAGGCGGCACTGATGGGCACTCATAGGCGGCACTGACGGGGACTTATGGGTGGCACTGATGCACACATATAGGTGGCACTGATAGGTGGCATGGATGGTCACTGATGGGCACTGATAGGTGGGCATGGATGGGCACGGATGGACACTGATAGGTGGCACTGATGGACGCTGATGGGTGGCACTGATGACACTGATGGGTGGCATTTCTGGGCATCCGTTTTAAAACATAAATATGATGTGCCAATCAGTGCCCATCTGTGGGCACTGATTGGCATATTTTGTGCATTTTTTTTAACATGTGGATGGCCATGGGGGATGTACCCGGCCATCCACATGCTGGGGGCTTCCCTGGTGGTTCCGGGTGCTTCCCTGGTGGTCCTGGGGCTTCCCTGGTGGTCTAGTGTGGGCATCTGAGGGGGGGGCTGCACTGATAAACAATCAGCGCATACCCCCCCCTGTCAGGAGAGCCGCCGATCGGCTCTCCTCTACTCGCGTGTCAGACGCGAGTGAGGAAAAGCCGATCAACGGCTCTTCCTGTGTACATCGTGATCAGCCGTGATTGGACACGGCTGATCACGTGGTAAAGAGCCCCTGCCGGAGGCTCTTTACCGAGATCAGTGTAGCGGTGTGTCAGACTGACACACCGATCCGCCGATCGCCGCGATGCGCGCCCCCGTGGGCGCGCGGCGGCTGTTATCCTGAAGGACGTCATAGGACGCCCAGTCAGGATAACGAAACCACTTCCCGGATGTCAATCTGCTATTGACCAGGCGGGAAGTGGTTAAACGTTATTGATTAAGAACTGTCTTAATCTTTAAAACTAACAATGCATAGTTTTACAACTGTTGCTATAAAACGTATAACATGTTGTCTGCATACATGAGCAGCATTAGATTAGCGAGCATTAAACTTGTGTACAGCCACATTTGTCAGAAGGCTATGCTTTCTTTTTTTCCACGTCAGTGATCACTTCCCCGAGAGACTTATTTCAAACTCTGCAGCTCAACAACGTCCCCTCTCGTTTTCACATCATTGTGGAATCTTTTCTTCAACCATTTTATTCTCAATTAAATTTTTATTTTACACCTTCAGTTCTCCAAAATACAAAAACCATAATAATTATTCAAAATACTCATTGATTGTAAGTCTCATTTATATCGATATAAAACCCTTTTCCTACCCCCCCAACTACTTCCCTCCTCCCCCCCCCCACTCCCTTTTTTTTTTTTTTTTTTCCCAACTATTATCGGTTTGTTAGTTGTTAGTAGGTTTCTATTTCTCTATTTCTCTATTTATTTAGGGACCTCTTATTTCCATCATCTTTTCTAGGTATTTATCAGATGTCTTGAATTTTTCCCAGCATTCCCATGCAGTGATATATTTCTGGAATCGCCCTTTTTCTCTACTTCCTAAATATTAAATTTTGTTGTAGTAATCTATCTGTTCGTACTGCTCTCTTATGTCAGGTGTTTCACTTTGTAGCCATTTCTTTGGGATTAGCCCTTTCGCCGCATTTAACCGCTTCCGGACCGGCGCAGGACGATGTACGTTGGCAGAATGGCACGGACAGGCAGGAGGGCGTATATATAAGTCCCTCCCAAAAATATTCAAAAAATTCTGTATGGAATACCAATTATAAATATTAAATAGTGATTGAATAAATCAAATTAAATTAAAAGAAATTAAAAAACGAACCAGAAAAAAAAGAGATGAAAAAACGGGATAAGAAACGAACAAACTAATCTGAAAGAACAAAAAAACGAGGGGTGAAAAAACGGGGAACTGTTGATAAATGAAATAAAAAGATTTAGTGGGATACCGTGAGATGATGACTATATAAGCAATTTGTCTCCATATCCTCATTTAACCCATTGGGGGACATTGTGTTTAATGTAAAAATCCAGAAGGTTTCTTTCTTAACGAGTAAGGCAAACTTTTTCAGGGGTGTCTTCTGTAATGTGCTCCATTTCCAACACCTCAAGACATTTGATGTGCTTATTGTGGTGAAATAAAAAATGCTGTTACAATTGAGCTCTAAATTTGAGCCGTTATTAATTCATCATTACACATTTCGGTTTTACACTATTAACCGCTTCCCGACCGGCGCACGACGATGTACGTCGGCAAAATGGCACGGACAGGCATAAGGGCGTATATATAAGTTCCTTTTTAAATGCCGCTGTGCCATCGGGAGCGTGCCGGTCGGTACCCCCGTGAGGCCGGTCGCGGGTCCCGCGGACTCGATCGCCGCGGGGACACCCGCGATCGTCTCACGGGAAGGCAGAACGGGGAGATGCGGAAATAGACAGCATCTCCCCGTTCTGCCTAGCAACTAGTGACGCCGATCTCTGCTCCCTGTGATTGGAGCAGAGATCAGCATTCACTAGTTGACAGCCACGCCCCCCCCACAGTAAGAAACACGCCCCTAGGCACACTTAACCCCTACACTGCCACCTAGTGGTTAACCCCTTCACTGCCAGTGTCATTTATACAGGAATCATTGCATTTAAATAGCACTGATTGCTGTATAAATGACTATGGTCCCAAAAATGTGTCAAAAATGTCCGATGTGTCCGCCATAATGTCGCAGTCACAAAAAAAATCGCTGATCGCCGCCATTACTAATAAAAAAAAATTATTAATAAAAATGCTATAAAACTATCCCCTATCTTGTAAACGCTATAACTTCTGCGCAAACCAATCAGTAATCGCTTATTGCAATTTTTTTTATCAAAAATATGTAGAAGAATACGTATCGGCCTAAACTGAGGAAAAAAAATGTTTTTTTATATATTTTTGGGGGATATTTATTATAGCAAAAAATACAAAAGAATGCGTTTTTTTCAAAATTGTCGCTCTTTTTTGTTTATAGCGCAAAAAAATAAAAACCGCAGGGGCGATCAAATACCACCAAAAGAAATCTCTATTTGTGGCAAAAAAAGGACGTCAATTTTGTTTGGGAGCCATGTCGCACGACCGCGCAATTGTCAGTTAAAGCGACGCAGTGCAGAATCGCAAAAAGGGGCCTGGTCCTTTGGCTGCCAATTGGTCCGGGGCTGAAAGTGGTTAAAAGTTTTGGAACCATTGAGTTGTATTTTTTCCTGGGAGTTTTAGAGTCGTGAAACAAACACCCCTGTGCGTTTAATTCAATTTTCTCCTCCGTTATATCTGTTATATTGTTCACTATTTCCTGCCAGTACCCCTTTATTGCTGGGCACTCCCACCAGATATGGGCCATTGTTGCCCTTTGGCTGCAGTTCCTCCGACATAGTGGTGATCCCTCCTTCCGCATTTTATGCGTCCTCTCTGGTGTCACCTTGCTAGTAGTTTGTAATTCATTTCGATGGTTCTCATATCCCAATTGTTGTTGTACATTGCCCCTATCATTTTTTCTACTTGATGGTCATCTAGTTTTATATTCAACTCCTTTTCCCACTCTTCTATATAGGCGGGTCTTCCTTGCCCTTCCAGATCTGTCAGTAATTCATATATCTTTAAAATTCCCTTTTTTAACTACTTTTGTGCATAACAGAATTTTTCCAAGAAGACCAAGTCTCCTTCATCTCGGATTGGGCGTGTTGTTACCAGATGTTTTAGTTGCATCAGATTCCATTTACTTATCTTCCATCCTTTTTTTTTTTTTTGAAAAATCTTTTTATTACGTTTTTAAAAGACAGTACAGTACATCAGTGGCGGTGCGTGCATAGAGGGCGCAGGAGCGCCGCCTCCCCTCTCCTGCACCGCTCTATCACCAATAGATAGATTCATGCATTGCATGAATCTATCTATTGTCACCGCTGCCGCCCCCTATTCAGGTGTCCGGCCCCTGATCGGGCGCCGGGCATCTGAATTACAGTGGGGGGGGGGGGGGGGGTGTTTCTGGAAGCGCCCCTATTAGAGCTGTAAGCTCTAATAGGGGACCCTATTAGAGCGGTGTGCTCTAATAGGCTTCCCTAAGTGTAAACAGCGGGCGCACGGCTGTGCGTTCGCTGATTACACAGTACTGTGTTAGGGAAGCGAATACATCGCTTCCCTAACACAGACCCGCCTCTCAGCCAATCAGGTTGCCAGGTCTGTTACCTGTCACCTGATTGGCTGAAGTCACAGGCGCTGTGATTGGACGCTAGGCGTCCAATCACCTAGCGTCCAATCACAGCAGAAGAAGACAGGAGGAGCGCGGGAGAAGACATCCGACGGAGACATCCGACGGAGACACCGCTCGTCGCCTGACGCCGTCACCAGCTGCACACCGGGACAAGGTAAGTGCAGAGGGCAGGCAGGGGGCACAGTGGCAGCACTTAAGGGGCACAGTGGCAGAACTTGGGGCACAATGGAAGCACTTAAGGGGCACAATGGCAGCACTTAAGGGGCACAATGGCAGCACTTAAGGGGCACAATGGCAGCACTTAAGGGGCACAGTGGCAGAACTTAAGGGGCACAGTGGCAGAACTTGGGGCACAATGGCAGCACTTAAGGGGCACAATGGCAGCACTTAAGGGGCACAATGGCAGCACTTAAGGGGCACAATGGCAGCACTTAAGGGGCACAGTGGCAGAACTTAAGGGGCACAGTGGCAGAACTTGGGGCACAATGGCAGCACTTAAGGGGCACAATGGCAGCACTTAAGGGGCACAATGGCAGCACTTAAGGGGCACAGTGGCAGAACTTAAGGGGCACAATGGCAGCACTTAAGGGGCACAATGGCAGCACTTAAGGGGCACAATGGCAGCACTTAAGGGGCACAATGGCAGCACTTAAGGGGCACAATGGCAGCACTTAAGGGGCACAATGGCAGCACTTTTGGGGCACAATGGCAGCACTTAAGGGGCACAATGGCAGCACTTAAGGGGCACAATGGCAGCACTTAAGGGGCACAATGGCAGAACTTGGGGCACAATGGCAGCACTTAAGGGGCACAGTGGCAGCACTTAAGGGGCACAATGGCAGCACTTAAGGGGCACAATGGCAGCACTTAAGGGGCACAATGGCAGAACTTGGGGCACAGTGGCAGCGTTTGATGGGCACAGTGGCAGCGTTTGATGGGCACAGTGGCAGCGTTTGATGGGCACAGTGGCAGCACTTGGGGCACAGTGGCAGCGTTTGATGGGCACAGTGGCAGCGTTTAATGGGCACAGTGGCAGCGTTTGATGGCATAGTGAGGCTGTTTGTTTGCGCCCCCCCAAAAATTTTGAGCACCAGCCGCCACTGCAGTACATACAAACAAAAACAGTACAGTTCAACCTACACATATAAACACAGCCCAATGCGGGCAACCTACCACTATAACCAGTGGACAATGAACTAACGTAGTTCACGATGCCCAAAATTTCATTTTGATAAGACTGACCCACCCTATCAAGGAGAGAGGGAGGTTCTTCCATGTCATTGTCATCTGTTTAAGTCTGGTTACCAATGGGAGGAGATTAATGGTCATATAGTCCTGAATATTGGCCGTAATTTTAACCCCCAAGTACGTAATGGTGGAGATCCATCTAAGTGGCAGGGTGTTATCTTTTTGGTAAAAAATGTAGCAAAACACCGCGCTAGTAAATGCAAAAATATTGAAATGCCCCAATACAGCAAATATTAGGGCTAAAAAGTGACATAAAATGAAGTGTACATAGGTAGCAGCAGCAAAAAAATGTGGATACACACATAAACAAGATAAAACAGTAAATAAAGCCGCGCTAATTAAACAAATAGGTGATAGGTGACCTATACCTTGGTGTAAAATAAATCCTCAAGCAACAATGTGATAAATGCAAAGGAAAAACAACAAATTGTATATCAAACAATATGTGTGCACATTTCCCAATACACCCAAACAATAAAGTCCAGTGACATAAAGGATGAATATAAAATGAAAAAAGTGAAACAAATTTGTGATAAATAAAAAAATAGTTCATAAATGTGATGATGTGAACTTGGACTTCTGGTGACAATAAAAATCGAAAACACCGTGATCCACCACCAATATAAGATTGCGCTTACCAGAAGGCAAGCTTAAAAAAGCCTGTAGTGTGATGTAAACGGGACAGATATGGACCTTCGGACATCAGCAGCAATCTGGATCTCCTCAGACAAATTAGACCAGGGATAGAGATTCCAATGATGTTTTACCGCTTGGATCAATCAGAAATGGACACACTCTCCAAACAAAGGCATCGACCCCAGAGTCATTCAGCAGCCAATATGGAATACAGGAAGAAAAGGGGATGCTCCCATAGTGTGATACCAAATATTACGTTTATTAAAAGAAAAAGGAATCCTACTTACACAAAACGAAAAGCATATAAGCAGGACAAGTAAAATACGCCGGCCGGCTTGCAATACACCCGCTCACAACGCGGAACGCGATGACGTCAGTGCGTCAGCCTCCCTACGTCCGTTTCGACCAATAGTCGTCTTCTGGGGAACGGGCGACGCACTGAATCATCGCAGCTATATAGACAGTGGTAAACACAACCTGGTGAGAACCTTCAATGGCGGGAAAAACTAAATTGACCTTGAGTTTAACCCTATATGTATATAATTTAAAAACTAAAAATTGCACTAAAAAAGGGCCCCATCTTGTGGACAAATAACAGAACACAGCTAGATGAACTAACCATGTGATACGTTACAAGTGGAAAATTACCACAGCTCGCTCCACAAAATGGAGCTCTAACAGTGGCAAATAGCCCAATGAGAATGTATATGTAATATCTCAACTGATAAATTAAAAATTAAATGATAAGCATATTGGGAGATGTAAATATGATCAAACACATTATACATCAATAGTTGCAGAAAAAGAGAAGAAAAAGACCCCCAAAAAAACCTCTCTTTCCTTACAAAGTAAATGGGTAACAAAAACAAAAATTCAGAAAAGATCAAAAATCACAAAATGGCCATTGATGTTTCTCACCTCACATTATTATACATCACAATATATATAGTGTGAGCATAAATCGGATGTCTTAATTTTAAAATTACATCGTAAGGGTGGTACAGCAATTAAACTCCCATAATGACCATACGGGTCCCCAAATTGGAACTAGGAGACTCAGGAATTGTCAATGAAAGCGTTGACATCAATGTCAACGTTTAACCCAAACGGGGTATAACTTTTAATCTTATGTATCCATGACATCTCCAATCTGGAGATGCCGCGCACAAGAGAACCCCCTCTCCACGGTGCCGTATATTTGTCGATCCCCAGAAAGATTGTCTTTGAGGGGTTCTTCATATGGGCCTCTAAATAATGTCGGGAAACTGGATGTTTAGGGAACCCACCCAGGATATTGGTGACATGTTCGTTTAGCCTCACCTTCAGGGGGCGCTTTGTCCTACCGACATATTGGAGCCCACATGGGCACTGGAGTAGATAGACCACCCTCTCGGTGGCACAGGTGATGAAAGGTTTAATTTCGAATTCCACACCTGTACTTGTAGAAGTGAATTTATGTGTCCTCCTATGGCTACAGCCACTAAGAGAGCAGATCCTACACTTCCTACATTGATAAAAACCCGTGAGGTTATCAAAGAAACATGTTTTAGCAGTGGGCGGATCTAAGACATTAGGTGCTATTCTGTCTTTCAGCGAAGGGACTCCCTTAAATACAATCTGAGGTGTCTGTGGAAGAACTGCATTAAGGGTAGTGTCACTGGTGAGAATGTGCCAGTGTTTTTTGATCATTTTACCTATGTTCCTATGTTGAATGGAATAGGAAGTGATAAAAGGGACCATAGCTAAACCCCTATCTTTAGCAGGCTTCTCTTTGAGTAGATCTGCTCTATCAGTACTAGACACCTCATGGAGCACAGCCATAAGGGAGGAGATGTTATAGCCCTTCTCAAGGAACCGCTTGGTAAGAATATCCGCCTGAGAAGAAAATTCAGTAGAATCTGAACAATTCCTTTTTAATCTCAGGTATTGGCTCTTGGGTACGGACTTGAGCCAAGATTCATGGTGGCAACTTCCTATGGGGATGTATGAGTTGCGGTCTGTATCCTTAAAATGGGTTGCAGTGGTAATTATGCCGCTGTTAACCCTTATCACCAGATCTAAAAAGTTAATGGAGCTTTGACTGGCCTCATAATTAAGGGCAATACCCCTCTGGTTAACGTTTAACTCAGCAAGGAAGGTATCTAGATCTTCCTTGTTGCCATCCCACAGGAGGAGGATGTCGTCTATATATCTTGCCCATAGAACCACCTGTGGTCTATGTTGGGCATAGACGACATCCTCCTCCCATAGGGCCATGAAGAGATTTGCTAGGCTAGGGGCATATTTTGCCCCCATAGCAACTCCACGGTCTTGTCGATAGAAGGTACCCCCAAACCAAAAATAGCTGCTGGACGCAGCAAATTTTAGTAGTTGTAAGATAAAAAATATCTGTTCGTCAAATAAACCAGAGTCACGCCTAAGATAATGTTCCACTGCTAATATACCCAGATGATGGGGTATGACCGTATATAGTGAGGTGACGTCTGCTGTCACCAACCATAGACCGGATATGGGAGTAATTGCACCCAACATGTTGATAATAGAGCGAGAATCTTTAACATAGGATGGCATATTTTTAACAAGGGGCTGAAGAAAATAATCAATATATCTGCCCACCCGGGACGTGACAGAGTCGATGCCACTGACTATAGGGCGTCCCGGGGGGCAGGTAGGATGTTTGTGAATCTTGGGCAAATAATATATAGTGGGTGTGCGGGGAGACCTGGGAACTAAATACAGTGACTCCTTTTTGTTCAAAATCCCACATTCCAACCCACTCTGAACAAGCAACCTCAATTCAGATAGATATTGTGACTTAGGGTCACCACGAAGGGGTATGTATGTTTCAGAGTCGCCCAATATCCTATACATTTCTGCTAGGTAATCTTTCTTGTCAAGGATGATAATCCATAACCAATATGGAGATTATTCACCCTATTTTGGACCCCCCCATAATGCCAACCCCATAGGGGGGTATGGTCCTAATCCGAATTATAGGATGGACCATTACAAGCAGCCACCATTGGCGTTTCAACATTTCGATACTGTAAGTGCCTACAACACTGGGTTGGATGGTGGCTACAATGTGAGTACACACAACAACTTCTATCCTCTTCAGGATTTAGAAGGGCCCCCCAAAGACTATGAGGACACTATTAGAGGAGTGGGTAATTCCATGCAATACCCAAACCCGAGTCCTGGTCCGTCTAACCAACATTGGGGTTTTTTCAGACCCAATCAAGGGGTAAAAAGGCCCATAGACCGAAAAGAGGAACCAGAGGGGGGAGGAAATGTAGAGCTAAAAAGAAAAAGATCCTAGATGGTAGCGGGATTTTTAATTTAAGTTCTGTTACCTTAAATGACTCTGAAAAAATGGTTTTAAATAAAGGCTTGAAATTTGCGCCTCCTCGGGGGCTCAACAAATTTCAAACATATATGGATGTACATAAGTTTGTTCGTAAAGTCAACATTAAACGACATATGGCCATCAACCCGATTAGTGTTAATGGGATTGTGACCACTGGTTTTCAACATTCGGGGCTTTCAAACGCCTCACTTTTTAATCCTCCGGGTGCTTTGGCACCAGCCCTAAAAGTCTTTAGAGATTTGGTGTTGTCTGATTTGGACCAAATACTGGTTAAGAGGGTGAAGACTGATAAGGAGCTTGTTAATGGTCTAAATTCTTTATGTCAAAATAAAAACTTAATAATTAGGCCTGCAGACAAGGGTGGTGGAATTATCATCCTTGACAAGAAAGATTACCTAGCAGAAATGTATAGGATATTGGGCGACTCTGAAACATACATACCCCTTCGTGGTGACCCTAAGTCACAATATCTATCTGAATTGAGGTTGCTTGTTCAGAGTGGGTTGGAATGTGGGATTTTGAACAAAAAGGAGTCACTGTATTTAGTTCCCAGGTCTCCCCGCACACCCACTATATATTATTTGCCCAAGATTCACAAACATCCTACCTGCCCCCCGGGACGCCCTATAGTCAGTGGCATCGACTCTGTCACGTCCCGGGTGGGCAGATATATTGATTATTTTCTTCAGCCCCTTGTTAAAAATATGCCATCCTACGTCAAAGATTCTCGCTCTGTTATCAACATGTTGGGTGCAATTACTCCCATATCCGGTCTATGGTTGGTGACAGCAGACGTCACCTCACTATATACGGTCATACCCCATCATCTGGGTATATTAGCAGTGGAACATTATCTTAGGCGTGACTCTGGTTTATTTGACGAACAGATATTTTTTATCTTACAACTACTAAAATTTGCTGCGTCCAGCAGCTATTTTTGGTTTGGGGGTACCTTCTATCGACAAGACCGTGGAGTTGCTATGGGGGCAAAATATGCCCCTAGCCTAGCAAATCTCTTCATGGCCCTATGGGAGGAGGATGTCGTCTATGCCCAACATAGACCACAGGTGGTTCTATGGGCAAGATATATAGACGACATCCTCCTCCTGTGGGATGGCAACAAGGAAGATCTAGATACCTTCCTTGCTGAGTTAAACGTTAACCAGAGGGGTATTGCCCTTAATTATGAGGCCAGTCAAAGCTCCATTAACTTTTTAGATCTGGTGATAAGGGTTAACAGCGGCATAATTACCACTGCAACCCATTTTAAGGATACAGACCGCAACTCATACATCCCCATAGGAAGTTGCCACCATGAATCTTGGCTCAAGTCCGTACCCAAGAGCCAATACCTGAGATTAAAAAGGAATTGTTCAGATTCTACTGAATTTTCTTCTCAGGCGGATATTCTTACCAAGCGGTTCCTTGAGAAGGGCTATAACATCTCCTCCCTTATGGCTGTGCTCCATGAGGTGTCTAGTACTGATAGAGCAGATCTACTCAAAGAGAAGCCTGCTAAAGATAGGGGTTTAGCTATGGTCCCTTTTATCACTTCCTATTCCATTCAACATAGGAACATAGGTAAAATGATCAAAAAACACTGGCACATTCTCACCAGTGACACTACCCTTAATGCAGTTCTTCCACAGACACCTCAGATTGTATTTAAGGGAGTCCCTTCGCTGAAAGACAGAATAGCACCTAATGTCTTAGATCCGCCCACTGCTAAAACATGTTTCTTTGATAACCTCACGGGTTTTTATCAATGTAGGAAGTGTAGGATCTGCTCTCTTAGTGGCTGTAGCCATAGGAGGACACATAAATTCACTTCTACAAGTACAGGTGTGGAATTCGAAATTAAACCTTTCATCACCTGTGCCACCGAGAGGGTGGTCTATCTACTCCAGTGCCCATGTGGGCTCCAATATGTCGGTAGGACAAAGCGCCCCCTGAAGGTGAGGCTAAACGAACATGTCACCAATATCCTGGGTGGGTTCCCTAAACATCCAGTTTCCCGACATTATTTAGAGGCCCATATGAAGAACCCCTCAAAGACAATCTTTCTGGGGATCGACAAATATACGGCACCGTGGAGAGGGGGTTCTCTTGTGCGCGGCATCTCCAGATTGGAGATGTCATGGATACATAAGATTAAAAGTTATACCCCGTTTGGGTTAAACGTTGACATTGATGTCAACGCTTTCATTGACAATTCCTGAGTCTCCTAGTTCCAATTTGGGGACCCGTATGGTCATTATGGGAGTTTAATTGCTGTACCACCCTTACGATGTAATTTTAAAATTAAGACATCCGATTTATGCTCACACTATATATATTGTGATGTATAATAATGTGAGGTGAGAAACATCAATGGCCATTTTGTGATTTTTGATCTTTTCTGAATTTTTGTTTTTGTTACCCATTTACTTTGTAAGGAAAGAGAGGTTTTTTTGGGGGTCTTTTTCTTCTCTTTTTCTGCAACTATTGATGTATAATGTGTTTGATCATATTTACATCTCCCAATATGCTTATCATTTAATTTTTAATTTATCAGTTGAGATATTACATATACATTCTCATTGGGCTATTTGCCACTGTTAGAGCTCCATTTTGTGGAGCGAGCTGTGGTAATTTTCCACTTGTAACGTATCACATGGTTAGTTCATCTAGCTGTGTTCTGTTATTTGTCCACAAGATGGGGCCCTTTTTTAGTGCAATTTTTAGTTTTTAAATTATATACATATAGGGTTAAACTCAAGGTCAATTTAGTTTTTCCCGCCATTGAAGGTTCTCACCAGGTTGTGTTTACCACTGTCTATATAGCTGCGATGATTCAGTGCGTCGCCTGTTCCCCAGAAGACGACTATTGGTCGAAACGGACGTAGGGAGGCTGACGCACTGACGTCATCGCGTTCCGCGTTGTGAGCGGGTGTATTGCAAGCCGGCCGGCGTATTTTACTTGTCCTGCTTATATGCTTTTCGTTTTGTGTAAGTAGGATTCCTTTTTCTTTTAATAAACGTAATATTTGGTATCACACTATGGGAGCATCCCCTTTTCTTCCTGTATTCCATATTGGCTGCTGAATGACTCTGGGGTCGATGCCTTTGTTTGGAGAGTGTGTCCATTCCTGATTGATCCAAGCGGTAAAACATCATTGGAATCTCTATCCCTGGTCTAATTTGTCTGAGGAGATCCAGATTGCTGCTGATGTCCGAAGGTCCATATCTGTCCCGTTTACATCACACTACAGGCTTTTTTAAGCTTGCCTTCTGGTAAGCGCAATCTTATATTGGTGGTGGATCACGGTGTTTTCGATTTTTATTGTCACCAGAAGTCCAAGTTCACATCATCACATTTATGAACTATTTTTTTATTTATCACAAATTTGTTTCACTTTTTTCATTTTATATTCATCCTTTATGTCACTGGACTTTATTGTTTGGGTGTATTGGGAAATGTGCACACATATTGTTTGATATACAATTTGTTGTTTTTCCTTTGCATTTATCACATTGTTGCTTGAGGATTTATTTTACACCAAGGTATAGGTCACCTATCACCTATTTGTTTAATTAGCGCGGCTTTATTTACTGTTTTATCTTGTTATCTTTTTGGGCCATTGCATTCGGGCCTAGGGGTAGGACTGACGACTTGCTCCAATTCGCTTTGAGTCCCGAGAATAGGGCAAATTTATCTAGGACCTCCAGAGCTGCTTTTAGTGATGGCCCATGCTAGACATGTGCACAACAAAAAAAATTTGTTTATTTTCGTTTCGTTTTTTTCGTTTCCGAAAAAAAATTCGTTTTTTTTCATTTCGTTTTTTTCGTTTCCGTAGATTCGTAACGATTCGTACATTCGTAAGTCATCGTTGTTCGGATTCGTAACGATTCGTACATTCGTAAGTCGTCGGTGTTCCGATTCGTAACGATTCGTACATTCGTAAGTCGTCGTTGTTCGGATTCGTAACGATTCGTACATTCGTAAGTCGTCGGTGTTCGGATTCGTAACGATTCGTACATTCGTAAGTCGTCGTTGTTCGGATTCGTAACGATTCGTACATTCGTAAGTCGTCGGTGTTCGGATTCGTAACGATTCGTACATTCGTAAGTCGTCGGTGTTCGGATTCGTAACGATTCGTACATTCGTAAGTCGTCGGTGTTCGGATTCGTAACGATTCGTACATTCGTAAGTCGTCGTTGTTCGGATTCGTAACGATTCGTACATTCGTAAGTCGTCGTTGTTCGGATTCGTAACGATTCGTAAATTCGTAAGTCTTCGTTGTTCGGATTCGTAACGATTCGTACATTCGTAAGTCGTCGTTGTTCGGATTCGTAACGATTCGTAAATTCGTAAGTCGTCGTTCGGATTCGTAACGATTCGTACATTCGTAAGTCATCGTTGTTCGGATTCGTAACGATTCGTACATTCGTAAGTCATCGTTGTTCGGATTCGTAACGATTCGTACATTCGTAAGTCATCGTTGTTCGGATTCGTAACGATTCGTACATTCGTAAGTCATCGTTGTTCGCATTCGTAACGATTCGTACATTCGTATCGGATTCGTAACGATTCGTAAATTCGTAAGCCGTCGGTGTTCGGATTCGTAACGATTCGTACATTCGTAAGTCGTCGTTGTTCGGATTCGTAACGATTCGTACATTCGTAAGTCGTCGGTGTTCCGATTCGTAACGATTCGTACATTCGTAAGTCGTCGTTGTTCGGATTCGTAACGATTCGTACATTCGTAAGTCGTCGGTGTTCGGATTCGTAACGATTCGTACATTCGTAAGTCGTCGTTGTTCGGATTCGTAACGATTCGTACATTCGTAAGTCGTCGGTGTTCGGATTCGTAACGATTCGTACATTCGTAAGTCGTCGTTGTTCGGATTCGTAACGATTCGTACATTCGTAAGTCGTCGGTGTTCGGATTCGTAACGATTCGTACATTCGTAAGTCGTCGGTGTTCGGATTCGTAACGATTCGTACATTCGTAAGTCGTCGTTGTTCGGATTCGTAACGATTCGTACATTCGTAAGTCGTCGTTGTTCGGATTCGTAACGATTCGTAAATTCGTAAGTCTTCGTTGTTCGGATTCGTAACGATTCGTACATTCGTAAGTCGTCGTTGTTCGGATTCGTAACGATTCGTAAATTCGTAAGTCGTCGTTGTTCGGATTCGTAACGATTCGTACATTCGTAAGTCATCGTTGTTCGGATTCGTAACGATTCGTACATTCGTAAGTCATCGTTGTTCGGATTCGTAACGATTCGTACATTCGTAAGTCATCGTTGTTCGGATTCGTAACGATTCGTACATTCGTAAGTCATCGTTGTTCGCATTCGTAACGATTCGTACATTCGTAAGTCGTCGGTGTTCGGATTCGTAACGATTCGTAAATTCGTAAGCCGTCGGTGTTCGGATTCGTAACGATTCGTACATTCGTAAGTCGTCGTTGTTCGGATTCGTAACGATTCGTACATTCGTAAGAGTTATTTTTTCGTTGATTCGTTTTTTCGTTAGTTTAATTTTCGGACACATTCGTATTTATTCATACATTCGTAACATTCGTAGATTCGTAATCGGAGCATAATGCATAATTTGATGTAATGTGTATGCTATTATTACATTTTAATAATTTACGAATCGAAAAAAAAGTTACGAATCGAAAAAAAAAAAGTTACGAATCGAAAAAAAAAAAGATACGAATCGAAAAAAAAGTTACGAATGTATGAATTTTTTGGTTCAATAGAGACAAACAAAATTAAAAATTAAAAAAAAAAAAAAAAAAAAAAAACTTACGAATTGAAAAAAAAGTTACGAATCGAAAAAAAAAAGTTACGAATCCAAAAAAAGTTACGAATGTACGAATTTTTTGGTTCAATAGAGACACAGAAAATTACAAATCGAAAAAAAAAAAAAAAAAAAAGTTACGAATCGAAAAAAAAAAAGTTACGAATCGAAAAAAAAGTTACGAATGTATGAATTTTTTGGTTCAATAGAGACACAGAAAATTACAAATCGAAAAAAAAAAAAAAATAAAAAGTTACGAATCGAAAAAAAAAGGTACGAATCGAAAAAAAAGTTACGAATGTACGAATTTTTTGGTTCAATAGAGACACAGAAAATTACAAATCGAAAAAAAAAAAACAAAAAAAAAGTTACGAAACGAAAAAAAAAAAAAGTTACGAATCGAAAAAAAAGTTACGAATGTACGAATTTTTTGGTTCAATAGAGACACAGAAAATTACAAATCGAAAAAAAAAAAAAGTTACGAATTGAAAAAAAGTTATGAATCGAAAAAAAAGTTACGAATTGAAAAAAAAGTTACGAATCGAAAAAAAAAAGTTACGAATCGAAAAAAAAGTTACGAATGTAAGAATTTTTTGGTTCAATAGAGACACAGAAAATTACAAATCGAAAAAAAAAAAAAAAGTTACGAAACGAAAAAAAAAAGTTACGAATCGAAAAAAAATTTAAGAATGTACGAATTTTTTGGTTAAATAGAGACACAGAAAATTACAAATCGAAAAAAAAAAAAAAAAAAAAAAGTTACGAATCGAAAAAAAAAGGTACGAATCGAAAAAAAAGTTACGAATGTACGAATTTTTTGGTTCAATAGAGACACAGAAAATTACAAATCGAAAAAAACAAAAAATAAAAAAGTTACGAATCGAAAAAAAAGTTACGAATGTACGAATTTTTTGGTTCAATAGAGACACAGAAAATTACAAATCGAAAAAAAAAAAAGTTACGAATCGAAAAAAAAGTTACGAATCGAAAAAAAAGTTACGAATTGAAAAAAAAGTTACGAATCGAAAAAAAAAAAAGTTACGAATCGAAAAAAAAGTTACGAATGTACGAATTTTTTGGTTCAATAGAGACACAGAAAATTACAAATCGAAAAAAAAATAAATAAAAAGTTACGAATTGAAAAAAAAGTTACGAATCGAAAAGTTACGAATCGAAAAAAAAAGTTACGAATCGAAAAAAAAGTTCCGAATGTACGAATTTTTTGGTTCAATAGAGACACGGAAAATTACAAATAGAAAAAAAAAAAAAAAAAAAAAATTTACGAATTGAAAAAAAAAGTTACGAATCGAAAAAAAAGTTACGAATGTACGAATTTTTTGGTTCAATAGACACACGTAAAATTACAAATCGAAAAAAAAAAAAAAAAAAAATAAAAAAGTTACGAATCGAAAAAAAAAAGGTACGAATCGAAAAAAAAGTTACGAATGTACGAATTTTTTGGTTCAATAGAGACACAGAAAATTACAAATCGAAAAAAACAAAAAATAAAAAAGTTACGAATCGAAAAAAAAGTTACGAATGTACGAATTTTTTGGTTCAATAGAGACACAGAAAATTACAAATCGAAAAAAAAAAAAAAAGTTACGAATCGAAAAAAAAGTTACGAATCGAAAAAAAAGTTACGAATTGAAAAAAAAGTTACGAATCGAAAAAAAAAAAAGTTACGAATCGAAAAAAAAGTTACGAATGTACGAATTTTTTGGTTCAATAGAGACACAGAAAATTACAAATCGAAAAAAAAAAAAAAAAAATAAAAAGTTACGAATTGAAAAAAAAGTTACGAATCGAAAAGTTACGAATCGAAAAAAAAAGTTACGAATCGAAAAAAAAGTTCCGAATGTACGAATTTTTTGGTTCAATAGAGACACGGAAAATTACAAATCGAAAAAAAAAAAAAAAAAATAAAGTTACGAATTGAAAAAAAAAGTTACGAATCGAAAAAAAAGTTACGAATGTACGAATTTTTTTGTTCTATCCTTTCGAAGCACGTTTAGCAGCACCATTGTAAGGGACATGGAAAATTACCAATTCAACAAAAAAAAAAAGTTACGAATGTACGAATTTTTTGGTTCAATAGAGACACAGAAAATTACAAATCGATAAAAAAAAAAAAAAAAAGTTACGAATCGAAAAAAAAAAAAAAGTTACGAATCGAAAAAAAAGTTACGAATTGAAAAAAAAGTTACGAATTGAAAAAAAAAAAAAGTTACGAATCGAAAAAAAAGTTACGAATGTACGAATTTTTTGGTTCAATAGAGACACAGAAAATTACAAATCGAAAAAAAAAAAAAAATAAAAAGTTACGAATTGAAAAAAAAAGTTACGAATGTACGAATTTTTTGGTTCAATAGAGACACAGAAAATTACAAATCGAAAAAAAAAAAAAAAAAAAAAAGGTACGAATTGAAAAAAAAAGTTACGAATCGAAAAAAAAGTTACGAATGTACGAATTTTTTGGTTCAATAGAGACACGGAAAATTACAAATCGAAAAAAAAAAAAAAAATAAAGTTACGAATTGAAAAAAAAAGTTACGAATCGAAAAAAAAGTTACGAATGTACGAATTTTTTTGTTCTATCCTTTCGAAGCACGTTTAGCAGCACCATTGTAAGGGACATGGAAAATTACCAATTCAACAAAAAAAAAAGTTACGAATGTACGAATTTTTTGGTTCAATAGAGACACAGAAAATTACAAATCGGGAAAAAAAAAAAAAAAAAAAAATAAAGTTACGAATTGAAAAAAAAAGTTACGAATCGAAAAAAAAGTTACGAATGTACGAATTTTTTTGTTCTATCCTTTCGAAGCACGTTTAGCAGCACCATTGTAAGGGACATGGAAAATTACCAATTCAACAAAAAAAAAAGTTACGAATGTACGAATTTTTTGGTTCAATAGAGACACAGAAAATTACAAATCGAAAAAAAAAAAAGTTACGAATCGAAAAAAAAGTTACGAATCGAAAAAAAAAGTTACGAATTGAAAAAAAAGTTACGAATCGAAAAAAAAAAAAGTTACGAATCGAAAAAAAAGTTACGAATGTACGAATTTTTTGGTTCAATAGAGACACAGAAAATTACAAATCGAAAAAAAAAAAAAATAAAAAGTTACGAATTGAAAAAAAAGTTACGAATGTACGAATTTTTTGGTTCAATAGAGACACAGAAAATTACAAATCGAAAAAAAAAAAAAAAAAAAAAAGGTACGAATTGAAAAAAAAAGTTACGAATCGAAAAAAAAGTTACGAATGTACGAATTTTTTGGTTCAATAGAGACACGGAAAATTACAAATCGAAAAAAAAAAAAAAAGTTACGAATCGAAAAAAAAGTTACGAATCGAAAAAAAAGTTACGAATCGAAAAAAAAGTTACGAATGTACGATTTTTTTTGTTCAATCCATTCGAAGCACGTTTAGCAGCACCATTGTAAGGGACACGGAAAATCACCAATTCAACAAAAAAAAAAGTTACGAATGTACGAATTTTTTCGTTCGTTTTCGTTTTTCGGATTTTCTTCATCAGTACATTCGTTGTTTCTAATTTGTTATTTTCGGATTTTCGTTGTTTTTCGGATTTGTTCGATTCGAACGATTCGTTACGATTCGTTATTCGGATTCGTACGATTCGAACGATTCGTTCATTCGTACGAAAACGAAAGAACGAAAATAACGAAAAAAACGAAAAACGAAAAAAAACGAAACGAATTGCACATGTCTAGCCCATGCTCTCTCAGGAACAAGAGCATGTCGTCAGCATATAATGCAACACATCCGACTACACTGCCTACCTGGATTGCTCCCACTTCTCGTGATTGCCCGAGGGCCCTGGCTATGGGTTCCATCATTAGCGAGAAGAGAAAGGGGGAAAGAGGACATCCTTGTCTCGTTCCACTCCCAATCTCGAAGTAATCTGAGACCATGTTACCCAGCCTGATCGCCGTCCTTGGGGAGCTGTAAAGCAGCGCTATCCATTGACGAAAACCCGGGCCAAATCCCATGGTCTCTAGGACCGTGTGCATGTATTTCCAATCGACCCAATCGAAAGCTTTCTCTATATCTATAGAGACAACAATCTTTTCTGGGAACTCAGCGTCTCCCAACTGTATGTGCGTGAAGAGTCTTCTAAGGTTCGTGTCTGTCGACATACCTGGCATGAAGCCAGTTTGGTCAATGTCAACCAGAGTCGAAATGACCCTGGCCAACCTTGAGGCCAGTACCTTGGCAAGAATCTTTAAGTCAGTATTAAGCAGTGCTATAGGGCGATACGAGGAGCACTCCAAGGGGTCTTTGCTCGGCTTCAAGAGAAGGACCATATAAGCCTCCATCATTGAGGCCGGTAAAGCTCCCTGCTCACTACAATGCAAATACAGTAAATTTAACCTACTAGCTAGTTGTGACTTAAAAGTTTGGTAGAAGTCCGCAGGGAATCCATCTGGACCCGGGGTCTTATGGGGCGGGAATGCAGCTATGGCTGTCTCAATTTCCATCACCGAGATGGCCTCATCTAAAGAGGCCCTGTCAGTGTCAGACAGTTGTGGAACGGACAGGCTCATCAGTAGCCCTTCCAATTCCAATTGGTCATACGGGGCTATCGGAGTGTACAGTGATTTGTAGAAATGGGTGAATTCTGCCATGATACCCTCTGGTTCTGTAACCTTCTCCCCCCTCCTACCGTTAATTGCTGGGATGCTAACAGGTATCCTATGCTCAGCTGCCAGGTTGGCCAGTAACTTGCCATTTTTATCCCCTTCAGCAAAAATTGTCTCCGCTTTCTGCCTAATTTCAGTGCGTGCCAGATTATCAAAATGTAGAGCTACCAATCTCCTAACTGTAAGCAGAGCCCTATAGGTAGCCTCCGAGGGGAAGTCTGCATGCTGTTGAGCACACTCCCTCTCCTTGGCCAGGAGAATTTCACCTTCCGCGGATCGATCCTTCTTAGCGGCTTTTATAGCTGAGATACACTCACCCCTGGAGACAGCTTTAAAGGCGTCCCAAACAATGTGCGGGTCTGCCGACTGCTCATTAGTCACCCAAAAAGTGTCTATTGCGGAGTGTATTTGCGCCGCAACCAGCCAGAGGCCAATCTCCAGCCCCCTCCCCTGCCACCAGAGGGGAATGCCAGTGTAATTTGTAATGGATTATGATCCGAGGTGCCACCAGCCAGGTAATCAGCTGCATACACGTGCTGAAGAATAAGGGAGTTCCCAAAGGCCAGATCTATTCTGGCCGAGGATTTATGTGTAGAAGAAAGGTGCGAATACGCCACCTCCCCGGGATGCTTCCATCTCCATACCTCCGTTAAGTTGGCCATGGACACCCAGGAGCATAAATCCGTTGAAACCGGCCTGGACACATTGGAGGAGTCCAGTGCCGAGTCCAATATAGCATTGTAATCACCTAAAATCAGCATGGGTAAGCCCAAATGTGGTGCTAGGGTTACCCACAAATCATAGAGCAACTGTACTTTAAAGGGGGGAGGCACATAAATGTTCACCAACAACAACTTTCTACATGCTATCTCCATCACCAAAGCCACGTATCGTCCCCCCCCCCCCGGGTCACTGATCACCTGGTGTATAGTGCACGCAATGGCTTTACTAATCAAGATGGTAGTGCCCCTGGCATAAGATGAGTAAGTGGCATGGAAGGACTTTTGTATCCAGGGTTTGCGAAGAGAGAGAATTTTACTCCCCTCCAGGTGCGTCTCCTGAAGGAGAACGATATGCAGCTTTGCCTGTTTAACCACCTGCCGACCGCGCTATAGTCGAAAGACGTCTACAGCGCGGTCGGGTTTCCCTGAGTGGACGTCCTACGGACGTCCTCCCAGAAACTTGCTCCCGCGCGCCCCCTGGGGCGCGCACTCGGGAACATCCGTGACCGCCGGGTCCCGAGGACCCGGCGCATCACGGATCACGGTAAACAGCCGCTGATAGCGGCCGTTTACCACGTGATCGCTCCGTCAAATGACGGAGCGATCACATGTACACAAACCGGCGTCACGTCATGACGCCGGTTCCTCCCTCCCCTCTCTGTACCGATCGGTACAGAGAGGAGAGAAGCGGAGAGGGGGAGAGACGGGACCAGCGCTGTGGGCTGGATGTGTAATGCCCACAGCGCTGGTCAATACACTGCCACCACTGTGCAATGCTCTGCAACCAACCACTGTGCAATGCTCTGCAACCAACCAATGTGCAATGCTCTGCCACCGCTGTGCAATGCTCTGCCACCAGTGTGCAATGCTCTGCCACCAACCACTGTGCAATGCTCTGCAACCAACCACTGTGCAATGCTCTGCAACCAACCACTGTGCAATGCTCTGCAACCAACCACTGTGCAATGCTCTGCCACCACTGTGCAATGCTCTGCCACCAACCACTGTGCAATGCTCTGCAACCAACCACTGCAATGCTCTGCCACCACTGTGCAATGCTCTGCAACCAACCACTGCAATGCTCTGCCACCACTGTGCAATGCTCTGCAACCAACCACTGTGCAATGCTCTGCCACCAGTGCAATGCTCTGCAACCACTGTGCAATGCTCTGCCACCAACCACTGTGCAATGCTCTGCAACCACTGTGCAACACTGTAATACTCTGCCAATACTCTGCCAATACTCGCCAATACTAGCCAATACTCTGCCAATACTCGCCAATACTCTGCCAATACTCTGCCAATACTCGCCAATACTCGCCAATACTCGCCAATACTCTGCCAATACTCGCCAATACTCGCCAATACTCTGCCAATACTCGCCAATACTCTGCCAATACTCGCCAATACTCGCCAATACTCTGCCAATACTCGCCAATAATTTTTAATAGAAACAAAGAATTTTTTTTTTTTTTCTTACCGAATTTTCAGTATTTTTTGATTTATAGCGCAAAAAATAAAAAACCCAGCGGTGATTAAATACCACCAAAAGAAAGCTCTATTTGTGTGAAAAAAAGGACACAAAATTCATTTGGGTACAGTGTTGCATGACGGAGTAATTGCCATTCAAAGTGTGAGAGCACCGAAAGCTGAAAATTGGTCTGGTTAGGAAGGGGGTTTAACTGCCCAGTGGGTAAGTGGTTAAGGTACTGGAAAATAGCTGCACGTTTAAACTTACTATTTAACCCACGCACATTCCAAGAAAGTACTTTCACCCTGCTATCCATAATTTTCAAACAAAAATTGAACATTACGGATATCCCATGAAGGCAGTCTCACTTTTGAATGACAGATATGATGTAAAGGGTTGCACTTAATAGGTACACTCAACCATTTAACATTACATAACATAAGGCACAGAATCATCCCCCCCCCCCCCCCCCTGCTGTTATACTGGAAACTGAGAGCCTGAAAAACTGGCCCAAACCAAAAAAAGTCTAGCATGCAGCCTTCACCCTGTAACAAAACCGACAAAAAGAGTCCAACCGGTCGTGTCGAAAGTTCGGCATTGAAAGATGGAAAAAATGTCTGTACCATCTACACAAGCCTCCATGCTTATCTTGAACGGAGAAGAGGACCGGCTGAATAGACTGTCACTGGTAGTGTGAGGCCATCAGCACTTACGTACACCGCCATTGCGGGTCAATTTAGTTATTGCCTAGGCAAAGTATTAGCCCATTTATCTTCCCCATAAACTGCGCCATACGGCTCCATGGTGCAGGTATTGGAGAAACAAATGTAAAAAAAAGAGAAAAAACAAAAAGAAAAAAAGAGAGAGCACATCCGGTTAAACCTGCTTTGGCTGGATCTTCAGGAGAGTAACTGCAATTGTCAGGAGCAGTAAAATCAGTCATGAATCCAAGAGGCTGATCTCCTACCAATGCAGGTCAATGTTAAACAGTGGGATCAGAGGCATACAGTGGTGTGAAAAAGTGTTTGCCCCCTTCCTCATTTCCTGTTCCTTTGCATGTTTGTCACACTTAAATGTTTCGGAACATCAAACCAATTTAAACAATAGTCAAGGACAACACAAGTAAACACAAAATGCAATTTGTAAATGAAGGTGTTTATTATTAAAGGTGAAAAAAAATCCAAACCATCATGGCCCTGTGTGAAAAAGTGATTGCCCCCTAAACCTAATAACTGGTTGGGCCACCCTTAGCAGCAACAACTGCAACCAAGCGTTTGCGACAACGTGCAATGAGGCTTTTACAGCGTCCTGGAGGAATTTTGGCCCACTCATCTTTGCAGAATTGTCCTAATTCAGTTACATTAGAGGGTTTTCGAGCATGAACGGCCTTTTTAAGGTCATACCACAACATCTCAATAGGATTCAGGTCAGGACTTTGGCTAGGCCACTCCAAAGTCTTCATTTTGTTTTTTCTTCAGCCATTCGGTGGTGGACTTGCTGGTGTGTTTAGGATCATTGTCCTGCTGCAGAACCCAAGTTCGTTTCAGCTTGAGTACACGAACAGATGGTCGGACATTCTCCTTCAGGATCTCTTGGTAGACAGCAGAATTCATAGTTCCTTTTATCACGGCAAGTCTTCCAGGTCCTGAAGCAGCAAAACAGCCCCAGACCATCACACTACCACCACCATATTTTACTGTTGGTATAATGTTCTTTTTCTGAAATGCAGTGTTCCTTCTACGCCAGATATACTTGGACACACACCTTCCAAAGAGTTCCACTTTTGTCTCATCGCTCCACAGAATGTTGTCCCAAAAGTCTTGGGGATCATCAAGATGTGTTGTGGAGAAATTGAGACGAGCTTTGATGTTCTTTTTGCTCAGCAGTGGTTTTCTCCTTGGAACTCTGCCATGCAGGCCATTTTTGCCCAGTCTTTTCCTGATGGTGGAGGCATGAACGCTGACCTTAACTGAGGCAAGTGAGGCCTGCAGTTCCTTGGACGTTGTTGTGGGGTCTTTTGTGACCTCTTGGATGAGTCGTCGCTGTGCTCTTGGGGTAATTTTGGGCGGCCGGCCACTCCTGGGAAGGTTCACCACTGTTCCATGTCTTCGCCATTTGTGGATAATGGCTCTCACTGTGGTTCGCTGGATTCCCAAAGCTTTGGAAATGGCTTTATAACCCTTTCCAGACTGATAGATCTCAATTACTTTCTTTCTCAATTGTTCCTGAATTTCTTTGGGTCTCGGCATGATGTGTAGCTTTTAAGGATCTTCTGGTGGACCTTACTGTGTCAAGCAGCTCCTATTTAAGTGATGCCTTGATTGTGAACAGGTGTGGCAATAATCAGGCCTGGGTGTGGCTAGAGAAATTGAACTCAGGTGTGGACAACCACAGTTATAGTATGTTTTAACAAGGGGGGCAATCACTTTTTCACACAGGGCCATGATGGTTTGGATTTTTTTTCACCTTTAATAATAAACACCTTCATTTACAAATTGCATTTTGTGTTTACTTGTGTTGTCCTTGACTATTGTTTAAATTGGTTTGATGTTCCGAAACACTTAAGTGTGACAAACATGCAAAGGAACAGGAAATGAGGAAGGGGGCAAACACTTTTTTCACACCACTGTAGTTCCTCAGGAGCCAAGGAAGAGCCCAAAGATTCTGCAGACCTCAGTGTGGGTCAGGATACAAAAGTAGAAAAACAATGGGAAAAGCGTTACCTGGGTTTAGTGGCCAAGAAAAAAATAATAAACTTCCAACATGGCATGGGAGCTCAGGCGTTGCGGTCCAACCAATCACTAACATCTTGGGGATGATCAAAAAATTTAACAGTACCTTTGTATTGGATGCGTAAACGACTTGGATACAGCATGCTGTACTTCAGCTCCTTCTCCCTGAGCCTTTTCTTTACCTCTATGAAGGATCTGCGTCTTCTTTGCGTTTCTGCCGAGAAGTCTGGGAACAGCATAATGCGTGCGTTTTCAAACTTCAAATCCTTATGTTTTCTTGCTTCTGCCAGGATCATGTCACGGTCTCTGTAGTTTAAGAACCTTACCAGGAAAGGTCTGGGTGGGGCCCCTGGTGGTCTGGTCCCTGTGGGGACTCTGTGTGCTCGCTCGGCCACATATGTAGGGGGTAGGTCACCCAACGCCAGTATATTTTTAAAGAGCTGCTCAGCGAATGTGGTAGTGGCAGACCCCTCTGCGCCCTCTGGCAGCCCCACCACCCTGACATTGTTCCTTCTCTGGCGGTCTTCCGCGTCGTCTGCTCGGTGTTGCAGTGCACCAACCATCTCTCTCAATTCTGCCAGTTGTGAGCCCTGTACATGTGAGGCATCTTCCACTTCTGAAATACGGTCCTCAGCGGTTGTCAATCTGCCTCTAATCTTGTCAAGGTCATGGCGGATTAGATTGCATTCAGATGCCAGATGATCCATGCGGCTTACCAGCTCCGTTTTTGAGGCAGCTATGGCCTCCAGGATGGGGCCTGTAATTGCGGCCGCGTCCACCTCCACCTCTTGCAGGCCGAGGGATGCATCCACCGGCACCTCAGGGCTTGCTGCGCCCTGTTGTTCCATACCGCCGGCATTCGTTTTGGCGCGCTGTGGAGCACTGCTGTGCGCTGGGCCTGTGGAGGAGGGGGCGGGGCTAGACGCCATGCTTCCCTGTGAGCGGAGATGCCTCTGACCTTTAGATGGCTGGGAATGATGCTTCTTCTGCTGCTTTTTGGCCGCAAATGGCATGTCCTTCTGCCCACGCTATTCCGCCAGCCTCCCAGCGTTAAAAGAACCTCGGTCCTTCGGGCCTATCCGCCGGTATCAGGATGATTGATCAGGTGAAAGCCGGAGCTCTGTAGCAGCACGTCTTACCGCGATCACATCCGGTCACGCCCCCATCTTCCATTCTTTTAGTATTTCTATTTCTTGTTGTGTTCTCATCTTCCCTTTTGTGGTGATGTCTCTCATCTGTGGGTTTTTTATTTTATGTGCTGTAAATATCCCTTCCCCTGGTGTGAATAAGTTTGTTTCTGTGAGGGGCATAAAAGGTGAATTATGCTCCCACTTCCCTCTCTTGTGTATTGTATCCCATATTGTGAAAACGTTTTTAGTTATCTCATGAGTGTCTTGTCCTAATGTCCTATACTTTCGCGGTACCCAAATATTTTTGTGCAGTGTACTTCCACTTATAGTGTTTTCTATTTCCACCCATTTTTTCTCACTGTGCTCATTTGTCCATTCTATCATACGTGCTAAAATTACTGCTTTGTAGTATCTGCTTATGTCTGGAGCAGTGATGTAAGTAACTGAGTTAAAATAAACTGAGTTACCTAACGCAGTTACTTTAGAGGGTAACGAGTAATCTAACTGATTACTTTTCCCCTCATGGTAACTCAGTTCCCATTACTTTGGCTTAGTTACCCCAATTACATCCTCCGCCACTAGATGGCAGTAGTGTAATTCCGGTGTCCTGCCGAAAAAGTTCCCCCGCCGGATAAGGACCCCCTGTACTGCGCAGGCGCAGGGCTTGCGTAGTACGAAGGACTACGGAGCTTCCGAAAATTGCCGAACCTAAACAGCTCTGAGTGAACTCTACACCGCGCAGGCGCAGTTAACATGTAATTGTACGAGGCGATGCCGCACGCTCCCGAAGCTCGTGCTACTCTGCAAGGGGCGTCTATCGTGTAAGTAAGGGGCGGGTCTAGTATTACTGTAACCAAGGGGCGCATTATTATTGTTATATATTGAGCTCTGCCCATTAATTTACCATTCGCCCTCTTCTGTAGCCATCCGCCCCTTACACGATATAATAATAATAATAATAATAATAATAGACCCGCCCCTTACACGATATAATAATAATAGACCCGCCCCTTACACGATATAATAATAATAGCCCCGCCACTTGCTTACACGCTATAACAGATCTGCCCCTTGGTTGGAGTAATAATAGAGCAGCCCCTTGGTTACACCATATATAACAATAATAATAAATGCGCCTCTTGGTTACAGTAATACTAGACCCGCCCCTTAGTTACACGTATAGAATATTTAAAAAAAAAAAGTCAGTTACTTTGCTGCGTAACTAATTACTTTTCCAATGTAGTAACTGAGTTACTAACGCAATTACTTTTTGGGAGAAGTAATTTGTAACTTAACTAATTACTTTTTTAAAGTAGGATGACCAACACTGGTCTGGAGTGGCCAGACCCCCCGTGTGTCCTATTCCTGGTGATTAGTGCATATTTTATTTTTGACCTCTTATTTTGCCAGACGTAGTTGATTAACAATTTTTTCATAATTTTGAAAAACGTTTGTGGGATCTTTATTGGCAGCGTTTGGAGTTTGTACAATATTTTTGGTAATAATACCATTTTGAACATGTTGATTCTTCCCTTCCAGGATAGTGGTTGTATGCTAATTTTTTTTATGTCCGCCTTCACTTCATTAAGTAGTGTCATGTAATTTGTGGCGTATAATTTTTCGTATGTGGCGGTTACCTTGATCCCCAAGTATTTTCTGTTCTTTTACCCATGTAAATGGGAATTCTTTCTGCAGATACTCCATTTCTATTTTTTTTTTTACCCCGATATTTAATATCTCCGTCTTAATTGGGTTTATTTTGAAGTTTGAGAGCTCCCCGTATCTCATGACTTCTTTTATTACATTTGGTAATGTCACTCTTGGGTTTGTCACGTACAGCAGAACATCGTCTGCGTAGGCAGCTATTTTATGTATTTCTGTGCCTACCTTCACCCCGCCCACGTCCTGTTTTTTTTCCGCAGTGTCTCAAGAAAAGGCTCCATTGCCAGGACGTATAGGAGGGGGGGATAGCGGGCACCCTTGACGCGTTCCGTTATGCATCTCAAACACTGGAGACAATTTCCCATTCACCTTCACCATCCCAGTTGGTCCCTGGTATAAATTCTCAATCCATTTCATGAATTTTGGGCCTATTCCGAGGTACCTCAGAGTATCCATCATGAATCCCCAGTCTACCCTGTCAAATGTGAAGGCATATGCTTTCATGCCTAACTGAGTCGATTGACAATTTCTTGAAATGCACAAAAATTTGCACACAAATATGACATATGAAAAGGGTCTTCTCTTTGTCATCAAATCTCCAACAATGAATGACATGTCCTGGTTCTTTTTGCAAACATCCCCCCGCTAATAAAAAAATAATCCTTCATCAAAGCTGATCTGATCATATTTTTCAAAGTTTACTAAAACGTGTGATGAAAGTGGGCGATATATGGTGCTTCCATTGAGCTTCCACTTTTCAGAATGGAAGATTTCTTGGTGGGCACGCAGCTGTAAGAAACAAGTTCCCCTGTTGGTGGCGGTGATGGGTCAGTTGTTCTCCTCCCCCAGCATGGTGGAGATTCATGTCTTTGCTGCTATTTGCAGGATAAACATTTTCACAAGGCAGGGATCCTGTGTTGTCCCTTATATCACCCACTGCTCTTCCCCCCCCCCCCCCGCTTGTCCACTCCTGTACTGCCATCTTGAAATGGGACCCGGGCGCCGTTTACCTTTTAACATAGATGGAGCTTTATAATCATCTTTCTCATCACTCTTATCACATAAATTCCGATTTACAATCTCTTGCATTTTGATGCGTAATTCCCCTTGACCGTCATTGACCCAACGGGTGAAAGTGACTTTATTGCCAGATTCCATCCCAGTAGACTGATTTCAAAAATGCTACAGAGACAACCCACTGTGATGCTCTTCTATGGCGCGATTGTGAGTGTCGTTAATTTTATAATTTTTTTTTTTTGAAAAATCTTTTTATTGAGTTTTTAGAAAACAGTACAATACATGCATACGAACAAATATACATACAAAACATACATAAAACAGTATAGTGCAGTACAGTCCTACCTGCACTTATACATCAACCCAAAGTGGGCAACCTACCACAACCTGTGGCTAATGAACTAACGTAGTTCACAATGCCCCCCCTTCCTACCCTCCCCTCCCCCCCCGTTTCCCCTCCCCCCAACCTTGCGTGCAACTCGATACTTTTTGAGTGTACCATGTAATAATGCAGTAAATTTAACCTAAGCCCACCATGCCAACCCTACTTAAAGGTGGGGTAGAGACTGCCTTCTGATGTGCCTTCAAATGCAGGTAGTAGTAACTACTCTATGGTAAAGCATTACATTGTCAGACATGTTATATAGATTGGCGTCTAACTATTGTTCCTATCAACCCACAGTGTCCGAGGAGTCTAACCAAGGTTGCCAGACTTTATAGAACTTCTTCTCACAGCCTCTGGATCTATATGTCGCTTTGTACAGGGGGATAACTTTATTCATTAAACCCTTCCAGAATGACAGAGTAGGAGCCTCCATCTTTTTCCACTTCAGTAGTATGGCCTTTCTGCCATAGAAGAGGCCAATGTTCAGAAATGTACGATGGGCCCTCGAAGGAACGACCTCCTCCACAAGGCCGATCATACACACCCTAGGTGATTTGGGTATAGGTATACTCAGCACCTCCGTCAAACAATCAGTAATACCCGACCAAAATGGTTGTATTTGTGAGCAGCTCCAGAATATATGTTCGGCATCCGCCGGAGAATGGTCGCAGCGCCAGCAGAGGCTACTGGATGTGGTGTAAATTCGAGCTAGCCTAGCTGGTGTGAAGTAGACTCGGTGCAAAAATTTAAAGTGTATTAATCTATCCCTCGCCGAGACCAGGTGTTTAAAAGGATGGTCCCACATGTCATCCCAATCTTCCCCTTGAATATCTGCAATCTCACTCTCCCATTTCCTCCTACATTTGGCTAAACCAGGGGGGGTCTTTTTGAAAAGAGATTTATATACTGTGGAGAGAGGTTTGGCCAAGTCCTCTGAAGTCAGCAAAGACTCCAGGTCCGAGGGCAAATACTCAATACGCAGGCCTAAAAATTGAACCTGAAAGGCATGGCGCAGTTGCATATAGCGGAAAAAATAGGTATTCGGAAGGTCGTGTCTAGCTTTCAGCTGGTCAAAGGTACAGAGTTCCCCCTCTATGGTAATGTCTTTTAGCAGTTTGATACCCTTACATGCCCAGATCCCTGGGTCCGGAAACGAGAAAAAATGTGGGAATTTCGGGTTCATCCACAGGGGGGCCGATGGAGTAACCCCGTCATAACTAGGTGACGTCAGAGTAGTAGTGACCTCCCAGGCCCTGATAGTAGCCTTCATGGAGCTCGTCAAGGGTAGACATGATTTTGTACCCCTGTATAATGCTAGTCGTAGACTTTCGTAGGAGCCCAGCAGTGCCGCTTCAACAACCGTGGCAGAGTCGCCATCCTCCGCCGTTAGCCATTTCCTGGCAACCACCATTTGGCCTGCCAAATAATATTTTTGCCAGTCCGGCAGTGCTAGGCCCCCTTGTCCCCATGGTTCCTGCAGTGACTTTATACTTATACGAGGTGATTGTGGTGCCCAGATAAATGACCCTATGATGCTATCAAGTGACTTGAAGAAGCTTCTTGGTACCCATACAGGAGAATGACGAAGAAAATATAAAATCACTGATAAAAATTTCATTTTGATAAGACTAACCCGTCCTATCAGAGAGAGCGGGAGATTCTTCCAGGTCACTGTCATCTGTTTTAGTCTATTTATCAGTGGAAGAAGGTTGATGGTCATATAGTCCTGTATGTTGGCCGTAATTTTTACCCCCAGGTATGTAATGGTGGAGACCCATCTAAGTGGAAGGGTATCGTCTCTGTGCGCCTCTGCCTTCGAGCCTAGGGGTAGAATTGACGACTTGCTCCAGTTCGCCCGGAGTCCTGAGAATAGGGCAAATTTATCTAGTACCTCCAGAGCTGCTTTTAGTGATGGCCCAGGGTCTCTCAGGAACAGAAGCATGTCGTCAGCATATAATGCAACACATTCGGCTATACTGCCCACCCGGATTGCTCCCACCTCTCTCGATTGCCTGAGGGCTCTGGCTATAGGTTCCATCATTAGCGAGAAGAGGAAGGGGGAGAGGGGACAACCTTGTCTCGTTCCCCTCCCAATCTCGAAGTAGTCTGAGACCATGTTACCCAGCCTGATCGCCGTCCTTGGGGCGCTATAAAGTAGCGCTATCCACTGACGGAAACCCGGGCCGAATCCCATGATCCCTAGGACCGCGTGCATATATTGCCAATCTACCGAATCAAAGGCTTTCTCTATATCTATAGAAACCACAATCTTTTCTGGGAACTCTGAGTCTCCTAGTTGTATGAAGAATTGTAGACGGCCACTCACATTGGCTTGTCTAGCTCCGCGCTTAGGATAATTCAAAAAGGTCTATACTAATATTAATACTATAAACCCAGTACAGCTGCTCCCTATGAAATCTAGATGATTTAATTGGTAGTTTAATTAAATGAGGGGCGCTAGTACCAACATGAGATACTAAATTAATTAATAGGTTAATTAATTGTATATTCTGAACTGTATAGTAGAGACTAAGAGCTTATTGAAAAAAGGTGTGCAGACACAATATAGATCTACCATGAACTAAGCTAATTAGTAACTATTTAAAGTGATAATAGTGAACCACATTTGGTTACTCATACATTACAACCATTATAATGTGAATAATAAAAATTGGTTAGAGTGTGTTTATACAAACAATAATAACACCAGACACCTAGCGTGACCCAGTGAGGTATAAATTAATTATTACCCCAAAGATAATTAATACACAAAATAGAGCTGACCGAGCTCTATTTAAATTAAATAATATAAATATAACAGACCCTGTACCTTGTATCACAATGTGTACAACGAAAGTTAATGATCAAGCACTTATGCCCAATCTGATATATAAAAAGTGCAAACCAACAAATTTGGCAAATAATCCCAATATCTTGGGTACATCCAAAAAACGTGAAAAATATTAATATAAATTAGACAGTGTTAATTGATATAACGCAAAGTTCATGTAGTATATAAAAAGTGCAAGCCAACAAAATTGGCAAATAATCCCAATATCTTGGGTGCATCCAAAAAACGTGAAAAATATTAATATAAATTAGACAGTGTTAATTGATATAACGCAAAGTTCATATAGTAGTCCTTGCTGCAAAACGCCACAATCACTCCTGTAGATATAGCTTGTGCACCATCACCAGACAAATTCTCGATCCACCCAATGTGAGAACCAGCAGTATTAAATGGCCTCTTACCAAATGGAGTTGATTACTTTGTTTAGAAGCAATCAAATGCGCTTTCACAGGATTGTGCCTGTACACTGAGTGACACACCCTCACTCAAGGGCTCTCTTCCCTCTATCAGACCAGCTCAGATGGAATGGATTGGAAACATATGTGGGAATATAAAGAGAGGCGCACCTCATAGCGTAATAACGTTTTATTTAAAAAATATAGCATAAAAAAAAAAAAAAAAACACAGCAGCCAATTGCTCACTTACATTTTCCAGTGCCTACCCGGCACTGAGGCTACTTGCGATATGTTAAAAGATTCGATGGAGCAGCGGATCCTTCCCCTCCTGGCGTGCGTCTCTAGCGTGCGTTCCACTCACCAGACAGCCGGAGTCAATATCACAGGAAGTCCAGCAATAGTGCATCCAAAGATACAAAGTGATCAGGTACCGCCTACCGACGTACGTTTCGTGTTTGTCACGTCTTCAGGGTGGCATACCTGATCACTGAATAACCTGATTAATATACTGATCCTCATTAGTGGCCAACCAATGACGACTTAGTGTGTGCACAGCCTCAGTCCCAGTTAAGCTCACAACACAGCTGAAAAAAATCTATACATAATGGATAAGTATTAACCCCCACAGTTGGAATATAAATTATCTATGTTTTAGATCTAACTTTGCCTCATTATTCCCTGACTCCAGACGGGGCTTTATTTTATATTTCTGGGTATTAATTAAATATGGGACTTCATTTGCATAACTTTTTAAATAAATAACTTTTCAACGTCTAATCCTGGGACTAATATAAATCTTTGCAATAGGCACAGATTTTTCCTGTCTTATTTGATTAGTAAAGGGCGGAGGTAAACCTGCCCATGTCTAACCACCAACTATAATTAAAAAACTATATGTTGGCTTATTTTATTTTTCTATAGAGTATAGAATCTGCAGTACTCATTAAATCCACAAGATGTCACTATTGTGTCTTACTATCTATGGAACCACATCTTTCATACAGTAAGATGGGATAGCTTATAAATCACCCTCTCAATCAACATTTGACTATTTTAATTACCTAGATGCAGATGTATATATCTATTTGGTCATTAGATCAACTTTTATATAAAACCATTCACTGCTCACAAACTGGTTGTTACGGCATATTGCTTTTAAATTTATTGAATTTTATATTATTCTCTATGGGATGTGGCGTCTGTATTACTCATACGGTCCACAAGATGTCACTACATATGGTATGTTCACTCCAGACAGTTTATATATATCTCCTGCCTCCATTCTATGCATGAGTGTATTTTCTATTACTTAACTCTTTACCAAATGTTAATACATGGGATATAATCCATATGGGGCAATCTGAACAGATCTTTTGATCACCCACTCCACAGACGGGCGATAACAATCCCTCCATCTCACAGCACAAAGTCTGTCACAATTATCCTGCCAGTTCCCCCCAACACCGTTGACAGTAGATAAAAACGACTTATTTTTTATCTAGTTATAATTATCCTTTCCTCAGTTAACTATTCATTGGACAAGAAGCAATTCAGGTCTAAATCTATATTCATCCCTAAAGGTTGCATCGTGTCCAATGTATATAACCACTTAGTCTCATTTTGAGATATTGCTTTTTTCATATCCGTTCCTCTCCAATGTCTTGATACTCTATCTATTCCATAGAACTTGCACAGTGAAGGATCACTATTGTGATATCTCTCAAAGTGTCTGGGCACACTATGGTTGGGAAATTTTTTCTTAATATTGGTCAAATGTTCATTTATGCGTACTTTGAGCTTTCTCGTGGTACGCCCTACATATTGCATAGGACATGGGCATTGTAGTACGTAAGTG
Organism: Lithobates sylvaticus; assembly: GCA_028564925.1. Classification (NCBI taxonomy): domain Eukaryota; kingdom Metazoa; phylum Chordata; class Amphibia; order Anura; family Ranidae; genus Lithobates; species Lithobates sylvaticus. The sequence continues at coordinate 632,166,396 of CM053027.1, read as the reverse complement.
ACATATTCAGAGTCACACGTTATAAGGGGTTTAATCTTATGAGTTCTTTTATTTGCACATGATTGGAAATGGGTTAGTTTTTTGCTAGTGCCTGGTTGTCTCGTTATTTTGCATGCTTTGCATCTGTTACAATAATGAAACCCTGATCCATCCAAAAAAGTGGGCGGTTTCTTGGGGGGGTCTGGCACATTGGGGGCTATCTTATTCCGGAGTCCAGGAGCTCTGGTGTAAATAAATTTTGGTACCTTTGGGATATTTAGCTTTAGATTTTGATCTTGTCTGAGTATGGGCCAATGTTTTTTGATAATGGCTTCTACCTCTCTATATTGTCTATTGTAGCCTGTTATAAAGGCTAGACCACCCACGTATTCTGGTTTAGCTTTAGTAGTGAGTAGGGAGCTCCTATCTAGATTGGATACTTGTGATAATGCTTTCTTGAGGGTGTCCTCTTTGTATCCCTTCTCAATAAATCTTTCAGTTTGCACCTGTGCTTGTTCCTGAAAGTCAATTTGTGTTGCACAGTTGCGTTTTATACGCATGTACTGGCCTTTTGGGACCGCACCTATCCATCTTGGGTGGTGGCAACTACTTGTAGGTACATACCCATTCCTGTCTGTTGCTTTAAAGTAGGTTTTTGTAATGAATTGCTCCTGCTTAATGGTGATAGTAAGGTCCAAAAAATTAACCTCCTGTCCCATGTGTTCGCTGGTGAACTTTAGACCATATAGATTATTATTCATACTGGTTAGGTACTCATTAAATTCCTCCACGGGCCCTCTCCAGAAAACAATAATATCATCTATATATCTTTTATAGAACACCAGCGACTCATTCCGTTCGAAAAAAATTGTTTCAGCTTCCCACTTGTTTAAGACTATGTTGGCCACGCTTGGGGCATAGCGAGCCCCCATAGCTACACCCCCAACTTGGTTATAGTACTCACTGTTAGCCCAGAAGAAATTATTTTTCATTGTCATACTTAACCCTTTAACTAAATGGTTGATCTGTGCTTGTTTTAATTGAGAATCTTTAGTTAATGCCCATTTTATTGCCACTTCAGCATCCATATGTCTAATATTTGTATATAGTGATTCAATATCTACAGTAATCATAATGGTATTAGGTGTTGCTCTTAATTCTTGAAGAAGGACTATCAATTCACGGCTGTCCTTCAAATAGGAGGGACTACATGGGACTAGTGGTTTGAAAAAACAATCTAGGTATTCACCCATACGAGAAAACAGAGAATTTATACCACTTATGATTGGACGTCCTGGGGTTGTTCTTTATTTTTATGTATTTTGGGTGTCAGATATAGAACGGGAATTTTGGGGGCTAGAGGGATCAGATAGTCAGCCTCTTTTTTATTTAGAAAGTTTTTACGTAATCCCTCTGTCACCCAACTATTTAAAACCATTTTTAATTTGGAAGTAGGGTCACCTCTCAGTTTCAAATATGTATTTGGATCCCTCAGCTGTCTACTCATTTCATTGTAATAGTACTCACGTGTCATTACAACTAACCCCCCGCCTTTGTCTGCACCTCGTATTACTATTTGTTTGTTCTCCTCTATTTGTTTGATTCCTTCCCATATTTTGACTGTATCTCCATATTTTTTGATTTCCATCTTTTTTATGTCATTCTGTACCATATTTTTGAATACTTCTATATGGTGGTGTTTTCCTTTTTGTGGATTAAACGTTGAATTATTTTTTTAAATTGGTATGTTTATATGGGTGTATAGCCTGGGGGTCCCCTTCCCTCTCAGTTTTATTAGCGAAATGTTTTTTGATATTTAATTTTCTCACATATTTTTCTACATCAACAAACAGTTCGAATTTGTCAGCACTTTTACTTGGTGCATATTTGAGTCCTTGATTAAGTACCTCTAACTCATTATCCGTAAATTTTACATCTGTTAAATTGAATAGTCCCTTATTTAGTTGTCCCTTTTCCTTTTTCTTTCGCCCTCGTCCTCTTTTACCTCTTTTTCTCTTGGGTCTTGTAACCCCCGAGGTGAATTGGGTGGGATACGATAATGTTCCTTCCATCCCCTCCATTCCCCCCCCTGGTATTGGTTGGGGTATTGATTTTGATAGGGGCCCGGTCTCCCTCTAAAATTCCCTCTGAATGCTCCCCTGGGAGGTCTCTGTGGATATTGATTGCGATCATATCCATAATAATTATATTCTGGAGGTCTATTATCTAACAGGCCATATCTGTTATATGTCGACACTGGATATGGGGGTGGTTGGGGATACCCATTTTGTGGGGCTTGGTTAGGGCCTTTCAAATTCCCAGATAATTTTCCTCCCCCCGGTTTAGTCCCCGATTTGTTTATATTGGCCACTTTCATTTTAGTGGCTATGGGAACTGAGGCTGGTCCCTTGGATTCTGGAGTATTGGGTTCAGACCCTACCAGCATATTTTCTTGCCATTTATAAACCTTATTTTCTTCAAAATCTTTGATGTCTCTTTGGTATTTTTTAATTTTTTTATTTTTTATTTCTCCATCATATTTGGCCAGATGATTTTGTAATATTTTGGCCTTTTCTGTGTAGTCATTAGAAGTGCTAAAAGGCCCCATTTTTTCTTTAAGTTCTGCGATTTTGGATTGCAGAATCCCTGCCTTAGCCTTACGTTTCCTTACCATAAGCTGCATAAGCTTTTGTTCACAGCCGTTAAAAAACTGATACCATTCATCCAAAGACTGGAGGTCTTCGGGCCCTTCATTGGGGTTAATATCCCACCTCAGTCTTCGAGGGGTTAAATTGTGGCCTATGTACATTTCCAATGAGGCCACATCCCACCATAACCTGATTTGTTTCTCCATGTCTATTTGGAGTTGTTTAAAACCTCTCTCAAGGTCAAGGTTAGGGGCGGGTGCCTGTTGGAACACTTCCTCTAGGTTGATGTTCCTTTCTTGCATAAAGTTAAATATATCCATGCTTGCTTGAGCTATTAGTGTTGTATCAAACAAATAATGTAGTACAATACCAAAAGAATGAAGAATTGTAGACGGCCACTCACATTGGCTTGTCTAGCTCCGCGCTTAGGATAATTCAAAAAGGTCTATACTAATATTAATACTATAAACCCAGTACAGCTGCTCCCTATGAAATCTAGATGATTTAATTGGTAGTTTAATTAAATGAGGGGCGCTAGTACCAACATGAGATACTAAATTAATTAATAGGTTAATTAATTGTATATTCTGAACTGTATAGTAGAGACTAAGAGCTTATTGAAAAAAAGGTGTGCAGACACAATATAGATCTACCATGAACTAAGCTAATTAGTAACTATTTAAAGTGATAATAGTGAACCACATTTGGTTACTCATACATTACAACCATTATAATGTGAATAATAAAAATTGGTTAGAGTGTGTTTATACAAACAATAATAACACCAGACACCTAGCGTGACCCAGTGAGGTATAAATTAATTATTACCCCAAAGATAATTAATACACAAAATAGAGCTGACCGAGCTCTATTTAAATTAAATAATATAAATATAACAGACCCTGTACCTTGTATCACAATGTGTACAACGAAAGTTAATGATCAAGCACTTATGCCCAATCTGATATATAAAAAGTGCAAACCAACAAATTTGGCAAATAATCCCAATATCTTGGGTACATCCAAAAAACGTGAAAAATATTAATATAAATTAGACAGTGTTAATTGATATAACGCAAAGTTCATGTAGTATATAAAAAGTGCAAGCCAACAAAATTGGCAAATAATCCCAATATCTTGGGTGCATCCAAAAAACGTGAAAAATATTAATATAAATTAGACAGTGTTAATTGATATAACGCAAAGTTCATATAGTAGTCCTTGCTGCAAAACGCCACAATCACTCCTGTAGATATAGCTTGTGCACCATCACCAGACAAATTCTCGATCCACCCAATGTGAGAACCAGCAGTATTAAATGGCCTCTTACCAAATGGAGTTGATTACTTTGTTTAGAAGCAATCAAATGCGCTTTCACAGGATTGTGCCTGTACACTGAGTGACACACCCTCACTCAAGGGCTCTCTTCCCTCTATCAGACCAGCTCAGATGGAATGGATTGGAAACATATGTGGGAATATAAAGAGAGGCGCACCTCATAGCGTAATAACGTTTTATTTAAAAAATATAGCATAAAAAAAAACACAGCAGCCAATTGCTCACTTACATTTTCCAGTGCCTACCCGGCACTGAGGCTACTTGCGATATGTTAAAAGATTCGATGGAGCAGCGGATCCTTCCCCTCCTGGCGTGCGTCTCTAGCGTGCGTTCCACTCACCAGACAGCCGGAGTCAATATCACAGGAAGTCCAGCAATAGTGCATCCAAAGATACAAAGTGATCAGGTACCGCCTACCGACGTACGTTTCGTGTTTGTCACGTCTTCAGGGTGGCATACCTGATCACTGAATAACCTGATTAATATACTGATCCTCATTAGTGGCCAACCAATGACGACTTAGTGTGTGCACAGCCTCAGTCCCAGTTAAGCTCACAACACAGCTGAAAAAAATCTATACATAATGGATAAGTATTAACCCCCACAGTTGGAATATAAATTATCTATGTTTTAGATCTAACTTTGCCTCATTATTCCCTGACTCCAGACGGGGCTTTATTTTATATTTCTGGGTATTAATTAAATATGGGACTTCATTTGCATAACTTTTTAAATAAATAACTTTTCAACGTCTAATCCTGGGACTAATATAAATCTTTGCAATAGGCACAGATTTTTCCTGTCTTATTTGATTAGTAAAGGGCGGAGGTAAACCTGCCCATGTCTAACCACCAACTATAATTAAAAAACTATATGTTGGCTTATTTTATTTTTCTATAGAGTATAGAATCTGCAGTACTCATTAAATCCACAAGATGTCACTATTGTGTCTTACTATCTATGGAACCACATCTTTCATACAGTAAGATGGGATAGCTTATAAATCACCCTCTCAATCAACATTTGACTATTTTAATTACCTAGATGCAGATGTATATATCTATTTGGTCATTAGATCAACTTTTATATAAAACCATTCACTGCTCACAAACTGGTTGTTACGGCATATTGCTTTTAAATTTATTGAATTTTATATTTAGTTGTATGTGCGTGAAAAGTCTTCTAAGGTTCGTATCTGTCGACATACCTGGCATAAATCCAGTTTGGTCAATGTCAACCAGAGTCGAAATGACCCCAGCCAACCTTGAGGCCAGTACCTTGGCCAGAATCTTTAGGTCAGTGTTGAGCAGTGCTATAGGACGATACGAGGAGCACTCCAAGGGGTCCTTGCCCGGCTTCAAGAGAAGGACCATGTAAGCCTCCATCATTGAGGCCGGCAAAGCTCCCTGTTCACTGCAATGCAAGTACAGTAGGTTTAGTCTGACAGCTAGTTGCGACTTAAAAGTTTGATAGAAGTCTGCGGGGAATCCGTCTGGACCCGGGGTTTTATGGGGCGGAAATGCGGCTATAGCCGCCTCGATTTCCATCACCGAGATGGCCTGGTCTAACAAGGCCCTGTCAGTGTCAGACAGTTGCGGAATGGAAAGGCTCGCCAGCAGCCCCTCCAGTTCCAATTGGTCATACGGGGCTATCGGGGTATATAATGATCGGTAAAAATGGGTGAATTCTGCCATGATACCTTCCGGTTCTGTAACCCTCTCCCCCCTTCTACCATTAATTGCTGGAATGCTAACAGGTATCCTATGCTCAGCTGCCAGGTTGGCCAGTAACTTGCCGTTTTTATCCCCTTCAGCGAAGATTGTTTCTGCTTTCTGTCTAAGTTCAGTGTGTGCCAAATTATCAAAGTGTAGAGCCACCGATCTCCTAACTGTTAGTAGATCCCTATAGCTGGCCTCCGAGGGGGAGTCCGCGTACTGTTGAGCAGACTCCCTCTCTTTGGCCAGCAAAAGTTCACCTTCTGCGGAGCGGTCTTTCTTAGCGGCTTTTATAGCTGAAATACACTCGCCCCTAGAGACAGCCTTAAAGGCGTCCCAAACAATGTGCGGGTCTGCCGACTGTTCATTTGTTACCCAAAAGGTGTCCATTGCAGAGTGCATCTGTGCTACTACCTGATCTTCTTGCAGCCAGCCGGAGGCCAGTCTCCAGCCCCCTCCCCTACCACTCGTTGGGAGTGTCAATGTGATTTGTAGTGGGTTATGATCCGAGGTGCCCCCAGCCAAGTATTCAGCGGCATAGACATGTTTAAGAATAAGAGAATTTCCAAAGGCCAGATCTATTCTGGCCGAAGATTTATGTGTAGAGGAAAGATGCGAGTACGCCACCTCCCCTGAATGTTTCCACCTCCATACCTCCGTTAAGTTGGCCATGGACACCCAGGAGCACAAATCCATTGAAACCGGCCTGGACACATTAGAGGAGTCCAGTGCCGAGTCTAAAATGGCATTGTAGTCACCTAAGATCAGCAAGGGGAGGTCCAAATATGGTGCTAGGACCACCCACAAATCATAAAGTAACTGTACTTTAAAAGGTGGAGGCATATAAATGTTCACCAATAACAACTTCCTACATGTTATCTCAATCACCAAAGCCACATATCGTCCCCCTGGGTCAATAACCACCTGATGTATAGTGCACGCAATGGCCTTACTAATCAAGATGGTGGTACCCCTGGCATAGGATGAGTAAGTGGCATGGAATGATTTTTGTATCCAGGGTTTACGGAGAGAGAGAATTTTACTCCCCTCCAAGTGCGTTTCTTGAAGGAGAACGATATGTGGCCTTGCCTGCTTAAGGTACTGGAAAACAGCTGCACGTTTGAATTTACTATTTAACCCCCTCACATTCCAAGAGAGTATTTTCAACCTGTTATCCATAGTCTCTAATCAGAAATTGAACATCACGGATATCCCATAAAGACGGTCTCAGTTTTGCATGGCATGTATACTGCGTAGGGTTGCACTTAGTAGGTACACTCAACCAGTTGGCATTACATAACATAAGGCACAAAATCACCCCCCCCCCCCCCCCCCCCCCTGCTGTTATACTGGAAACTAAGAGCCAGAAAAAAAGGCTCAAACCAAAAAAAGTCCAGCATGCAGCCTTTACCCCAAAACTAAACAGCCAAAAAGAGTTCAACCGGTCGCTTCGATAGTTCGGCATTGAAAGATGGAAAAAAATGTTCATACCACCTACACAAGCCTCCAGGCTTATCTCTTAACAGAGAAGCGAACCGGCTGGATAGACCGTTGCTGGTAGCGTGAGGCCATAAACAGTTACTTACACCTCCATAGCGAGACAGTTTAGTGCATGCTTCAGGAAAGTAGCAGCCCCTTCATCTTCCCCATAGACTGTGTCATTCGGCTCCGTATTGCAAGTAATAGGGGAGCAAATGTAAAAACAAAGAAAAAGAAAAAGGAGATGAACAAACAAAAATAAAAAGAGGCACCTCCAATTCAATCTGTGCAAATTAATCGCCAGGAGAGTGGCTTCCGTTTTCAGGAGTATAGTAATCAGGCGTAAGTCTGAGAGGTTGGTCTCCTGCCAGTGCAGATCTCTGGTACTCAGGGAATCCGAGACATAACTCCTTTATAGCCAGGGAAGGGCCTAGAGGTTCCACGGACCTCAGTAATAGTCAGGGCATAAAAAAAAAAATAGCAGGGAATGCAAAAAAAAAAAAACGTTACCTGGATTCGGTGGCTGCAGAAATAATAAACTTCCAGTGTGGCCTGAGGCTCAGGCGTTGCGGTCCAACCAATCACTAGCATCTTGAGGGTGATCAAAAAATTTTACAGTACCTTTGTATTGGATGCGTAGACGGCTCGGATACAACATGCTGTACTTTAACTCCTTCTCCCGCAGCCTCTTCTTCACCTCTATGAAGGATCTGCGTCTCCTTTGGGTTTCTGCTGAGAAGTCTGGGAACAGCATAATGCGCGCGTTGTCAAACTTCAGATCTTTGTGTTTTCTTGCTTCCGCCAGGATCATGTCACGGTCCCTGTAATTTAGGAACCTTACCAGGAAAGGTCTGGGTGGGGCCCCTGGTGGTCTGGTTCCCGTAGGGACCCTGTGTGCTCGCTCAGCCACATAGGTGGGTGGTAGATCGCCCAGCGCCAAAATATTTTTAAAAAACTGTTCAGCAAAAGTAGTAGTGGCGGACCCCTCAGCACCCTCTGGCAGCCCCACCACCCTTACATTATTTCTCCTCTGGCGGTCCTCCGCGTCGTCTGCTCGGTGTTGTAGTGCACCAACCATCTCTCTTAGTTCAGCCAATTGTGAGCCATGTACATGAGAGGCGTCCTCCACTTCGGAAATACGGTCCTCTGCAGTTGTGAGTCTGCCTCTAATCTTGTCAAGGTCATGGCGAATTAGGTTACATTCAGAAGCCAGATGATCCATGCGGCCCACCAGCTCCGTTTTTGAGGCAGCTATGGCTTCCAGGATAGGGCCTGTAATTGCGGCCGTGTCCACCTCCACCTCTTGTGGGCCAGGGCTTGTGTCTGCAGGCGCCTCCGGGCTTGCTGCGCCCTGTAGTTCCACGGCGCCGTTAGTGAGTTTGGCGCGCTGAGGGGTACCGTTGTGTGCAGGGCCTGTGGAAGAGGAGGCGGGGCTAGACGCCATGCTTCCCTGTGAGCGGAGGTGTCTCTGACCTTTAGTCGGCTGGGAATGGTGTTTCCTCTGCTGTTTTTTGGCCGCAAATGGCATGTCCTGCTGCCCGCACTATTCCGCCAGCCTCCCAGCGTTAAAGCACCCTCGGTCCTCTAGTCTATCCGCCGGTATCAGGATAATCAGTCAGGGGAAAGCCGGAGCTCAGTAGCAGCACGTCTTACCGCGATCACATCCGGTCACGCCCCCCGTTAATTTTATAATTTGATAAATTATTCTTGTCATACTAATAGTGCCATGGGATTTTTTTTTTTTTTGTTAGTTAAATATTCTATAGACAAGTTTAAAAATATATAGAAAGAACAAAGATACAATCAAGTTCCAAAAGTGGCAGCATTGGAAAAAAGGAAAAACACCTTAACCACTTCACCCCCCGGACCAATTCGCAGCCAAAGGACCAGGCCCCTTTTTGCGTTTCGGCACTGCGTCGCTTTAACTGACAATTGCGCGGTCGTGCGGCGTGGCTCCCAAACAAAATTGGCGTCCTTTTTTCCCCACAAATAATTCTTTCTTTTGGTGGTATTTGATCGCCCCTGCGGTTTTTATTTTTTGCGCTATAAACAAAAATAGAGCGACAATTTTGAAAACAATGCAATATTTTTTGCTTTTTGCTATAATAAATATCCCCAAAAAATATATAAAAAAACATTATTTTTCCTCAGTTTAGGCCGATACGTATTCTTCTACATATTTTTGGTAAAAAAAAAATCGCAATTAGCGATTATTGATTGGTTTGCGCAAAAGTTATAGCGTTTACAAAATAGGGAATAGTTTTAAAGCATATTTATTAATTTTTCTTTTTATTAGTAATGGCGGCGATCAGCGATTTTTATTGTGACTGTGACATTATGGCGGACACATCGGACATTTTTGACACATTTTTGGGACCATTGTCATTTATACAGCAATCAATGCTATTTAAATGCATTGGTTCCTGTATAAATGACAATTGTAGTGAAAGAGTTAACCACCAGGGGGAGGGGAGGGGTTATGGGCTGTGACGTGTTGTGTTTTTTTACATTAGGGGGCGGGGCTGACGTCATTGATCGGCTTTCCCGATGACCGGGAACAGCCGGTCAATGACAGGCAGAGTAGGAAGCGCGGGGAGAGGTTTGTTTACACAGACCTCTCCCCGTTCTTCAGCTCTGTGACCCGATCGCGGGACACCAGCGGCGATCGGGTCCGCTGGTCCCGCGGCCGGGGTCACAGCGACCCACGGGCAGGCAAATTAAAGGGCCACGTACAGGTACGTGATTTTGCCTGCCCGTGCCATTCTGCCGCAGTATATCTGCGTGAGGCGGTCGGGAAGCGGTTAAAGTGGTTCTGCACACAACCATAGGACTATGTCTCTATGGCTTCCCTAGCATTCAAGATGACAGAATTGATGGTTCAATTCTGCATCTTTTACACCTAACTTTACTGATGGCTTCATCTGTATTCTTCTCCCTGCGGCGGTGGGCCAGGCTCTCAGCGGTGATCGTCGTCACTTCCGTCCAGTTCGCTGTGTCTCCTGGGATCAATCCCAGGAGACTTTGCGGGGGTTCCGACGGGAAATCTTGCGTGATTTGCACGGCGCAACCGAAGCTGTGAACTGCGCTCCGATATGGGTCTACTGCACATGCGCGAGATCTGCGAGACAACGGACGTTGCATGATGGGAAATCAACGTCATCGATTGGCGGAAGAGAAATGCCTGTGGGTTTTCACATGCCCACAGGCAAGATGAAACTCATGGACGGAGTTTTTTTTTAACTATACATTTGGAGGAGAAAAAAAAACGATCACAGCGGCAAAAACGGGAGAGTAACACTTTTAAAAATGTTTGATATTTGAAATGTAACAAAAAAAATAAAAACTCGGAGGCAGTGTTAAACCACTTTAACAGTACAAAGCAAACAAAAAGAAAGAAAAAAGAAAACAAAACAAAACAGGGTTTATTAAATGTTTTTGGAAAGGAGTGAATAGTGTAAAGCCCCATACACACGGTTGGACTTTTTCATGGATTCTGTCCGATCGGACAATGTTGTTGAAAAATCAGACCGTGTGTATGCACCATCGGACAGTGTACGTTGGATTGTCCGACGGACAAAGTCTTATCTCCTGCTGGAAAGATTTGCCGACAACACGGTCCGATCACACCAAATCCGATCGTGTGTACGGTTGTCCGACGGACAAAGTGCCACGCATGCTCAGATCACATTACAAGACCAAAGCTATTGGCTACCAGCCTCTACGTAGTCCCGTCGTACGCAACAAACGTCACCACGTTCAGAATGATCGGATTTTCCGACAACTTTGTCCGACCGTGTGTACGCAAAACCAACATCGGACAAAGTATGACGGACATGGTCCGCGGATTGTCCGACCGTGTGTATGGGGCTTAAGAGGTTTGTGTGTCACAAATGTGCCGGAGCTCCGCGAGATCTGTGAACAGATGTTTTGTTAGGATGCTGAAGAGGGGAGTTTGATCTTCTCTGGATACCCAAAATCATACAGTCCTTTTATTTGGTAGAATACTTCTTTTTTTGGCCGTCTTTTAACCACTTCACGACCGCTCACTGTATATATACGTCATTTTTTTGAAGAGGGATATCTCGGTAACGGCAGCAGCTGCTGCCACAACCGAGGTATCCCTCTTCACAGTGAGCGGTCCCCTTTCCGATAATGGTGGTCATCGCGGCGGATTCGCCGCGAGATCACCGTTATCGGCGGCGGGAGAGGTGCCCCCCCCTCCCGCCGCTCTCCCGCGCCTTCCGCCGCTTACCGGAACCGTCGGCAGCGGCGTCCGTTCCCCTCCTGTGCATAGAGATGAGTGACGCTACGATGGCCGCCACTCATCTCTATACCATAGGAGGGCGGGAGCGACGTCAAAAACGTCACTTCCGCCCATACCTCTTAAAGGGGAATTTACAAATGTCATTTTTTTTTTTTTTTTTTTTTTTTTTTTTTTATCTTTGAAGTCCAAATATGAGATCTGAGGACTTTTTGACCCCCCAGATCTCATATTTAAGAGGACCTGTCATGCTTTTTTCTATTACAAGGGATGTTTACATTCCTTGTAATAGGAATAAAAGTGATCAATTTATTATTTTTTTTAAACAGTGTAAAAAAGAATACAATTAAGTAAAAGAAATAAGAAAAAACAAAAAAAAATTTTTTAAAACACCCCGTCCCGACGAGCTCGCGCGCAGAAGCGAACGCATACGTGAGCAGCGCCCGCATATGAAAACAGTAGTCAAACCACACATGTGATGTATCGCCGCGATCGGTAGAGTGAGAGCAATAATTCTAGCCATAGACCTCCTCTGTAACTCAAAAAATGCAACCTGTAGAATTTTTTAAATGTCGCTTATGGAGATTTTTGAGGGTAAAAGTTTGACGCCATTCCACGAGCGGCCGCAATTTTGAAGCGTGACATGTTAGGTATCAATTTACTCGGCGTAACATTATATTTCACAATCCCAAAAAAAAATTGGGCTAATTTTACTGTTGTCTTATTTTTTTATTCAAAAAAGTGACTTTTTTTTCCAAAAAAAAAGTGCGCTTGTAAGACCGCTGCGCAAATACGGTGTGAAAAAAAGTATTGCAACGACTGCCATTTTATTCTCTAGGGTGTTCTAAGTTTTTTTCTAGCAAAAAAAACTGTTTTAAACATGTAAACACCTAAAATCCAAAACGAGGCTGGTCTGGAAGTGGTTAAAGTTTAATCTCCAAACCTTTACATTGCATTAGTAGAGATAAGGATTTGGTCCGGGTTCGGTTCAGGAGCCTTTCATCAAACTCCTTGTCAAAAAATTGCAAATGGTAATCCAAACTCTATTGAAATGTATGGGGGGGGGGGGGGGCAAAGGATAATGGGGATTGTCAAACTAAGGGGGCTTGTGGAGCTGGGAATTGTAATGAAGGATGTGTACCAATGAAAAAAAGATATTAAAAATACAATACAGGGGGGAGGAGATTATTTTATTTCTTATGTGACCAAAACAGCGTTCACCAAACCATAAACCCACATTTCAGAGATGAGACATTTTTTTATCTTGAATTAAAAATGAGAGTGAAATATTTCAGAGACAACAGCCAGACATTTAGTACAGTGACTGGAGAGTATATATATTTAGCTTGATTGGGCTGCATTGTAAGAGGAAGAGACCAGGAAGGCTTTATCATGAAATCAAAAAAATGAAGTATTATTTTTTTTTTTTGTTTACAAACTTTTTTATTTGGTACAAAACCGACATGGCATAAGTAATATAAGAATTACAGAGTGTCAGATATAAATATAGACAATATAACATACATATGATGTAGTAGTAGATTTTGTTATACAGGAAAAATAAAGGCAGACATTATGGTCTTTGTAATAGAGATTTATACACATCCTTAACCACTTCACATCTGGCCGTAGCCAAATGACGGCCTCGGCGCAGATGTCAATTCCCGGGAGGCCGTCATATGATGGCCTCCCCTTTCCTCGCTCCCTGTGCGCGCTCACGAGCGTGCAGCAGGGAAATTCTGTGTTGGCCGTGTCCCTCGGACACAGCCAATCACAGATCGCTGTAAACGGCCAATCACAGCGGCCGTTTACAGCGCGATCAGCGTGTCCAATGGGAGATGATCTCATATGTTTACATATGAGATCATCTCTCAGCGCCGCTTCTCCTCCTCACACAGAGACAGCGTGTGAGGAGGGGGGGAGATGAACGGCTGCAGCGCCGTAAGTGAAAAAAAAAAAACAGAAATAAATGTGCCATCTGTGCCCACTGCTATCTATCCTTAATGCCATCTGCCAGTGCCAAATGTCCCCAATGCCATCTGCCAGTGCCAAATGTCCCCAATGCCATCTGCCAGTGCCAAATGTCCCCAATGCCATCTGCCAGTGCCATCTGTCCCCAGTGCCATCTGTCAGTGCCACCTGTCCCCAGTGCCACCTGTCATCCAGTGCCACATGTCATCAGTGCCACATAGTGCCATCTGTCATCAGTGCCATCTGTCATCAGTGCCGTATCAGTGTCACGTGTCATCAGTGCCACATATTAGTGCCATCTGTCATCAGTGTCACGTATTAGTGCCATCTGTCATCAGTGCCACCTGTCAGTGTCACGTGCCATCTGTTATCAGTGTCACCTGTCATCAATGCCACGTATCAGTGCCATCTGTCATCAGTGTCACGTGTCATCAGTGCCACGTATTAGTGCGTCTGTCATCAGTGCCACGTATTAGTGCCATCTCTCATCAGTGCCACGTATTAGTGCCATGTGATATCAGTGCCACGTATGAGTGCCATCTCTCATCAGTGCCACATATTAGTGCCATCTGTCATCAGTGTCATGTGTCATCAGTGCCCCGTATTAGTACATCTGTCATCAGTGCCACATCAGTGTCACGTGTCATCAGTGCCACGTCAGTGTCATTGTTCTGGTGCTCCAGGGCCTTCAAAAGTGTAATAGGTAGTCAACAAGTTAGATGTGTAATTTATGCTCCTAGAACACGTGATGGCGCTCCCTTCATGTTGGGCCTCTCTTAGTGGCCAGGCTGTGAAAAAGTCCCACACATGTGGTATCGTAATACTCAGAAGGGGTAGCAGAATTTATTTTGGGGTGTCATTTGTGGTATACACATGCCATGTGAGAGAAATAACCTATTACAATGACAATTTTGTGGAAAAAAATTAAAAATAAAAAAATAATTTATTTTGCAAAGAATTGTGGGAAAAAATGACAACATCAAAAAGCTCACCATGCCTCTTACTAAATACCTTGGAATGTCTCCTTTCCAAAAAGGGGTCATTTGGGGGGTATTTGTACTTTTCCTGGCTTGTTCGGGTCACAAGAAATGAGATCGGCCGTCAGTACATCAGATGTGATCAATTTTGTATGATTTGCACCACAGTTTGTAGAGTCTGTAACTTTCACAAAGACCAAATAATGTCCACTAATTTGGGGTATTTTTACCAAAGATATGTGGCAGTATAAATTGCGCCCAAAATTTATGAAGAAAAATTAATAATTTCCTAAATTTTATCACAGAAACAAAGAAAAATGCGTTTTTTTTTTTTCAAATTTTTCGGTCTTTTTTCATTTATAGTGCAAAAAATAAAAAACCCAGGAGGTGATCAAATACCACCAAAAGAAAGCTCTATTTGTGGGAAAAAAAGGACAAAAAATTAATTTGGGTACAATGTTGCATGACTGAGTAATTGTCAGTCAAAGCGTGAGAGCACCGAAAGCTGAAAATTGGTCTGGATGGGAGGGGGGTTTAAGTGCCCGGTAAGCAAGTGGTTAATCTGCTGGTAATGGAAGGGTATATTATTCTGGGTTAAAGAATTCGTTGTTATGTTCGAACCATGGATCCCATTTTTTCTTGTAAATATGGTTTGTGTTTTAAACATTATGATACATTTTTTCCATCGAGTTAATGTTACTAATTCTCGTTTTGAGGTGTACTAGTGGGACAGTTGGTGATTTCCAGTGAAATGCAATAAGCCAGTGGATTGCTACACCTATAGTGTGTATTAAGCCTCATACACACGATCGGACCGGGGACCAACTTTCCCGTGGATTTTTGTCCAAAGGGCGTTGGCCCCAAGTTGGTATTGCATACACACGGCAGGACTTTTTCAGCCAACTTTCACCAAATCACTTGTTTTTTCTGCTCTTTACCGCCACCTTTGGTCAACTTCTGTATTGTTGTCTGATCTTTTGCATTGGTTCTGCATTGGTTTGTACAAAAGTCCGTTGGTTTTGTGTACACGCGGTCTGACTTTTGTTGGCAGAAAGTTGGTCCGTTCGCACAGCCAACAAAAGTCCGATGAAACCTGGAAAAAGTTGGTCGGATGGAGCGTACACACGGTCAGATGTTGGTCCAAAACAGATAATTTGCATGTTGGTTGTCAAAAAGTCCGATCGTGTGTACGGGCCTTAAGCCTCATATTGTGGGTAGAGAGACCCACAATGGGGGAGAAGAGAAGACAGTTGTGTAAAGCCTCATACACACGATCGGACCGTGGACCAACTTTCCCGTGGATTTTTGTCCAAAGGGCGTTGGCCCTCAAGTTGGTATTGCATACACACGGCAGGACTTTTGAGTCAACCAACACGAACGTAGTGACGTTTCAACGTACTGACGACACTTCAAAAGAGGACAGTCGAATAGTGTGTGTACGGGCCTTAAGAATGATCCAGTGGAGTGGCATTCTCTAAAGCATAATGGGGAGGAGGTAGGGAAAATTGTGTGGAGTTTAATTGGGGTATACTACCATCTTGTAAATAGCTTTAAGGCCCGTACACACGATCGGACTTTTTGACAACCAACATGCAAATTAGCTGTTTTGGACCAACATCCGACCGTGTGTACGCTCCATCGGACCAACTTTTTCCAGGTTTCATCTGACTTTTTTGTTGGCTGTGCGAACGGACCAACTTTCTGCCAACAAAAGTCCGATGGACCAAAGTCCGACCGTGTGTACACAAAACCAACGGACTTTTGTACAAACCAATGCAGAACCAATGCAAAAGATCAGACAACAATACAGAAGTTGACCAAAGGTGGCGGTAAAGAGCAGAAAAACCAAGTGATTTGGTGAAAGTTGGCTGAAAAAGTCCTGCCGTGTGTATGCAATACCAACTTGGGGCCAACGCCCTTTGGACAAAAATCCACGGGAAAGTTGGTCCACGGTCCGATCGTGTGTATGAGGCTTTAGAGCGGTCTCCTTAATGGCAATGGATTTAGTGCATTTGTGCAAATTGTTTATACAATTATCCCAACTAACAGCAGAGTATGTGAAGTTTGCCTCATTTTCCCATTTAATCGTGTATGGGAGTTTGTTTGTGTCTGTGTTGATTAAATTGGAGTATACCTCAGAGATCAAACCTTGTTTTCTAGGTGACTTTAGGCAAAGGTTTTCATAAAAGGACGGGGGGTTGTATATTAGTGGTTTGAAAATATGTATTGAAAAATTGTTTGATCTGGATATATTTGTTGTGCTCTGTGGCGGGGATTGGGTGTTTAGCGGTAAGGGAGGAGAAAGAAATGAAATTTGTGCCTTCTATAACCACATGCCGACCGGCGCACGACGATATACGTCGACAGAATGGCACGTACAGGCAGGAGGGCGTATATATACGTCCCTCCTTTCGCCTGTCCGTGCCATCGGGAGCGCGCCGGGAGCGGCGCGCTCCCGCGCCGGTCGGGACCCCCGTGAGTCCGGCCGCGGTCCCCGCGGACTCGATCGCCGCGGGGACTCCCGCGATCGTCTCACGGAGCGGCTGAACGGGGAGATGCCGAGATAAACAGCATCTCCCTGTTCTGCCTAGCAACTAGTGACGCCGATCTCTGCTCCCTGTGATTGGAGCAGAGATCAGCATTCACTAGCTGACAGCCACGCCCCCCCACAGTAAAAAACACACCCCTAGGCCTACTTAACCCCTACACTGCCACCTTGTGGTTAACCCCTAAACTGCTAGTGTCATTTATACAGAAATCAATGCATTTAAATGCATTAATTGCTGTAAAAATGACAATGGTCCCAAAAATGTGTCAAAAATGTCCGATGTGTCCGCCATAATGTCGCAGTCACAAAAAAAAATCGCAGATCTCCGCCATTAATAATAAAAAAAAAATTATTAATAAAAATGCTATAAAACTATCCCCTATCTTGTAAACGCTATAACTTCTGCGCAAACCGATCAATAATCGCTTATTGCGATTTTTTTTACCAAAAATATGTAGAAGAATACGTATCGGCCTAAACTGAGGAAAAAAAAATGTTTTTTTATATATTTTTTGGGGATATTTATTATAGCAAAAAATAAAAAATAATGCATTTTTTTCAAAATTGTCGCTCTATTTTTGTTTATAGCGCAAAAAATAAAAACCGCAGGGGCGATCAAATACCACCAAAAGAAAGCTCTATTTGTGGGAAAAAAAGGACGTCAATTTTGTTTGGGAGCCACGTCGCACGACCGCGCAATTGTCAGTTAAAGCGACGCAGTGCCGAATCGCAAAAAGGGGCCTGGTCCTTTGGCTGCAAATTGGTCCGGTCTGAAAGTGGATAAAGTTGAAAAGGGACGTAAGATTATTATTAATCCACCAGGTGAGGTCAGGAGGGTCTTGTGCAGTTCTATGGAATTTTGGGTCACCTATAAAGGATGCGTGTGGAGGAGTTTTGGATGTAAGATTACATTTTTGGTTATACAGTTTCCATAATTGGTAGGACTGTGAGACTATTTGATGTAGAGTCTATGGCTTGGTTTGAAATTTTGTTTCCCCCACAGTAAACCTGAGACGGAGAATGGCAAGATGGAGTTTTTTTCAAATTCAACCCATGGAACTTTGGGGTTGAGGATATGCCACTGTGCCATTTGGGTCCATCTAGTGGATAGATCAGGCATGTCCAAAGTCCGGCCTGCAGGCTAATTGCGGCCCGCGTTCCGGTTTGATGTGGCCCCCACTTGAAATTTACATATATGTACATTTGTGGCCCCCAAAGCTCGAGCGTGTTATGTTTTTTATGCTGTTAATATATCCATCTTTTTTAGCCTGACAAATCCCGAGCGCCGTGTGACTGGGCGTGTTCACAAGTCAATGTGCCCGAGCCGCTATGAAGCTGACAGCGCTAAGAGCCAATCACAGGCACTGTGACTATTCCCAATCTCTGCATCTGCGGACTGCAGACGCCGAGATCGGGAAAATGTCACAGTGCCTGTGATTGGCGGTGGCGCTGCACGCTGTCAGCTTCCTTGCGGGCTCGGGCACATAGACTTGTGAACACACCCAGCCACACGCCCCCGGCTCATACTAAAGCCCCATACACACGGTCGGATTTTCACCTGGATTCTGTCCGATCGGACAATGTTGTCGAAAAATCCGACCGTGTGTATGCACCATCGGACAGTGTACGTCGGATTGTCCGACGGACAAAGTCCTATCTCCTGCTGGATAGATTTTTGGACAACAAGGTCCGATCACACCAAATCCGATCGTGTGTAGCGAATTCCGACGGACAAAGTGCTACGCATGCTCAGATCACATTACAAGACCAAAGCTATTGGCTACTAGCCTCTACGTAGTCCCGTCGTAGGCAACAAACGTCACCACGTTCAAAATGATCGGATTTTCCGACAACTTTGTCCGACCGTGTGTACGCAACACCAACATCGGACAAAGTACGACAGGCATGATTCGATGGACCTGGTCCTCGGATAATCCGCGCGTGTGTATGGGGCTTAAGAATGAGCGCGACGCTCTGGGATTTGTCAGGCTAAAGAAGATGGATATATTAACAGCATAAAAAAACATAACACACTCAAACTTCGGGGGCGGCAGATGGATATACTTGGGGGCCACATCAAACCGGAAAGCGGTTCCTTTCCTTGAGAGAGACAGAGACAGAGAGAGAGAGAGACAGAGAGAGAGACAGAGAGAGACAGAGACAGAGACAGAGAGAGAGACAGAGAGAGACAGAGAGAGACAGAGACAGAGAGAGACAGAGAGAGACAGAGAGAGACAGAGAGAGAGAGAGACAGAGAGAGAGAGAGAGAGAGAGAGACAGACAGAGAGACAGACAGAGAGAGAGAGAGAGAGAGACAGAGACAGAGAGAGAGAGAGAGAGAGAGAGACAGAGACAGAGAGAGACAGAGACAGAGAGAGACAGAGACAGAGAGAGACAGAGACAGAGAGAGACAGAGACAGAGAGAGACAGAGACAGAGAGACAGAGACAGAGAGACAGAGAGAGAGACAGAGAGAGAGAGAGACAGAGAGAGAGACAGAGAGAGCGAGAGAGACAGAGAGAGAGAGAGACAGAGAGAGAGAGAGAGACAGAGAGAGAGAGACAGAGAGAGAGAGACAGAGAGAGACAGACAGAGAGAGAGAGAGAGACAGAGAGAGAGAGACAGACAGAGAGAGAGAGACAGAGAGAGAGAGACAGACAGAGAGACAGAGAGAGACTTAGATATTTTTTTAAACATAACACGCCTGAGCTCATCGTTACCCTGAGCAGAGAAGGGAAGATATATAATGTATGTATATATATATATATTATATATCATCATATGTTGTCATCAATGTTATGAAATTAATAATATGCCGTTTGCAATAAACTTTGCATAAAATATTTAATTTGCATTTAATTTTAATGGTTCAAAAAATGGTCGGCCCTCACGCATGTTCACTTCATGAAATCTGTCCCTCTTTGAAAAAAGTTTGGACACCCCTGGGATAGATAGTATAGCCAAAAATCTGGGAGGCCTAGGCCTCCATGTCTTTGGGGTCTATATAGAATTAGTCTTGAAAGTCGCGGTTGGGAGTCTGACCATATAACTCTTATTAACATCAGATTGGAATTTCGTGATCAGCGCTTTATTCAGTCTGATGGGGAGGGCCCTGAATAAGTACACAATCTTAGGGAGTACCGTCATTTTTATTGCTGTAATCCTGCCCAAAAATGATATCTTATAGGATTTCCAAATTTTTAACGTTGATATTAATTTATGCATCAGCGGTGTGTAGTTTTTGGCAGCAAGATCATTGAAGATGGGGGTGAGGTGAATGCCTAAGTATGGGAGGGACTCTAATGCATAGGACAAATTGAAAGAGGAGCGTAGGGACTCTAGGGTGGAGGGTGGGATATTGATTGGCATGCCTATTGATTTGGATACATTGACCGTTAAGCCCGATAGGGATGAAAAGATATTGAGGGTGTGTAAAAGATTAGGTAGTGCAGTGTTATGATGGGATAGGAATAGTAACATATCGTCTGTGTACATGCTTAGCTTGTATGTATTATTATTTGTTGTATCTCCTTTGATGTCTGTATGAAGTAGTATTGCTGTAGCTGATGGTTCGATCTCTAGTGCGAATAGCAGTGGAGAGAGAGGGCATCCCTGTCGTCTACCTCTGCCTATGCTGCAAAAATCCGCAGCCTGGTAGCCTTATTCTGGTGGAGGGATTATGATAGAGTACAAAATCTCCATAAATCTAAAAATCTCCAAGAGACACTATCAAATGCCACTTTCAGCCCCGGACCAATTGGCAGCCAAAGGACCAGGCCCTTTTTTGCGATTCGGCACTGCGTCGCTTTAACTGACAATTGCGCGGTTACTTAGGTACTTAGGGTAACCATATGATGATCTGACCAAGAGCAGGGGTGTATTGCTGCGTTTAAGGCTAGAACAATCGCTTCTCGGCCTTTTGGCTCAGATCAAGTGCAGTTTCTGTCTTGGTCTGGGCCTTAAGGTAACGACCGGTGCCAGTCCCTCTCGGCCTTGGGGTGTTTCCTGCGGGTACACCCCTTGCTGCTATTGGGGGGGACGCCACCGGGAGTGAACGAGTTGCGGTCGCCTGACCCTACCATTTTTTGATGTGGCTGTGGGTTAGGAGGGCGTGAGTGATGGTGGGGCCACCGAGCGCTCCCAACACTTTGAGGCTGGTCGTGTCCGAGCCTAGAAGGAACGACGTTGGTCTGCACTTCATTCAGAAGCAGCTGATTGAAGATTTTTTTGGGATGCCGAGAGAAACGATCTTTTGCATGCAGTGTTTTCCTACCACCGGGATGTATGACGTTACTTTCTGGAAAAAGGAAAACCTGCAGACATGTATGCTTCGAAAGGGCGAAAAGGAAGGTGACGAAATGCTGGATGGGATACTGTTCTTGTGTAGCGAGACGAAAGTGCGGCTCCCCATCACTGTGCATATGTACAATCCATTTGTACAGGATGAGGAGATCGCTGCCTTCCTATTCAGGTACTGCGAGTCGGTTTCGGCCGGGGTGAAATTGACAAACGTTCTCGGTACCTTTAACGGGCAGCGTAAATTCTGGGTAACCCTTTCGCCTGATTCGGATGGTATAGGGGGGGTCCGGCACCCCCCTCAGTCCTTCTCCATCGGTAGGAACCGTGGCTACCTTTGGTACCCTGGCCAGCCCCTCTTCTGCCGCCAGTGCTTCACTTTTGGGCATACCAAGGACCAGTGTGGGGCGGGTCTGACTTGCCGCAACTGCTACAAGCAGGGTCATGGAGCCGGTCAATGTCCGGAGAGCAAGAGCTGCCACATCTGCGGCAGTAGGACGCACCTTGCGAGGCAGTGCCCAGAGGTGGCAAAAACAGCTGACCGAACCTCTGGGCCCCCTGTGAGCGTTGTACCACCTGTTGCAGCAGAAGTTAAGAAGGTGCTGTCCTATGCGGATGTGGCAAGGGGGCCTATGACGACCACCGCTGTGAGCTCCGAGGGGCAGGCCACAGTGCTACCTGAGGAAGTGGTGGTGCGGGCTGATGCCTGCCCACCTATGGAGGGTGAGCCAGGCCCCCCCGCCCCTGTTGACGCCGTGGGGACCTCTCCTGTACCGGAGGAGAGTGTCCCGGGTCATCTCATGGCCGAGGGGGAGGCGGATAGCAGCGGTGAGGAACATCAGGAGGAGGAGGAGGAGGGGATGGAAGTGGCGCAGCCTTCCCTGAAAAGGAAGATGGAGGTTGCCGAGTCTCCTCCTCCCTCCCATGTCATAGGCTCCTTCCCGGACTCCTCTGACCCTGGAACACCTGGGCCATCCGATGCGGCGGTCGACTCAGACTCCTCACTGGCCCCGTCCTATGTGAGCACTGGCCAGGTCTCCGACCTGCAGGAGGTGATGGGGTACTGCAGGGTGCCAGAGGGTAAGGTGGAGAAGGCTAAGGGAAAAACAGGAGTCAGTCCCGGGGCGGGGGTGGGGACCAAGGTCAAGACTAGGGCCAGTACTAAAGCCGGTAAGAAGAAGAAGTCATGACAGGAACTCGATCCCTTCCTAATTTTCTATGGACTTACGGGTGTCTTCCCTCAATTGCAGGAGCATTGGGACTGCTGGCAGGCGGGCAGCGGTCTTTAAGAACTTGGCCGGATGTGCCGCCGACATCCTGTGCCTGCAGGACTGCAATTTGAGGGAAGAACCGTACACCGCAAGGTGGCCCCACGGGGATGCGGTGTGGTCGTTGGGTCGGTGTAGGAGTAGTGGTGTGTGTGTGTTGATAAAAAATGGTAGGGTCAAGGTTTTAAGGAAGGTGGAGGTGGAGGTGGGGCGTTGCTTGTTAGTGTTTTTGGAGTTTGGGGGTGTTGTTTTTAAATTATTTTGTGTCTATGCACCGGTGGATAAGAAGGGGAGGGTGGAATTGTTTGAGAAAATGAAGTTGTTTTTAGGGGGGAGGGATCCTGTTGTTGTGTTGGGTGATTTTAATTGTATTTTACGTAGTGGGGATAGGTGTGGGGGTGGAGGTGGTGGGGGGGAGGTGGATAAGTCTGGGAAGGAGTTGGGGGAGGTGTTGCGGTTGTTTGGGTTGAGGGATGTGGGTGAAGGTGGTGGGTTTACGTATTTTAGTGACAAGGGTAATGTTAGGTCACGTATTGATTTTTGTTTTATTTCTAAAAACCTACAGTTGGATTCATTCGCCATCAGTCGGGAGCCGTTCTCGGACCATGGCCGGATCGAATGTGTAGTGAGTATGGGTCCAGAGGTAATGTATGGTAAAGGTGTGTGGAAGTTGAATGTGGAGTTGTTGGAAGATGAGGGTGTAAGGTGTGAGTATGCTGAGTTGTTTGGGAGGCTTAAGAGGAGGAGGAATGATTTTTTGAGTGTAATTGAATGGTGGGAATGGGTGAAAGTGCAGACGAAGAGGTTTTTTGTGAGGAAGGGTTGTGAGATTGCGAGGAAGGAGCGTGAGGTGTATGAATGGTGGCTGAAGAGGTTGTTGTATTTGGAAGAACTGAGAGAATGGGGAGAGAATGTGGGATGTGAATTGGTGGAAGCAAGGAGGAAGCTGAGAGTGTTTATGGAGCGGAGGGGGAGGGAGATTATTTCACAAGCGAGGATGGTGGTGAAAGAGAAGGATGAGAAGTGCACGCGGTTTTTCTTTAAAAAGGTGTATGGTGGGAGAGTGGAATTGTCAAGTGTGTTGGATGAGAATGGGTTGGTGGTGAATGGGAAGGAGAGGGTGGGAGAGGAAATTGGGAAATTTTACTCTCAACTGTATACAGAGAGAAAGAGGGATGAGAGGGTTGAGAAAGATGTGTTGGAGCAGGTGGAGATGTGTTTGGATGTGGAGGATAAGAGTATGTTAGGAGAGAAAGTGAATAAAGGTGAGATTGATGAATGTCTTGGAAGTATGAGGAAGGGTAAGACGCCTGGATGTGATGGGTTGCCAGTTGAGTTTTATTGTACGTTTTGGGATGTGATTGGTGATTGTGTGTATGAAATGGTGATGAAAGTTTTGGAAGAAGGGAGGATGCCTGAGTCAATGTTGGAAAGTGTGATTGTGTTAATTTATAAGAAAGGGGACAAGTGTGATTTGAGGAATTGGAGGCCTATATCATTGTTGAATGTGGATTATAAGTTGGTGGCGAAAGTGTTGGCAAATAGGTTGCGTGCGGTGGTGGAGAAGTTGGTGGGGGAGGAGCAAGTGTGTGCGGTGCCTGGGAGGTCTATTGCGGAAAGTTTGGTGTGCCTGAGGGATGTACTATGGGTTTGTAAGGAGAGGAAGCAGAAGGTGGCGGTGTTGGCGGTGGATTTTGAGAAAGCGTATGATAGAGTGTCGCATGATTTTATGTTTAAAGTGTTGAGGAAAATGGGGATACCTGAGGTTTTGATTGGATGGATTAAGTGTTTGTATAAGGGTATGGTGAGTAAAGTGTTGGTGAATGGATGGATGACATCGGATATTAGGATTGGGTCAGGAGTGAGACAGGGATGCCCGTTATCGCCTGTGTTATTTGTTTGTGTTATTGAACCATTGTTGAGGATGTTGGTAAAAGATAAGTGTGTGAGAGGGGTGGAGGTGCCTGGAAGTGGTGGTAGATTTTTGAAAGTGATTGGGTATATGGATGATGTTACTGTTGTTTGTAAGGATGTGATGAGTTTGAAAAGGGTGAAATTGTTGATTGAGATTTTTTGCATGGCGAGTGGATTCTGTGTAAATATGGGGAAAAGTGAGTGCAAGTTGTTTGGGGTGTGGGGAGGGACTGGACAATGTGGTTGGAAGCTTTGTGTTGGAGGATTGAGGATTCTGGGGGTTAAGTTTGATGTAGATTTGTATGGGAGAGAAAGTTGGCAGGATGTTTTGGCGAGAGTGAAGAAGAAAGTGGATTTTTGGTCTTTAAGGACTTTATCGTTGGATGGGAAGGTGTTGGTTGTGAAAGCTGTTGTGATGCCTGTTTTGTTATTTTTATTTTATGTGTTTCCGGCTCCGGATAGAGTGTTGAAGCAGATTGTGAGAGTGTGTTTTTCTTTTTTTTGGTCGTCGAGGATGGAGAAGCTGAAGAGGGAGAAAGTGATGAAAGGTGTGTTGAATGGTGGGAAAGGTATGGTGAGTATTGAGAAGTTCTTGGTGGTAAAGTATGTAAGTATGTGTGTGAGATTGAGTGAGAAGGAGAGTATTGCAGGGTGTATGATGAGATATGCAAGTGGGAGTGTGTTGCGGAGATATAGTTTGGTTGATGTTGATTTGAGGAAGCCTGTATGTTTTGTTGCGCCGTGGTTTTATGTGAGGATTGATAGGTGTATGAGGAGGTATGGCTTGCAAGAGGTGACGCGGGATAAGTGGTGTGAGAGTAAGAAGATTATGTTGTTGTTGAAAGGGAGGGAGGAGGTGGAAGGGATAGGTGGTTTGAGAGTGGCTGAATGTAAGAAAGTTTGGAAGAATGTGTGTTGTAAGGGGTTGGATAACAGGCAGAAGGATGTTGCGTGGATGGGGGTGCATGGGTGTTTGCCTACGAGGGAGTTTCAGAGGAGGAGGAGGTTTGTGGATAGTGAGGTGTGTCCGAGAGGGGGGTGTGGGGGGATTGAGAGGGTGATTCATGTGTTTTGGGAGTGTCGGTATGCTAGGAAGATATGGATGAGGATGGAGAAAATGGTTAAGGGTTTGACTGGTGTTGACAGGGTAACGTATGAGATGGTGCTATATGGTTTGTGTGATTTAGGGAGGAATGAGGAGAGGTTGTTGTGGATAGTGGTGAATTGTGTTAAGGAATGTTTGTGGGATGTGCGGAATATTTTGATTTTTAGGCAGGAGATTGTGAAGGTGAGGGAATGTGTGGCCATGGTCCGAGGGAAGATTTTTAATTATGTGTATTATGATTTTAAAAAATTAGGTGAGGGTGATGCGAGGAGGGTGTGGAAACTGGAGGAGTGGAAGCAATGGTGTATATAATGTATATAGTGTGTAGTGTGGGATTATGTTATTGATGTTATTTTGTTGTTTGATGTTTTAACGTGTTATTTTTGTCTTTCAGGGTGAGTGCAGGCGGTGATAAAGGGACAGTGTGGAGAAAGTGTTTAGGAGTGATTTTGTTTGTGTAGGGATAGGGTGGAGGGACAGTTTATTTTAGGGATAGTTTGAAATTATGTTTGCTGTGAGGGATGGAAGGGGTGTTTTTGTAAATATTTTTTTTGTATTGTTAGCTGAAATGAACCTTTTTGATATGGAAAAACTTTTGTATTTTGCTGTTATTCTTGTTGTTATGAAAATTTATTGTTGTTCTATTGTTATGATTGTCTTGGGGTTGGGTTTTGTGGGTGGGTTTTGGGAGGGAGGGGGCGGGTCTGTGGGAGGGAGTGGGTGGGTTTATGTAAATATTGTAAAATTTTATTGAAAATGTATTTCTTTTTGTTTTTGTACAAATGTTATGTTTTATTTTGTACATATACTTTTTGATCTATGTTTTCTATGTATTTTACTTGTGAAATTTTAAATAAAAGAATTAAAAAAAAAAAAAATCTGTTCTTATCAGTTGCCAAAGGAGGCGCTGTGCTGGCCCTATTGAGAGGGTTGCAGTCAGCGCTCTCCGATGGCGTAATTAGTACCTGGAAAGCACGTTTTCGGTAGGGACACACCGGGTGCCCTAGGATCTGGGCGGCGGTGTATTGGTCTGAGTCTGAGCCGTGCTGGAAGGGTGCTCCTGGGGAGGATGGGTGCTGTCACTGGTCTGATGCAGAGGGTCGAGTACCTGGCCTTCTGGCCTGGATTGGGGTACCTCTAGCCCCGGACAGTTTTTCAGGAACAGAACGCCGTGAATCCCTTACTGGGGGGGGGGGGGGGATCGGTTAGTAATTCTCAAATGTAATTAGGTAGGAGTGATAGGAGTGACGGTGGAGCCTGATGGCAAGGGCTCTCACCAAGCTTCCTTATCTCCACGCCTTCCTGCCTGGGGTGGGGGCTGCTGTGGTCCGGACCGTTGGTCAGGGCGGTCTTGAAAGCCAATGGAGAATGTGCCCCTGGAGTGGCAGTCCAGGGGTGCCGTACAATCACTGTGTGTGAGGGACACATTGATTTACAGGCACCAAGGTCACTGCACCATCCCTTTAACAGCACGCTTTTTTAGCACCTGCCTCTTGGGCCGGGCCTTTTGGCTAGGACCAGAGGAATTTTTTATTCCTGGCCGGAGGGACTGGTCATTGTCTTGCACAGTGGCCAGTTCTTTCACTCCTCCTCTTCACTATCCCTTCCCCCACTTTATTTTATTTATTCCTTTGTGTGTCACTTTTTGTATTTTTATGTTCTGTACACGTTTAGCACTGTGTGATGAGTAGGGTCACAGGTCCCAAGGCCTGTCCTGAAAGTCTGGGGAGGGGGTGGACATGGCCTTCTGGCTTAGTTCGCCCTCTCTCATAGGGTTGGGGTCTCCCTTCGGGGGAGCCTCACCTAGTATTTGGGTGGGTCTGTCTCAGCAGATCTTCCAGAGAATGGGGTCTGACTGGTTTCGGCCAGGTAGACCAATTTTACGTGTCCTTGTCCCTGTCAGGGGCCTAACGCCACGAGGGATTCAGGACAAGGTCCTCTGATTTTAGAGGACTTGTGTACCCGTTGCACTTTTTTGTCGCACCTCTTTATGTTGTGCACATTTTTTATGCACCGGGTGAGTTTTTGAGTGTGTTTTGCACGCCATCGGCTTTCAATAAAAAAAATAATAATTAGCTAGAACAATAGGGGTGCAAAAAATGTGGTCTATACGTGAGTATGAGGCATGTGGGTGTGAGAAACATGTGGAGTCTCTGGCTCCTATATTTAAAGCCCTCCATGAGTCTATCAATTGTAAGTCATATATATGTGAGGTGGTTGTTTTAGAGAATGTTTTGGAGTTCTGATTTTGTTTGCTTCAATCTAAGCACGGTTGAGGTACTGAGTCTCCGCCTACAATGATGTGAGAGGAGTGATATTGTTGTAGTTTGTTGAAGAATTGTGTGAAAAATGTGGTTTGCGTGTCATTGGGGGGCATATACGTTTGCAAATGTAATGTTTCTACCAGCTAGCGTGCCTTTAACCACTTTCAGACCAGACCAATTTGCAGCCAAAGGACCAGGCCCCTTTTTGCGATTCGGCACTGCGTCGCTTTAACTGACAATTGCGCGGTCGTGCGACGTGGCTCCCAAACAAAATTGATGTCCTTTTTT
The DNA here is from genome assembly GCA_028564925.1 of Lithobates sylvaticus. Classification (NCBI taxonomy): domain Eukaryota; kingdom Metazoa; phylum Chordata; class Amphibia; order Anura; family Ranidae; genus Lithobates; species Lithobates sylvaticus. The sequence continues at coordinate 632,138,346 of CM053027.1, read as the reverse complement.
TCCCACAAATAGAGCTTTCTTTTGGTGGTATTTGATCGCCCCTGCGGTTTTTATTTTTTGCGCTATAAACAAAAAAGAGCGACAATTTAGAAAAAAAAACGCATTCTTTTTTATTTTTTGCTATAATAAATATCCCCGAAAATATATAAAAAAACATTTTTTTCCCTCAGTTTAGGCCGATACGTATTCTTCTACATATTTTTGGTAAAAAAAAAAAAAAAATCGCAATTACCGATTATTGATTGGTTTGCGCAGAAGTTATACCGTTTACAAGATAGGGGATAGTTTTATAGCATTTTTTATTAATAATTTTTTTTTTTTACTAGTAATGGCGGACACATCGGACACATTATGGCGGACACATCGGACATTTTTGACACATTTTTGGGACCATTGTCATTTATACAGCAATCAATGCTATTTCAATGCATTGATTCCTGTATAAATGACAGTTGTAGTGAAAGAGTTAACCACTAGGGGGAGGGGAGGGGTTATGGTGTGTGACGTGTGTGTGTGTTTTTTTACATTAGGGGGCGGGGCTGACGTCTGACGTCATTGATCGGCTTTCCCGATGATTTAAATGCATTGATTCCTGTATAAATGACACTGGCAGTGAAGGGGTTAACCACTAGGTGGCAGTGTAGGGGTTAAGTATGCCTAGGGGTGTGTTTCTAACTGTGGTGGGGGGGGCGTGGCTGTTAGCTAGTGAATGCTGATCTCTGCTCCAATCACAGGGAGCAGAGATCGGCGTGACTAGTTGCTAGGCAGAACGGGGAAGATGCTGTTTATTTCCGCATCTCCCCGTTCTGCCTTCCCGTGAGACGATCGCGGGTGTCCCCGCGGCGATCGAGTCTCGCGGGACCCGCGACCGGACTCATGGGGGTCCCGACCGGCGCGGGAGCATTTAAAAAGGGACTTATATATACGCCCTTATGCCTGTCCGTGCCACTCTGCCGACGTACGTCGGCGTGCGCCGGTCGGGAAGCGGGTAATGTCTAGGCTCAACATTAGAAGTGGTCTGTTGTGTATATTTGCGTCTTGGATGATGTTTGTAACGAATCTGATGTTGTCAGTGATCTGTCTACCAGGAACAAATCCGGATGGGAATGGGGAGATGATTTTGGGAATAATTGTGGCAAGTCTGTTGGCTAGAAGTCTACTGAAAATTTTGAGATTGTTATTTATAAGCGAAATTGGCCTGTCATTTTGGGGTAGTGTGTGGTCATTGTTTGATTTTGGGAGTAACATTTCCTCTGGGAATTGTTCACCTTTTAGAACATTATTATATCATTTTACCAAGTGGGGGATTCGGAGTTGGTGATATTGTTTATAGTACAGGGATGAAAACCCGTCTGGGCCTGGTGCTGAGTTTTTTTTGAGTGATTTAATTATTAGAGCTAGTTCTTCTTCTGAGCACGGGGAATTCAGGACATCCTTTTGTGTTTGGTTTAGTTTTGGAAAAGGGGAGGTTATTCAACCAAGAAAGTGATGAGGGAGGGATTGATGGGATTGATGGGTTTGGTGTCGAGAGAAGGTCAGAATAGAAACTTTTGAATATTGAAAGTATCTCCTGTGGGTGTGTGACCGGTTGATTTGCGCCATTCTTAAGTTTATATATGTGGGTAGTAGGGCTGAAACAACTAATCGATTATGAAATTAATCGATTACTATTTTCATAATCGATTAACCTGCTTCCCGACCGCCTCACGCAGATATACTGCGGCAGAATGGCACGGGCAGGCAAAATCACGTACCTGGACGTGATTAGGTAATTGCCTGCCCGTGGGTCGCGTGCGCGCCGCCAGCGGCGCGCTCGCGACCCGGTCGGGAGCTCCGTGACCCGGGCGCGGGACCAGCGGACCCGATCGCCGCTGGTGTCCCGCGATCAGGTCACGGAGCTGAAGAACGGGGAGAGGTTTGTGTAAACCATGGGTCTTCAAACTATGGCCCTCCAGTTGTTCAGGAACTACATTTCCCATCATGCCTAGTCATGTCTGTGAATGTCAGAGTTTTACAATGCCTCATGGGATGTGTGGTTCTGCAACAGCCGGAGGGCCGTAGTTTGAGGATCCCTGATGTAAACAAACCTCTCCCCGCGCTTCCTACTCTGCCTGTCATTGATTGGCTGTTCCCGGTCATCGGGAAAGCCGATCAATGAAGTCAGACGTCAGCCCAGCCCCCTAATGTAAAAAAACACACACGTCACACACCATAACTCCTCCCCTCCCCCTAGTGGTTAACTCTTTCACTACAACTGTCATTTATACAGGAATCAGTGCATTTAAATAGCACTGATTGCTGTATAAATGACAATGGTCCCAAAAATGTGTCAAAAATGTCCGATGTGTCCGCCATAATGTTGGAGTCACAATAAAAAATCTCTGATCGCCGCCATTACTAGTAAAAAAAAAAAATATTAATAAAAATGCTATAAAACTATCCCCTATTTTGTAAACGCTATAACTTTTGCGCAAACCAATCAATAATCGCTAATTGCGATTTTTTTTTACCAAAAATATGTAGAAGAATATGTATCGGTCTAAACTGAGAAAAAAAAAAATGTTTTTTTTATATATTTTTTGGGGATATTTATTATAGCAAAAAGCAAAAAATATTGCATTTTTTTCAAAATTGTCGCTCTATTTTTGTTTATAGCGCAAAAAATAAAAAAACGCAGGGGCGATCAAATACCACCAAAAGAAATCTCTACTTGTGGGAAAAAAATATTAACTTTCACAGTTCTACAGTAAAAAAAAATGAACCCTTACAGTAGTGATTATCTGCTTTTTTTGTACTATAAAGGGCTCATTTTAGTTTTTTTAACCCCCATTATGTTACTAAACGTCTTAGACCCGGTTCACATCTGTGTGTTTTTTTGGTGCTTTTTGCAGAAACACACTACAGTTCATTTAACATGGTTTCCTATGGGACGCGTTTACCTCTACGCTTCTTTCAGCTGCTGCGTATTTGGAAAGGGTCAGGGACTTTTTTTTTTTTAACGCAAAACTGTGCTTTTTTGGTTCAATATACTTCAATGGAGAAGCTGCAGAAAAGCGTGTAATGTGTTTTTGCAGCAATTTGTGTTTTTTAATTTGCCCAACAACAAATTGGCCAAAAAACAGTATGTCTCTTCTAATAGTATATACAGTATATCTCTTCTAATAGTATATACAGTATATCTCTTCTAATAGTATATACAGTATATATCCTCTAATAGTATATACAGTATATCTCTTCTAATAGTGTATACAGTATGTCTCCTCTAATAGTATATACAGTATATCTCCTCTAATAGCATATATACAGTATATCTCTTCTAATAGTATATACAGTATATCTCCTCTAATAGCGTATATACAGTATATCTCCTCTAATAGCGTATATACAGTATATCGCTTCTGTCTGTTATTCTCAGTTGATTTGATATTTTGCTCCCTAACCATGGTTGGTTGTTTACATTTACCACTGCATAGAGATACAGTATTTAAGAATAGATTGACTTTTTTTTAAAAAACTTTACATATTAACTAAATGATACACCACACTTTTTTTTAACGGTTATTAACCGATTAATCGAAACAATAATCGGGCAACTAATCGATTATGAAAATAATCGTTAGTTGCAGCCCTAGTGGGTAGGTTTTATTGATTGGTTGAGTTTACGAGCGAACATCGTAGAGTAGGAGTTACTGGATAGGAAGAATTTAGCTTTTGACCAGCGGAAGTGCTTTTTCTGCTCTAAATGTTAGGAGAGAGTCCAACTCGTTACGTTTATGTGTGATCACCTTAACCACTTCATTACCGGCGTATAGTCATATGACGCCCACAAGGTGGATCTCCCATCCTGGGTGGGCGTCATATGACGTCCTCGCATTCCCGGCCGCCTGGGGGGGCGCGCGCGCGCCGCCCCCCGGTGCGAGCGCCGCCCCCCGGTGCGAGTGGCCGGCGGCCGCGATGTCCGCCGGGCACCCGCGATTGCCCGTTAAAACAACGGGACCGTGCGGGACCGTGGAGCTGTGTGTGTAATGATGGGGTGTAAACACACAGCTCCACGTCCTGTCAGTGGCTAAGGAGACCGATCATGTGATCCCAGTACGGAGGAACACTGATCGGTCTCCTCCCCTTGTGAGTCCCCTCCCCCCACAGTTAGAATCACTTCTATAGGGAACACATTAACCCCTGCAGCGCCCCCTAGTGTTAACCCCTTCCCTGCCAGTCACATTTACACAGTAATCAATGCAATTTTATAGCAACGATCGCTGTGTAAATGTGAATGGTTCCAAAAAAAAAAGGGAAAAGGCTGCAGGAAGGACTGGAAAAAGGCTGCAGGAAGGACTGGAAAAAGGCTGCAGGAAGGACTGGGAAAAGGCTGCAGGAAGGACTGGGGCAAGGCTGCAGGAAGGACTGGGAAAAGGCTGCAGGAAGGACTGGGGCAAGGCTGCAGGAAGGACTGGGCAGGAAGGACTGGGGCAAGGCTGCAGGAAGGACTGGGGCAAGGCTGCAGGAAGGACTGGGGCAAGGCTGCAAGAAGGACAGGGGCAAGGCTGCAGGAAGGACTGGGACAAGGCTGCAGGAAGGACTGGGGAAAGGCTGCAGGAAGGACTGGGGAAAGGCTGCAGGAAGGACTGGGGCAAGGCTGCAGGAAGGACTGGGGCAAGGCTGCAAGAAGGACAGGGGCAAGGCTGCAGGAAGGACTGGGACAAGGCTGCAGGAAGGACTGGGGAAAGGCTGCAGGAAGGACTGGGGAAAGGCTGCAGGAAGGACTGGGACAAGGCTGCAGGAAGGACTGGGGCAAGGCTGCAGGAAGGACTGGGGCAAGGCTGCAGGAAGGACTGGGGCAAGGCTGCAGGAAGGACTGGGGCAAGGCTGCAGGAAGGACTGGGGCAAGGCTGCAGGAAGGACTGGGACAAGGCTGCAGGAAGGACTGGGGAAAGGCTGCAGGAAGGACTGGGGAAAGGCTGCAGGAAGGACTGGGACAAGGCTGCAGGAAGGACTGGGGCAAGGCTGCAGGAAGGACTGGGGCAAGGCTGCAGGAAGGACTGGGACAAGGCTGCAGGAAGGATTGGGGAAAGGCTGCAGGAAGGACTGGGGCAAGGCTGCAGGAAGGACTGGGGCAAGGCTGCAGGAAGGACTGGGACAAGGCTGCAGGAAGGACTGGGGAAAGGCTGCAGGAAGGACTGGGGAAAGGCTGCAGGAAGGACTGGGACAAGGCTGCAGGAAGGACTGGGGAAAGGCTGCAGGAAGGACTGGGGAAAGGCTGCAGGAAGGACTGGGGAAAGGCTGCAGGAAGGACTGGGGAAAGGCTGCAGGAAGGACTGGGGCAAGGCTGCAGGAAGGACTGGGCAGGAGGGACTGGGGCAAGGCTGCAGGAAGGACTGGGGCAAGGCTGCAGGAAGGACTGGGGCAAGGCTGCAGGAAGGACTGGGGCAAGGCTGCAGGAAGGACTGGGGCAAGGCTGCAGGAAGGACTGGGGCAAGGCTGCAGGAAGGACTGGGGAAAGGCTGCAGGAAGGACTGGGACAAGGCTGCAGGAAGGACTGGGGCAAGGCTGCAGGAAGGACAGGGGAAAGGCTGCAGGAAGGACTGGGGAAAGGCTGCAGGAAGGACTGGGGAAAGGCTGCAGGAAGGACTGGGGAAAGGCTGCAGGAAGGACTGGGGAAAGGCTGCAGGAAGGACTGGGGAAAGGCTGCAGGAAGGACTGGGTCAAGGCTGCAGGAAGGACTGGGACAAGGCTGCAGGTGGAACTGGGACAAGGCTGCAGGTGGAACTGGGACAAGGCTGCAGGTGGAACTGGGATAAGGCTGCAGGTGGAACTGGGACAAGGCTGCAGGTGGACAAGGCTGCAGGTGGAACTGGGACAAGGCTGCAGGTGGAACTGACAAGGCTGCATTGATGGGCATTTAAATGTAAGTTTTTCTCTTTAAACTTCCCTCCTAAAAGTTTTTTTCCTTAAAATTCCCTCCCAAACTTGGGGTGCGCGTTATACGGCGATAAATACGGTAACTGAAACTTTGCATGAAATAAAACTTATACCAAAATGAAAAAAAAAAACATTTGGGGTTGGAAAGAAAGTTGTTTCCCAACCGACTGCGAAGTAATCTGAGACCTATCGGTCCAAAAACTCAGTTTTGTCAACTTACAAATGCGAATTAAGTTTTTGTAAAAAAAAAAGTGATATAACCAGATGTATGAAAAAATATGTGAATTCGCATTTCAGTTGTAAATGAGCCTCTGGGGAGAGGCATCGCTCTAACTGAGTGGGGAAAATCATGGCGACATAGGGTGGAGAGCCACAAAAGAAAAAACCTTCAAACAGATACCTGTGTCAGATATAACTAGAATATACCGCTCTTTAGAGTATTGAGTCAAGAGGGGTGAAACAGAAAACAGATGAAACAAGCATGTTATAGTATAATGACCGGGGCATCTGTAAATAGTCCATAGGGTAGGTATTGAGAATCTTGAGAATCTATCTGGGATAAATGGTGTATATGATATATACTAAATAAACTATCCCCACACCCTGGAAACCAATTCATTTAGAATCGGGAGATTCAGTATATGGACATGAGTGAACTGGTGACCTAAATTTAAAAAAAAAATAAAACAACTAACAAAAATAGTAATTTTTTTTAAAGATGAGGGTAGTAGGGGGTCAGTAGACATGTGCACAACAAAATATATATATATTTTTTTTTCATTTAGTTTCCGTTGATTCGTAAATTCGTAAGTCGTCGGTGTTCATATTCGTAACGATTCGTACATTCGTAAGAGTTATCTTTTCGTTGATTCGTTTTTCTGTTAGTTAAATTTTCGTTCATTCGTTTATTCGAAATTCAGACGCTGAGCACAGAGCGGTGACTGTCAGCTTTTTGTGTGTTGCAAGAAAGTGTGCGCTTTTGTACCCGTTGCCATAACGCAACAAGTGTGAATGAAGCCTGTAATGTTTTAGATATTCTATAACAACTGCTGTACAGATGTACTATCATTAATACACAACCTTTGAACCTACACCACTGTGCAATTTATTATCTGAATTCTGTCAAAGGTCGGTCTCCGAAGAACAATCACTTTTCTGACAGCACTAAAGCTGTAACTATCAGACATTCAGAAGATGATACTGTCACCTCCGGAATTCCTGTTTTTTTCTGCTGAATTGGAATTTTGAATGGGAATACATGCAGTTGCAGAGTCGCCCCTATTCTCTTGAATGGGTTGTGTTTAGTGCAACACAAGGTACAATTTTCACCACATTGCAGCGGTGAGTACTGACATGCAATGGTTAATACTAACATGTCTAGCGGGTGCCTCACTCTGTCACCCGTGACCCCGCCAAGCTGGCCGCCTTGATGTACACAGACTTTCCAAGGACTGTACTAAGCTGCAGGAAGCAGCTGCAAAGCACTCTGGAATATTAAGTCTCAGCACAGAGCAGCCTCACTGACTTTTTAAGAGGCAGGACTACAAATCCCAGCATGCTCTGCTGGCAGGAGAGACTCCATTTTGATTCCTAGAGGAGAGGGCAGTCAGCACGAGGCGGAATAGATCAGACCTGAGGGAGAGATGCTGTCTTTCAGGTGATCTCCCCCGCGTGATTTGGTCTCTGCTGCCAGTTGGGACATCTCGGCTTCTCTTCCTTTTGGCTCAGATCAAGTGCAGTTTCTGTCTTGGTCTGGGCCTTAAGGTAACGACCGGTGCCAGTCCCTCTCGGCCTTGGGGTGTTTCCTGCGGGTACACCCCTTGCTGCTATTGGGGGGGACGCCACCGGGAGTGAACGAGTTGCGGTCGCCTGACCCTACCATTTTTTGATGTGGCTGTGGGTTAGGAGGGCGTGAGTGATGGTGGGGCCACCGAGCGCTCCCAACACTTTGAGGCTGGTCGTGTCCGAGCCTAGAAGGAACGACGTTGGTCTGCACTTCATTCAGAAACAGCTGATTGAAGATTTTTTTGGGATGCCGAGAGAAACGATCTTTTGCATGCAGTGTTTTCCTACCACCGGGATGTATGACGTTACTTTCTGGAAAAAGGAAAACCTGCAGACATGTATGCTTCGGAAGGGCGAAAAAGAAGGTGACGAAATGCTGGAAGGGATACTGTTCCTGTGTAGCGAGACGAGAGTGCGGCTCCCCATCACTGTGCATATGTACAATCCATTTGTACAGGATGAGGAGATCGCTGCCTTCTTATTTAGGTACTGCGAGTCGGTTTCGGCCGGGGTGAAATTGACAAACGTTCTCGGTACCTTTAACGGGCAGCGTAAATTCTGGGTAACCCTTTCGCCTGATTCGGATGGTATAGGGGGGGTCCGGCACCCCCCTCAGTCCTTCTCCATCGGTAGGAACCGTGGCTACCTTTGGTACCCTGGCCAGCCCCTCTTCTGCCGCCAGTGCTTCACTTTTGGGCATACCAAGGACCAGTGTGGGGCGGGTCTGACTTGCCGCAACTGCTACAAGCAGGGTCATGGAGCCGGTCAATGTCCGGAGGGAAAGAGCTGCCACATCTGCGGCAGTAGGACGCACCTTGCGAGGCAGTGCCCAGAGGTGGCAAAAACATCTGACCGAACCTCTGGGCCCCCGGTGAGCGTTGTACCACCTGTTGCAGCAGAAGTTAAGAAGGTGCTGTCCTATGCGGATGTGGCAAGGGGGCCTGTGACGACCACCGCTGTGAGCTCCGAGGGGCAGGCCACAGTGCTACCTGAGGAAGTGGTGGTGCGGGCTGATGCCTGCCCACCTATGGAGGGTGAGCCAGGCCCCCCCGCCCCTGTTGACGCCGTGGGGACCTCTCCTGTACCGGAGGAGAGTGTCCCGGGTCATCTCATGGCCGAGGGGGAGGCGGATAGCAGCGGTGAGGAACATCAGGAGGAGGAGGAGGAGGGGATGGAAGTGGCGCAGCCTTCCCTGAAAAGGAAGATGGAGGTTGCCGAGTCTCCTCCTCCCTCCCAGGTCATAGGCTCCTTCCCGGACTCCTCTGACCCTGGAACACCTGGGCCATCCGATGCGGCGGTCGACTCGGACTCCTCACTGGCCCCGTCCTATGTGAGCACTGGCCAGGTCTCCGACCTGCAGGAGGTGATGGGGTACTGCAGGGTGCCAGACGGTAAGGTGGAGAAGGCTAAGGGAAAAACAGGAGTCAGTCCCGGGGCGGGGGTGGGGACCAAGGTCAAGACTAGGGCCAGTACTAAAGCCGGTAAGAAGAAAAAGTCATGACAGGAACTCGATCCCTTCCTAATTTTCTATGGACTTACGGGTGTCTTCCCTCAATTGCAGGAGCATTGGGACTGCTGGCAGGCGGGCAGCGGTCTTTGAGAACTTGGCTGGATGTGCCGCCGACATCCTGTGCCTGCAGGACTGCAATTTGAGGGAAGAACCGTACACCGCAAGGTGGCCCCACGGGGATGCGGTATGGTCGTTGGGTCGGTGTAAGAGTAGTGGTGTGTGTGTGTTGATAAAAAATGGTAGGGTCAAGGTTTTAAGGAAGGTGGAGGTGGAGGTGGGGCGTTGTTTGCTAGTGTTTTTGGAGTTTGGGGGTGTTGTTTTTAAATTATTTTGTGTTTATGCACCGGTGGATAAGAAGGGGAGGGTGGAATTGTTCGAAAAGATGAAGTTGTTTTTAGGGGGGAGGGATCCTGTTGTTGTGTTGGGTGATTTTAATTGTATTTTACGTAGTGGGGATAGGTGTGGGGGTGGAGGTGGTGGTGGGGAGGTGGATAAGTCTGGGAAGGAGTTGGGGGAGGTTTTGCGTTTGTTTGGTTTGAGGGATGTGGGTGAAGGTGGAGGGTTTACGTTTTTTAGTGATAAGGGGACGGTGAAATCACGAATTGATTTTTGTTTTATTTCTAAAAATTTGCAGCCGGATTGTTTTACCATCAAGCGGGAGCCGTTCTCGGACCATGGCCGGATCGAATGTGTAGTGAGTATGGGTCCAGAGGTAATGTATGGTAAAGGTGTGTGGAAGTTGAATGTGGAGTTGTTGGAAGATGAGGGTGTAAGGTGTGAGTATGCTGAGTTGTTTGGGAGGCTTAAGAGGAGGAGGAATGATTTTTTGAGTGTAATTGAATGGTGGGAATGGGTGAAAGTGCAGACTAAGAGGTTTTTTGTGAGGAAGGGTTGTGAGATTGCGAGGAAGGAGCGTGAGGCGTATGAATGGTGGCTGAAGAGGTTGTTGTATTTGGAAGAACTGAGGGAATGGGGAGAGAATGTGGGATGTGAGTTGGTGGAAGCAAGGAGAAAGTTGAGAGTGTTTATGGAGCGGAGGGGGAGAGAGATTATTTCGCAGGCGAGGATGGTGGTGAAAGAGAAGGATGAGAAGTGCACGCGGTTTTTCTTTAAAAAGGTGTATGGTGGGAGGGTGGAATTGTCGAGTGTGTTGGATGAGAATGGGCTGGTAGTGAATGGGAAGGAGAGGGTGGGAGAGGAAATTGGGAAATTTTATTCAAAACTGTATACAGAGAGAAAGAGAGATGAGAGGGTTGAGAAGGATGTGTTGGAGCAGGTGGAGATGTGTTTGGATGTGGAAGATAAGAGTATGTTAGGGGAGAAAGTGAATAAAGGTGAGATTGATGAATGTCTTGGAAGTATGAGGAAGGGTAAGACGCCTGGATGTGATGGGTTGCCAGTTGAGTTTTATTGTACGTTTTGGGATGTGATTGGCGATTGTGTGTATGAAATGGTGATGAAAGTTTTGGATGAAGGGAGGATGCCTGAGTCAATGTTGGAAAGTGTGATTGTGTTAATCTATAAGAAAGGGGACAAGTGTGATTTGAGGAATTGGAGGCCTATATCATTGTTGAATGTGGATTATAAGTTGGTGGCGAAAGTGTTGGCAAATAGGTTGCGTGCGGTGGTGGAGAAATTGGTGGGAGAGGAGCAAGTGTGTGCGGTGCCTGGGAGGTCTATTGCGGAAAGTTTGGTGTGCCTGAGGGATGTACTATGGGTTTGTAAGGAGAGGAAGCAGAAGGTGGCGGTGTTGGCTGTGGATTTTGAGAAAGCGTATGATAGAGTGTCGCATGAGTTTATGTTTAAAGTGTTGAGGAAAATGGGGATACCTGAGGTTTTGATTGGATGGATTAAGTGTTTGTATAAGGGTATGGTGAGTAAAGTGTTGGTGAATGGATGGATGACATCGGATATTAGGATTGGGTCAGGAGTGAGACAGGGATGCCCGTTATCGCCTGTGTTATTTGTTTGTGTAATTGAACCATTGTTGAGGATGTTGGTAAAAGATAAGTGTGTGAGAGGGGTGGAGGTGCCTGGAAGTGGTGGTAGATTTTTGAAAGTGATTGGGTATATGGATGATGTTACTGTTGTTTGTAAGGATGTGATGAGTTTGAAAAGGGTGAAATTGTTGATTGAGATTTTTTGCATGGCGAGTGGATTCTGTGTAAATATGGGGAAAAGTGAGTGCAAGTTGTTTGGGGTATGGGGAGGGACTGGACAATGTGGTTGGAAGCTTTGTGTTGGAGGATTGAGGATTCTGGGGGTTAAGTTTGATGTAGATTTGTATGGGAGAGAAAGTTGGCAGGATGTTTTGGCGAGAGTGAAGAAGAAAGTGGATTTTTGGTCTTTAAGGACTTTATCGTTGGATGGGAAGGTGTTGGTTGTGAAAGCTGTTGTGATGCCTGTTTTGTTATTTTTATTTTATGTGTTTCCGGCTCCGGATAGAGTGTTGAAGCAGATTGTGAGAGTGTGTTTTTCTTTTTTTTGGTCGTCGAGGATGGAGAAGTTGAAGAGGGAGAAAGTGATGAAAGGTGTGTTGAATGGTGGGAAAGGTATGGTGAGTATTGAGAAGTTCTTGGTGGTAAAGTATGTAAGTATGTGTGTGAGATTGAGTGAGAAGGAGAGTATTGCAGGGTGTATGATGAGATATGCAAGTGGGAGTGTGTTGCGGAGATATAGTTTGGTTGATGTTGATTTGAGGAAGCCTGTATGTTTTGTTGCGCCGTGGTTTTATGTGAGGATTGATAGGTGTATGAGGAGGTATGGCTTGCAAGAGGTGACGCGGGATAAGTGGTGTGAGAGTAAGAAGATTATGTTGTTGTTGAAAGGAAGGGAGGAGGTGGAAGGGATAGGTGGTTTGAGAGTGGCTGAATGTAAGAAAGTTTGGAAGAATGTGTGTTGTAAGGGGTTGGATAATAGGCAGAAGGATGTTGCGTGGATGGGGGTGCATGGGTGTTTGCCTACGAGGGAGTTTCAGAGGAGGAGGAGGTTTGTGGATAGTGAGGTGTGTCCGAGAGGGGGGTGTGGGGGGATTGAGAGGGTGATTCATGTGTTTTGGGAGTGTCGGTATGCTAGGAAGATATGGATGAGGATGCAGAAAATGGTTAAGGGTTTGACTGGTGTTGACAGGGTAACGTATGAGATGGTGCTATATGGTTTGTGTGATTTAGGGAGGAGTGAGGAGAGGTTGTTGTGGATAGTGGTGAATTGCGTTAAGGAATGTTTGTGGGATGTGCGGAATATTTTGATTTTTAGACAGGAGATTGTGAAGGTGAGGGAATGTGTGGCCATGGTCCGAGGGAAGATTTTTAATTATGTATATTATGATTTTAAAAAATTAGGTGAGGGTGATGCGAGGAGGGTGTGGAAACTGGAGGAGTGGAAGCAATGGTGTATATAATGTATATAGTGTGTAGTGTGTAGTGTGGGATTATGTTATTGATGTTATTTTGTTGTTTGATGTTTAACGTGTTCTTTTTGTTTTTCAGGGTGAGTGCAGTCGGTGATAAAGGGACAGTGTGGAGAAAGTGTTTAGGAGTGTTTTTTGTTTGTGTAGGGATAGGGTGGAGGGACAGTTTATTTTAGGGATAGTTTGAAATTATGTTGCTGTGAGGGATGGAAGGGGTGTTTTTGTAAATATTTTTGTTTATTGTATTATTTGAAATGAACCTGTGATACCTTTGATATGAGAAAACCTTTTGTTATTTTGTATGTTATCTTATTTTTTGTTGTTATGAAAATTTATTGTTTTACTATTGTTATGATTGTCTTGGGGTCGGTTTTTGTGGGTGGGTTTTTGGGAGGGAGTGGGTGGGTCTTTGGGAGGGAGTGGGTGGGTTTATGTAAATATTGTAAAATTTTTCTTGTTGAAAATGTATTTCTATTGTTTCTGTACAAATGCTATGTTTATTTTTATTTGTACATATACCTTTTTGATCTATGTTTTCTATGTATTTTACTTGTGAAATTTTAAATAAAAGAATTAAAAAAAAATCTGTTCTTATCAGTTGTCAGAGGAGGCGCTGTGCTACTCCCAAAGGGGAGGGCTATGCAAATCTGATGGTGTAATTGTACCTGGATGGTCTGTCTCGGTACGGGCCACATTAAGGCGCTCTTAGGCTATAGAGGCCAATGATGCTCATATCCGAGCAGGCTTGAAGGGTGCTCTTGGTGAGGATGGGTGCTGCATTTGGTCTGGCCAAAGGGCTGGGTTTTCCTGGCCTTCTGGCTAGGACTGGTGTGGTCGCTGTTCCTGTCAGCATCCGGTGGAGGAGCTGGCATCACCCTGAAGAGGGGTTGGAGTGGTGCTATGCAAATCCGCCAGGTTGATGGGGACCTGGAAAGGCTAGTACCGGTGGAGGCTGCTCTCCCCGAGAAAACCTGGAAGGGCTCTCTATCTGGCAGGAATGGAGGGCCGCACTGGTCTGGCTGAAGGTCGGACCTGAAAAGAAGCCCATGGTGTATGTGCTCCTGCAGTGGCAGTCCAGGGGTGCCGTACAATCACTGTGAGTGAGGGTCACTTTGATTTATGGCACCGCGGTCACTGCACCATATCACACTTTTTTTCCTCCTGGGCCGGGCTTTTTGTCTGGGACCGGTGGAATTCTTGATTCCTGGCTGGGGGGCCTGGTCATTGTTTCACACAATGACCACTTTTCACTCTCCTCTCCACTTTCTTTTATTTAAACCCATGTTTGTCACTTTTTGTATTTTTATGTTTTTTACACCGTTTGCACATGTGACTGGTATGGTGTAGGCCTGCCCTGAAAGTCTTGGGAGGGGGTGGATATGGCCTTCTGGCTTGGTTTGCCCTCTATCATGGGGTCTCCCTTCGGTACTTGTATTTGGGTACTTGGACCAAGTGTAAAGTACCCCAGTCCCCGTATGGAGCCTCACGTCCTAGGGGATCAGGGCAAGGCCCTCTGATTTTAGAGGGCTTGTGTACACCCTTTGCACATTTTTGTGTTTCACTCGTTATGGGTGTGCACATTTTTTGGGCACCGGGTGAAGTTTTTGAGTGTGTTTCACATGCCATGGGCTTTCAAATAATAAAAAAAAAAAAAAACGTGTTTATGGGTATTTACTTATTTTATAAGATTTACCCACAATCCCATGTTTTTCTCACACAGTTAAGTGGGAGAAACTGATTCTGTTGAAAAGGTACTGTTATATTTGAACTAAATCATATATGTATATGCTATATGTTATAACATAATAATTTTATTATTTATCTATTTACTGTGAAATTACTGGTTGGAAGTTATAACTTCAAACTTTAGTAATTTGTCCGTTAAGCCACCTGCTTGAGTATAGATTTTGAAAATATTGTAAATTACCTTAAAAACAATATATAATAATTATTTGTATATTACTTACGGTAATTAACCCCTTGCCACCCAGGTCAATGTGTGTGTGTGTGTGTGTGTATATTTTTTTCTTGTAGACACCCTAGGGAAGAAAATGGTAATTGTTGCAATTTTTTATGTCACACGGCATTTGCCCAGCAATTTTTTTAAATGCGTTTTTTGGGGAAAAAAACTGTTTCATGAATAAAAAGAACACTAATGTTAGCCTGATTATTTTGTATTATGTGAAAGATGATGTTACGCCGAGTAAATATATACTTAACATGTCACCCTTTGAATTGCGCGCACTTGTTAAAATGGTGCAAAGCTTCAGAACTTATAAATCTCCATAGGTGACGCTTTAAAATTTTTTTACAGGTTACATGTTTAGAGTTACAGAGGAGGTCTAGTGCTAGAATTATTGCTCTCGCTCTACCGATCGCGGCGTATGTAACCTGTGTGTATCTGGCACAGATACTAGCCAGTGCCCCACCAGCCACTGACCTCACTGCACGTCCCTGCTGTATATGCAGTGGGTGTGTGGGGCAGCTTATCTAGGAGGTTAAGCCATTGTATGCTGATTTGAATAAAGTGGTTAAAGTTGGGCCTGTGGTGTCAGGGGACAGTAGAGAGAGGCCTGACACAAAGAGGGTCATTCCTCTGCTCTCCTCCTGCCTGGACTCATAAAGTTGACCTGAGTAAAGGTAATCAATCCGATTTAAAGTGTCATATTGTGCTTTATTTACCATTTAAGTATGTCTCTGCTCTTGGGGACATTCTAAGGTTTGGAATCCCCGAAAGCAGCTTGAATATAGGATTGAGTATTGCTCTTAAATCTCAGTTATTGCTCTCTAGTTGATTACTTGACTATATACTGTTACTGTCTGTTATTCTTCCACAGAAATATTGCAGTAAAGACAAGTTCTGTGTTTTATCATAACGTGTGTGTGTTTCTCATTGGTCATTGCACTTACACTATTGCCAGAGGGGGCTGAAGCTGTTATTAGGGTTAAAAAGGCAGAGTAACGAACTGAACAAACAAAAGCAGCTCCTTCGGGGGTATTGCTACACATGCAACTGGTAAAACTCCAGTTCGACCGCCTGTTTTTACAACCCTCCTGGCCACTGTGTAAACTCAGCCTTACTGTTATGTTTTATTTTTAATACATTTGGTTTCATAAGAAAATACATTTAAGTCTGCATCCTACCTGTTCGGGGGCATAGGTACCGAACCCGATCACTGGCATCTTGTGCCCATCGTTCAGAACCACATAGGAGTCTGCTTTTAGGGCCATTGTCTGCGTCTGCTTCCTATCTTGCACACTGACTTCTTTGCTAGTTATGTATTTGTATTTGACTTTATTCCATCTCGAACCCCTCCTCCTGGTCAGCCTGGAATCTGCACATGCTACAGAGAGTTTAACCACTTGTTGGCAATCACCTCATTTGCTGCACATCCGTTTAAGCTTGTAGAAAATAAGAGGACTGCCAGCACAGGGTTAAACATTCACATTTTCTTTGTAGTCTAGCCCTTATAGTGAAGATTGATAGATCTCTGCAGTAGTCAATCACAAACAATGTAGCAATGACACCTGTGACATCCAGAGGGGACAGAGTGTTTTGCAGTGTCACAATGACTTTACCTGTATCAAGTTTACAATGGAATTACAATGCAACCTGTGATATTACATCATGCTTTGTTCCTGACCTTCCCATCTGTTTTCTTATGGAGGTTTCCTTTGTTAAGTCAGTCCCAACATTTTCAAAGTTTAAGACCCCTTCCACACCAAGGGCGTTTTGCAGGCGCTATATCGTTAGAAATAGCGCCTGCAATCCGCCATAAAACAGCTGCACCATTGTCTCCAGTGGGAAAGCCGGAGGAAAAGTCCAGCCAGCAGCTTCTTTGGAGCGGTGAAGGAGCGGTGTGTTTACCGCTCCTCCACCGCTCCTCCACCACTGCTTCCCATTGAAATCAATGGGGCAGCGCTCTAATACCGCCGGCAAAACGCCGATATTGCGGCATATTGCGGGCGGTTTTAACCCTTTCTCGGCCGCTGCTGCTAAAAATATTGGCGTTTTACCGCCGACGCTATAGGTGACTCAGTGTGAAAGGGGTATAAATCAAAGTGTATCAAAACTCAGGAAAAAATTATATATTGCAGTGTACCAAATGTCCCAGTAAAAATTATTTTTAAATAAATATGTGTGCGTGTATATGCATAGTTATCAGTTTATATGCGTTTGGTGTTTGAGCATAAATGCATTTTACTGGCAAGAATATTAATTTATTGTGGCCATTGGAATACATTTACGCACATTCATCATCTTTTATACACATTTAGACGCGCTTGCACCTGTATAAGCATTTTTATCTGCCAAAAGGTTCTCTCAGAATGTATCTTTGATAAAAGGCCTTAGATGGGATGACTGCATTCATTTTTCAGCTTTTTCCCCCTGAATTTTGGTGATTGTTCCAGTAACACACTTCCTGTTCTAGGGAGGAAAATGCTCACTCACTGCACTGTATCTACAGTACCTTGAAAAAGTATTCATACCCCTTGAAATTTTCCACAATTTGTCATGTTACAACCAAAAACGTAAATGTGTTTTATTGGGATTTTATGTGATAAACCAACACAAAAAGGGTTATTTACGAAAGGCAAATCCACTTTGCACTTTAAGTGCAAACTACAAGGCATTTTATCATAACGCGTATTTTTATTCAGGGCGTAAAGAGAATTCATGTCCTCCTCCCCCAGTTGGAAGTCAAATACCTGCAGATGCAGTTGTTATACATTGTTATATATTGTGTGTTCGTTTACTTTGCTCTTTCTTACTAAATAAGGGTGGTTCAGCCGGTTCTTGTAAACACAAAGGGGGTTATTTACGAAAGACAAATCCACTTTTCACTGAAAGTGCACTTGGAAGTGCAGTCGCTGTAAATCTGAGGCGTAGATCTGAAATGAGGGGAAGCTCTGCTGATTTTATTATCCAATCATGTGCAAGCTAAAATGCTGTTTTTTAATTCTCCTTGCATGCCCCCCTCGGCTCTACAGCGACTTTACTTCCAGGTGCACTTTCAGTGCAATTTCAAGTGCAAAATGGATTTGCCTTTAGTAAATAACCCCCAAAGTGGCACATAATTGTGAAGTGGAAGGAAAATGATAAATGGTTTTTAAAATGTTTTACAAAAAAATATGTGAAAAGTGACATTTTGCCCGTTCTTTGCAAAATAGCTCAAGATCTGTCAGATTGGATGGAGAGCATCTGTGAACAGCAATCTTTAAGTCTTGCCACAGATTCTTAATTGGATTTAGGTCTGGACTTTGACTGAGCCATTCTTACACATGAATATGCTTTTACCTAAACCATTCCATTGTAACTCTGGCTGTATGTTTAGGGTTGTTGTCCTGCTGGAAGTTGAACCTCCACCCAATCTCAAGTCTTTTGCAGACTCTAAAGCCCCATACACACGCTCGGATTATCCGAGGACCAGGTCCGTCGGATCATGTCCATCATACTTTGTCTGATGTTGGTTTTGCGTACACACGGTCGGACAAAGTTGTCGGAAAATCCGATCATTCTGAACGTGGTGACGTTTGTTGCCTACGACGGGACTACGTAGAGGCTAGTAGCCAATAGCTTTGGTCTTGTAATGTGATCTGAGCATGCGTAGCACTTTGTCCGTCGGAATTCGCTACACACGATCGGATTTGGTGTGATCGGACTTTGTTGTCAAAAAATCTATCCAGCAGGAGATAGGACTTTGTCCGTCGGACAATCCGATGGAAACTGTCCGATGGTGCCTACACACGGTCGGAATTTCCGACAACATTGTCTGATAGGACAGAATCCATCGGAAAATCCGACCGTGTGTATGGGGCTTAACAGGGTTTCTTCTAAGATTGCCCTGTATTTGGCTCCATCCATCTTCTCATCAACTCTGACCAGCATCCCTGTCCCTGCTGAAGAAAAGCATCCCCACAACATGATGCTGCCACCACCATGTTTCACGGTGGGGATGGTGTGTTCAGGGTGATGGGCAGTGTTAGTTTTCCGCTACACATAGCATTTTGCTATGTGTGTACCACAGCACACCAAAACATCTGTCACACACAGATTCGGTTGAAATGTTTTCTAATGCAGTTTAAACCTTTTTAATGTGGTTAAAATGTATATTAATGTAACGAATTCAAACGTATTTAAAATAACGAAACAAACTTTCGGCCAAAAATTTGAGTCTGTCCTGTGGTGTCCACATCTGACCCTGGCTTGTCTTTGACCTTGATCCTGCCTGCTCCTTTAATTACCACGCTTCCCGCCTGTTACCGACCTGCCTTAAGCTTTGGCATCTGTTGCAGTATCCCCTGCCTGTGTATGACCCAGCCTACCTGTACCTGCCTGTGGTGCTCCATATCCCTCAAGGCTGATCTGCTGCCTGCCAATCCCTGCATCCAGGTGTGCGGTGTCCGGATATCAGCTGATCCAGTTTCCAGCCTGCTCGCTGCCCGGATCTCTCAACTCGCTGGTATTCCTCCCTGTGGCATCAGGAACCCCGGAGCGACTCCTCTAACAACTAACCCACCAGGCACTCATACCACTCTGCACTCCCGAGCCTCCTGTTTGCTCTATTAGTGCCCGCGAGTCAGATATGTAAGGGAGGCTTTCCTCTGCACTATCGGGCTCATCTACAAGGTATGTGAGAACGTGACAATGCGGTTGAATAGTTTATTAACCACTTCAGCCCCTGACCAATTGGCAGCCAAAGGACCAGGCCCCTTTTTGCAATTCGGCACTGCGTCGCTTTAACTGACAATTGCGCGGTCGGGCGACGTGGCTCCCAAACAAAATTGGCGTCCTTTTTTTCCCACAAATAGAGATTTTTTTTGGTGGTATTTGATCGCCCCTGCAGTTTTTATTTTTTGCGCTATAAACAAAAATAGAGTGACAATTTTGAAAAAAAAATTCAATATTTTTTGCTTTTTGCTATAATAAATATCCACCAAAAATATATAAAAAAACGTTTTTATTTTACTCAGTTTAGGTTTTATAGCATTTTTATTAATATTTTGTTTTACTAGTAATGGCGGCGATCAGCTTTTTTTTATTGCGACTGCGACATTATGGCGGACACATCGGACATTTTTGACACATTTTTAGGACCATTGCCTTTTTTACAGCAATCAATGCTATTTAAATGCATTGATTCCTGTATAAATGACACTGGCAGTGAAAGAGTTAACCACTAGGGGGGGGGAGGGGTTATGGGCTGTGACGTGTGTGTGTTTTTTTACATTAGGGGCGGGGCTGACGTCTGACGTCATTGATAGGCTTTCCCGATGACCGGGAACAGCCGATCAATGACAGGCAGAGTAGGAAGCGTGGGGAGAGGTTTGTTTACACAGACCTCTCCCCGTTCTTCAGCTCTGTGACCAGATCGCAGGACACCAGCGGCGATCGGGTCCGATGGTCCCGCGGCCGGGGTCACGGAGCTCCCGACCGGGTCGTGAGTGCACCGCTGGCGGCGCACGTGCGACCCACGGCCAGGCAATTAAAGGGCCATGTACCTGTACGTGGTTTTGCCTAGCCGTGCCATTCTGTAGACGTATATCTACATGAGACGGTCGGGAAGCGGTTAATGCGGTTGAAATGTTTTCTAATGTGGTTGAAATGTTTATTAATGCAGTTGGTATGTTTTCTAATGCAGTTGAAATGTTTATTATTGCGTTTGAAATTTTTTCTAATGCGGTTGAAATGTTTATTATTGCGTTTGAAATGTTTTCTAATGCGGTTGAACTGTTTATTAATGCTGTGGAAAATGTTTTTAAATTTGGTTAAAATGTTTTTGAATTTCGTTGAAATGTTTTCAAATGTGGTCGAATTCGAATGAGAATAAACTAAACAAATTCCGAGAATGAATTAAACAAATTTAACAAATCTAACTAAACTAAACAAAATTGGTTAAATAAAGAATCAAATTTTTTGTTTTGCACATGTCTATTTTTCATGGGTAATTCTAGACAGAGGTACATTTTTCTAGGTGCAGCTTAGGCACAATTAACTCTTCTAGAAGTTCCGTATAGCATAGCAAATCTTTTTTTTTTTTTTGAGTTCCACGTTAAAGTGGTTGTAAACCCTTACTTGCCCAGTGAAGTGACTGGCCTCAGGTGATACACAGAGATTAAACAAATCCTCCTACATAAGTTGTACCCGTTTATCTGCTGTCGTCTCTTCTCTACATCCGTTCAGTGCTGAATTTATAAAGCATTCCAGAGTTCAGAAAAAAGGGGGCAGAAAACTGATATAACACTCTGTAGAGCTCAGTGAGGAGAGCTCTGAGAGCTGATTGGAGGGAGCTCCCTGCTCCACACAGCACACAGGAACAGAGCTAAGGCTGTCCCTCCCCTGTTGCCACTTCTCTCTTGGTGTCAGGAAAACTTGTCAGAAGTGATTCATGCTGATAGAAGAGGAACGAAACAAAAGACAGAAATTACACTTAGTGCTCTTAACTGAGACAAGTACACACTATGCACTTCAGCTCCAGGAATTTTCTGGCACGTTTTGTTTACAGTAGAATCTTTTTTGCTTGAAAATTACTTAAAACCCCCAAATATTATATATTTTGTTTTAGCAGAGACCCTAGAGAAAAAAATGGCGATATTTTTATGTCACTCAGTATTTGTGCAGCAGTTTTTCAAACGCAGTTTTCTTTTTTTTTAATAATTACACTTTAATGAATTCTAATGCAAAAAAACACAATATATAAACCATTTTTTTGTACAATATGAAAGATTATGTTATGCTGAGTAAATAGATACCTAACATGTCATGCTTTAAAATTGCGCACGCAATTGTGGGATGGCAACAAACTATGTTACTTATGTAAAGAGACAAAAAAGAACAAAAAGAACTTGGTTGTACTTTAGAGACAACTGGGACACTAAATAGTGTAAAACCAAATAATTTTATTTGACCAAAACAGAATAAAAACTGAGGATACATGTAATGTGCCCCAGTTAAAAACATGCATAAATGCATCATACAGAGATAAAGTAATACATCAAAATAACACTAAAGTAATCTTCCAGGCAGCTAAGCAATTGGATGAGTTCTTGTGTATCTATTCACTAAATGGATAAAAAATATACATTACCACAGGGGTAGGCAACCTTTTGAGCAGTGTGCCGAAAAATATTTTCAAAGAAATTGAGCGTGCCGATTTTATAACAAAAATGTCAACTTCACACTCTCAATCATGAAAAGGATTTTTTATAACATAAATGCTGTAAACTACTTCGTAGTGAGAAATTAACATCCTGCACTCCCACGCCTCAGATTAGCCCCAATTCCTGCAATTCCACACCTCAGATCACTATCCCCCCTGCAAATCTGTTTCACCACTGTACCCCCTGCACATCTGCCCCACCGCTGTACTACCCTGCTCATCTGCCCCACCACTGTACTATCCTGCTCATCTGCCCCACCACTGTACCACCCTTCTCATCTGCCCCACCAATGTACCCCCTTTCTCATCTGCCCCACCAATGTACCCCCTTTCTCATCTGCCCGACCACTGTTACCCCCCGCACATCTGCCCCCACCACTGTACCACCCTTCCCTTCTTTCCCACCACTGTAACCCCTTGCTCATCTGCCCCACCACTGAACCATCTTCTCATCTGTCCTAACACTGAGCTTAACTGCTCATCTGCCCCACCACTGTAACCTCCTTTCTCATCTGCCTTCTTGGAAAGCTTAATAGTTACATTGTATAATACAGAAGATACATTTAGGGACATGCCATGGTCAGCCTATACCTGCACTTCCCAATACATGTACCCATGCCCATGTACAGTGAACGTTTGGGACTTACTCTTGAATATTACCACTCCTTTTCTTGATGATCTACTGTGGGGTGGAGTAAGAGCAGAGGACCCCCCCCCCCCCCCAACACCAACCTTTTCTCCCTGGCTCGCACACACCCCCCACCTCCCTTTGTTTCCCTCCAACTTTTCACCTTTTCAGCCTTTCTGATCCCGATTAGTTTTGGGTTTTGTAATTTCCAAGATCCCCTTCCCTCCCATTTTCATTCCCTATGGCAAAGGGACTGTAGTTAACTATATGTTAAAAATATATACCTTGCCCTGAGCAGGATACTTACCCATTGTAGCGCCAAGATTAAAGGAGAAATGTCTGATCCACAAATATTACACCCCTTCTGCTTTATTTTCTTACAGGGAGTCAAGACTTCGGTACCCCCAATCAGACATTACCATACTGTTTCTGTCTTTTCAGACGGTATCTATTTTTGTATGACCTGTTATGCTCTGAGACAGTCTTGTACTACTGCAAAGTCATGATGTAACCTTTACTCCAGTCCTGGAATATACTGTATATTGTAAGTGCACAAGGTAATAAAGAAATTAACATTTAAGAAGAAAAAAAAAAGTGCTCACGGATAGTATACTATGTGTTCTCTATGATATATACACATACTGTGTTTCTCATTAAAAATAACAGAATGAGTATCACAAGATAATCAGATGATGTAATGTGTGTCAAATCCACAAGAATACACAGAAAACTCCCAGTAATGGTGGAACCATTGTATTTACCATACCTTGAAAAGTGATGTGTCACCATTATGCGGCTAATGCCTATCTTACACAAATACTAATCCTGTGTGTAGGGCTTTTTATCATGAATAAGAATGGGTGTGTAATATTTACCATACTATTGATTTACATACCTGAAAAGCATGCTCAAAGGTCAAACCTTACACACTTTATGTCTACATGGTCATTAATAGCCCAACCCATCCAAAACCAATCTGATATTTATAGGTTTGTACATGCAGCCATTAAAATAGGGTCCTGTTTTTTTTTATTTGTGTATTCCTTTATCAAAATTATGGAGGATGAATATAGTGTGGGGCACTTCAAATCCTCACGGTGGGGGGGTATAGAATCTACCAGGCCAACAGATGACTTATGCCCCGTATACACGGTCGGAAAATCCGACCACAAAATCCATCGGATTTTTTCCGACGGATTTAGTCCGACACTGGTGTTGCATACACACGGTCGGACAAAGTTGTCGGAAAATCCGATCATTCTGAACGTGGTGACGTTTGTTGCCTACGACGGGACTACGTAGAGGCTAGTAGCCAATAGCTTTGGTCTTGTAATGTGATCTGAGCATACGTGGCACTTTGTCCGTCGGAATTCGCTACACACGATCGGAATTGGTGTGATCGGACTTTGTTGTCGGAAAATTTTTTGAGCAGGAGATAAAACTTTGTCCGTCGGACAATCCGATGGAAAATGTCCGATGGTGCCTACACACGGTCGGAATTTCCGATAACATTGTCCGATAGGACAGAATCCATCGGAAAATCCGACCGTGTGTATGGGGCTTAAGTCTACTGAACCTCTCAGCACTGGGCTCCTGGATTCAAGCTGGCTCATTGGGTATAAAGAACACTGGATGAAAAAAAGAGTGTGGATGTTGCCTCCGTGATTCCATGGATTTTCTCTAGATGTCCTAGTTTACACAAATAATTCAAAAACGTACATCTACTCAAATTGCCTTTTACTCAGATTAACCGCTTTAGGGCCGCCTGTGTTGTACTGCAGACGGGCAGCTCCCACAAGCACAATAATGTACCTGTGCATTGCTGCCTGTTTCTGGGTTCAGGCCGCCAGTGTGTGCGTGCAAAGCAGGAAAAAAAAAAGGAGATTTTTAGTTTGAAAAAAAAGCAGCACATTTTACACACATTAACACTTGTTAGGCACACACCTAACCCCTTGATTACCCCAAGATGTTAAGCCCTTCCCAGTACAGTGACAGTGTATAGTATTATCACTAACCACTGTATTGGTATCACTGGTGATGTCAGGGTCAGATTGCCGACCACACCAGTTCCACTATGAGTCACTGATCACTGCCATTACAGTATAGCGTCATTATCTGCGTAAATTCCAGTATATATACCATAGATTGTAGACGCTATAGCTTTCACACAAACCAATAAATATACACTTATTGGGATTTTTTTTTTTTTTTTACAAAAGACTAGCAGAATACATTTTGGCCTAAATTTATGAAGAATGTTTATTTTTTTTATTTATTTAATGTATATGTTTTATAGCTGAAAGTTCAAAATTTTGAGTTTTTTTTCATGTATATAATAAACAATAAAAAACCCAGTGGTGATCAAGTGCTAGGGGAGTTGAATATAATTGCAGCATCGATGCATTGCAATTGGGACGTTTGCGATGCTGCACCGTTGCGAGTCGGCCGAATCTATTTTTTATGACGTCGTCCGTCGCTCCACTCCGTGCAGTGCTCTGCCTCTCAGGGAGAAACACGGAGGAAGAGCCAGCATGGTGGCTAAAGCCCCCTCCACTCCCCTTCGCCGAAGTAGAAAGTCAGCTGATGAGCTGACAGCCAGTACAGTGCAGGGGGCGGGGCTCAAGCAGACCCGACATCAGGAGAGGCTTCACTGGAGGCACCGGAAGGGGGATAACACATTGAGCATCATGGAGGAGGGGAAATCGACTGACATTGAGAGCAGGTAAGTGCCAGTGTCACTGATCCTATCCCTCCACTACCATCACCCCTCTGCCTGATCCCACCATCCGTCTGCCTGATCCCTCTGATCCCACCATCCTTCTGCCTGAACCCTCTGCCTCTGATCCCACCATCTGTCTGCCTGATCCCTCTGCTTCTGATCCCACCATCCGTCTGCCTGATCCCACCATCCCTCTGCCTTATCCAAGCCATCCCTCTGCCACTAATCCCACCACCCCTCTGCCTGCTCCCAGCCATCCCTCTGCCACTGATCCCACCACCCCTTTGCCTGATCTCAGCCATCTCTCTGCCACTGATCCCACCACCCTCTGCCTGATCCCAAAGTAGCGCAGTCCTAAATACTAAAAAAATGGCGTGGTCAAGGAGAGGGTAAAACCTGCTAGAGCTCAAGTGGTTAAAGTGTATATAAAGCCTTACAATGAATTTTCCGTTTGCTCCCTTTTAGACTGTTAAATATACTATTGACAATGTTTTGTTAAAGGAGGATTTTGCTTAGTCGGGAAAGGTAAGAGAAGTTGATGGTTTAGTTTAAAATAGACTTTCGAGCCTCATGCACACAGGCACTTCATACCACTAGACGCAGTTCTATGTTAGCCTTTGTGGACATGCACATCAGGTGTTTAGATCAGTATTTTAAAGTGAAACTAAAGGCAGGGGTTTTATTCCATAAAATAAAAATGATGTTATACTTACCTGCTCTGTGCAAGGATATTGCACAGTGTGGCCCAAAACCTCATCTTCTGGGGTCCCCCCATGGTGCTCCCTGCTCCGCCTCCTCTCCGTGTGCCACCATAAGAAGCTGCTTCCTATGGTGGCACATGTGAGGGCTCGCTCCCTGAGCCAGGCTGCATGTGTCCAAAGACACACTCAATGCACCTCGGCTACGCCCCCCTCACTCCTCACTGGCTCTGACAGCAGCAGAGGCCAATAACTCCCGCTGCCATCAGAGCCTCAAGTGAATACAGAAAGAGGAGAGAAGAGCTGCAGCAGAAGGACACAGCGCTGGATCAAGAATGAACGTAGGTAAGCATTTTAGGGTGGGCTGGGAGAGCTGCTTATGAAAGGTTTTATATGCATTAGGAAAATATCCTTTTGACTTTGGAACCACTTTAAGAGCAGCATTTACAGGCATAAAAAGATATGCACCCAAGCTGTGTTCAGAGAGGAGCTTATGAGCATAATTTCGGCATGTGGATATGTAAATGTGTGTAAACGCACATAAACGTGCGAATATGCACATAAATGTATTCTGATGGCTAGAGTAAATTATTATCCTGGCCAGTAGAATGCATTTGCTCTTAACACTATAATTACATAATTGTACGTACAAGAGGGATATACTGTATGTATAAGAATATGTTAATTTGTTGGATATATGTACATTGTACTTACAAGCATCTATATGTAGCCAAGTCCCGAGCCTCTCCAGGCCTAATGGTGACCTCCAGAGTTAAGGACAGCTGACATCCTTCTGTGTAGAGTGGGTTACGGGGCATGGTGAGTGCAATGTAAGGTAGATTAATGGGCGCCAGACACTTCTTGAATGCAAAGAGATTTATTTTCTCTTAACAGAACTGTGGGAGAGAGGGTTAGGGCCAGGACACCCATTAGTAGTTGCAATGTTAATTAGACTTCTATAGGTAGACAGCCATGCAGGGAAAGGCACCCAGCCAGACAACAGATCTGCATGTGTAGACACGCTGTCTCCTATGACAACAATCTTGAACAGTTTCTAACAACGGTTGTAATGAGCTCTTTCACCTCCTCCACAATCTCCTTCTTAGATCTTCACTCAACTGTGCTCCCAGTCTATCACCTAGACCCGCTGATCCACTGCCACTGGATCTCCTGAGCTCTTCCAATCTTCTCACTGAGTATCTTCCTCAAGCATCACCCCCGCGTCCCTATTGATTCCCTTGCTTGGCACTCACAAATACTCCTCAAGCGTCACCCCACTGGCCTGCTCGGTCCCTGGCTTGGCACACAAGACTGCTCTGCAAGCATCACCTCCGCTTGCTGGGTCCCTGGCTTGACACCTACTGAAGTTTCCCAATTTTTCACCGTCCCCGGTTGGTGAGAATACTTCTCTGGTACTTGCTTCAGCTACTCACGGTGGTCCCTAGTAATAAGATGGACGGTCCTTTAGTGGCGACAGCTTCCCCTCTACCACGACAGGTTCTCCGGCTGGCAGAACCATCACTTTTGTTTGGACTGCAAGCCGGAGTCCCAACTCTTCGCTGCTCTCTCTTGCATCTGGATAGGCCCTCAGACAGCCTAGCAGCCAGATGTCCCTCGGATAGGCCTCAGGCTTTGGCCTAGCAGCCCGGGGCATTACAACACTCGTCCACCCAGACAGCCGTCCAGGTGGCACAGAACCCTGATCACCTGACCTCACCCAAATAAATAGGCTCTTCCAGCAGGCAGAGGGACCCAAGAAAATTCCTGCCCATTGGCTGAAACACCCCATCTATTCCTAATCTGTCCTTGCAATGCCCTTGTCTTATATAATGCCACCAGATACCTGGCCATCTAGTGACAAAATAGAGAAGTGCAGCAATTCCAGAATTAGGGTGGAATCAATTGACCTCCTCATTCGGCCAAGGCAACTATCACTTGACAGGTAAATTTGCTAGGAACCCTGCCTAAACAGCAGGGTACTACATATACAGTGGTGTGAAAAAGTGTTTGCCCCCTTCCTCATTTCCTGTTCCTTTGCATGTTTGTCACACTTAAGTGTTTCGGAACATCAAACCAATTTAAACAATAGTCAAGGACAACACAAGTAAACACAAAATGCAATTTGTAAATGAAGGTGTTTATTATTAAAGGTGAAAAAAAATCCAAACCATCATGGCCCTGTGTGAAAAAGTGATTGTCCCCTAAACCTAATAACTGGTTGGGCCACCCTTAGCAGCAACAACTGCAACCAAGCGTTTGCGATAACGTGCAATGAGGCTTTTACAGCGTCCTGGAGGAATTTTGGCCCACTCATCTTTGCAGAATTGTCCTAATTCAGTTACATTAGAGGGTTTTCGAGCATGAACGGCCCTTTTAAGGTCATACCACAACATCTCAATAGGATTCAGGTCAGGACTTTGGCTAGGCCACTCCAAAGTCTTCATTTTGTTTTTCTTCAGCCATTCGATGGTGGACTTGCTGGTGTGTTTAGGATCATTGTCCTGCTGCAGAACCCAAGTTCGTTTCAGCTTGAGTACAAGAACAGATGGTCGGACATTCTCCTTCAGGATCTCTTGGTAGACAGCAGAATTCATAGTTCCTTTTATCACGGCAAGTCTTCCAGGTCCTTAAGCAGCAAAACAGCCCCAGACCATCACACTACCACCACCATATTTTACTGTTGGTATAATGTTCTTTTTCTGAAATGCAGTGTTCCTTCTACGCCAGATATACTTGGACGCACACCTTCCAAAGAGTTCCACTTTTGTCTCATCGGTCCACAGAATGTTGTCCCAAAAGTCTTTGGGATCATCAAGATGTGTTGTGGAGAAATTGAGACGAGCTTTGATGTTCTTTTTGCTCAGCAGTGGTTTTCTCCTTGGAACTCTGCCATGCAGGCCATTTTTTGCCCAGTCTTTTCCTGATGGTGGAGGCATGAACGCTGACCTTAACTGAGGCAAGTGAGGCCTGCAGTTCCTTGGACGTTGTTGTGGGGTCTTTTGTGACCTCTTGGATGAGTCGTCGCTGCGCTCTTGGGGTAATTTTGGGCGGCCGGCCACTCCTGGGAAGGTTCACCACTGTTCCATGTCTTCGCCATTTGTGGATAATGGCTCTTACTGTGGTTCGCTGGATTCCCAAAGCTTTGGAAATGGCTTTATAACCCTTTCCAGACTGATAGATCTCAATTACTTTCTTTCTCAATTGTTCCTGAATTTCTTTGGGTCTCGGCATGATGTGTAGCTTTTAAGGATCTTCTGGTGGACCTTACTGTGTCAAACAGCTCCTATTTAAGTGATGCCTTGATTGTGAACAGGTGTGGCAATAATCAGGCCTGGGTGTGGCTAGAGAAATTGAACTCAGGTGTGGACAA
This sequence comes from Lithobates sylvaticus, assembly GCA_028564925.1. NCBI lineage: Eukaryota > Metazoa > Chordata > Amphibia > Anura > Ranidae > Lithobates > Lithobates sylvaticus. The sequence goes on along the minus strand of CM053027.1, from coordinate 632,109,147 downwards.
CCACAGTTATAGTATGTTTTAACAAGGGGGGCAATCACTTTTTCACACAGGGCCATGATGGTTTGGATTTTTTTTCACCTTTAATAATAAACACCTTCATTTACAAATTGCATTTTGTGTTTACTTGTGTTGTCCTTGACTATTGTTTAAATTGGTTTGATGTTCCGAAACACTTAAGTGTGACAAACATGCAAAGGAACAGGAAATGAGGAAGGGGGCAAACACTTTTTCACACCACTGTATATATATATATATATATACTGTATGTTCATTTTAGGTTGAAGCTTGGACCACTAATGAGCCATATTGAAATCACAGTTTTCCATCTCAGTCCTGAAGGTATCAACTGACTGATACCTTAGGTATGAACTTTTGATTTATTTAGTGTTTAGTGCACAGGCTAAAAGTTGTCATACAATTCTGTACACAATATTTTTTAAAGTAAACTCAAAACCTGTTTTTATTGATGTATATCTGTGCTATCTTTATTCAATCTGGTAATTATACTTTGTAATATTTAATATAAAAGCATTTGTTTCCTGAAGGCTATTCTGTCCCCTGTTCTTTATGTTGTAATTCTGTTTATGTATGGAGTGATGCACTTGAGGAATTTGAGCAGTTTTAAATAATTAGATTGCAACACCACATTTTTTTTGGTAGTAATTAATAAGGAGTGAAAGAATCAGCATCTGCTATGAAAGATCCAAATAAAGAGGAGATTCCTAGAAATTACACAGCCATCACTACCGAAAACACTTTGAAATGCAGATTGAGGGAAAAATTACCAAAACCTAAAATATATTTATTGTTATTAATTTCAAATCCTCAAATAGCCTTTCCAGTGCTGATTAAAGAATTGAATACATTTTCTGCGGTTAGTAATTTTCAGGTCAATATACTGTAAATAGAGGCGCTGAGGTTATTCCTACCCGAAGAGGAGGAGGCAAATGTCTTAACCAAGAACTTCTTATGACCCGTACACACAGTCGGATATTCCAATGGAAAAAGTCAGATCGGAAAATCCAATCATGTGTGGGCTCTAGCTGACTTTTCCCGTCGGAATTTTCGATGGAAAAAATTTGAGAACAGGATCTAAAATTTCCCGACAACAAAATCCGATCGGAATTTTTCTGATCGTGTGTAGAGAATTCCGACGCACAAAGTGCCATGCATGCCCAGAAGAAATTTGGAGACGAAAGCTATTGGCTGCTGCCCTGTACGTAGTCCCGTCGTACACCTCATTTGTAATGATCGGATTTTCCCACAACTTTGTCCAACCGTGTGAGTGCAACACCAGTTTCGGACAAAATCCGTCGGAAATTATCCGATGGATTTGAGGATTGGAATGTCAGACCGTGTGTACGGGGGCTTATTCTACCGGCAAGAGACAGCTCTAAAATATTTGGGCATTTATTTGACTACGAGAGTGAAAGACTTATATACGCTAAACTATAGGCCGCTAATTAACCTAATGCCGCGTACACACGGTCGGAATTTCCGATGGAAACAGTCTGATGGGAGCTTTTCAACGGATTTTCCAACCGTGTGTATGCCCATCGGTCTTTTTCTGTCAGAATTTCCTACGGACTTTGGATTGAGAACCTGTTCTCAATTTTTCCGATGGAAAACCTTTCTATCGGATTTTCCAATCGTGTGTATGCAATTCCGACACGCAAAATTCCGATGCATGCTCGGAAACAATTCGACGCATGCTCGGAAGCATTAAACTTCCCTTTTATAGCGCTGTCGAACGTGTTTTATGCCGCTATGTTACTGACCGTCGGAATTTGGTGTGACCGTGTGTAGGCAAGACAGTTTGAGCGAAATTCCGTCGGAATTCCGACGGGAAAACCATCAGAGCTTTTTCCGACAAGAATTCCGACCGTGTGTACGTGGCAAGTCTATCTCATTCGTGGTTGGGCAGAGTGGCACTGTTTAAAATGGATATCCTTCCAAGATGTTTTGTTTAACAATAGGCCTCCCTGAAAAGTTTTTTCAGACAGTACGCTGTGCACTCTTAAAATATATTTGGGATAGCTTTAAACTAAGGCTAAAATATGATGTCCTTATAAGGAAGAAACACCAAGGAGGATAGGGAGTAACCAACCTAGCACTCGATCATAAAGAAGTCCTCATGGCTAGACTCATAGATAGTATAAATCATTTAACGCACAAACAATAGGTGCAGATAAATACTATTCTATCCCTCCTTCCACCTCTATCCCTGCCTTGGATACCCATTATCTTTTTACATTTTTTATGCAAACCTTTTAAAGACCTCTTATGCCCCATACACACAGTCGGACATTCCGACCACAAAATCCGTCTGATTTTTTCTGACGGATTTTGGCCGAAACTTGTCTTGCATACACACGGTCGCATAAAGTTGTCGGAAAATCCGATTGTTCGGAGCGAGGTGATGTACAACAAGGATGACGGGACTACGTAGAGGACAGTAGCCAATAGCTTTCGTCTCCAAATTTTTTCTGAGCATGCGTGGCACTTTGTGTGTTGGAATTCTCTACACATGATCGGATAAAGTCTGATCGGATTTTGTTGACGGAAAATTTTAAATCCAGCTCTTAAACTTTTTCCGATGGAAAAAGTCCGATAGAGCCCACACACGATCGGATTTCCCGACAACATAATCTGATCTGACTTTTTCCGTCGGAATTTCCGACCGTGTGTACAGGGCATTAAGCCACAACTTTTTTTTCTTTTAAGTTTTGGATAGAGTAGGGAATATTTAGAATGAAAAGAAGCCCCTCAAATGTGAGGGGGCCAACAGGTCTCCCCATTGGAGATTTCCCCTTTATTCCTGATACACGGATAGCTTTAAACATTTGGATTTCCTATAATGTTTTGTTCCAATGACAATGGTCAGTGGGACAAAAAGGGTGAATCCCTGTGTATATTACAGACAATAAAAACCTGACAAGGATTCTATCCACACTATTTAACCACTTCCTTACTGGGCACTTAAACCCCCCTCCTGCCCAGACCAGGTTCCCCTGGTTTGGGCAGGGGAACCTGCCCAGACCAATTTTCAGCTTTCAATTTTCAGCTTTCAGCGCTGATGAACTTTGAATGACAATTGCGCGGCCATACAACACTGTACCCAAATTACATTTTTATCATTTTTTTTTTTTCACACAAATAGAGCTTTCTTTTGGTGGTATTTAATTACCGCTGGGGTTTTTATTTTTTGCTAAACAAACAAAAAAAGCTGGAAAACTTTGAAAAAGAAAATCGTGTTTCATAGATTGTTATAAAATTTTGCAAACAGGTAATTTTTCTCCTTTATTGATATGCGCTAATGAGGCGGCACTGATAGGCACATTGAGGCGGCACTGATAGGCACAGATAAGGCGGTACTGATGGCCACTGATAAGATGGCACTGATGGGGGCACTGATAGGTATTACTGATAGATGGCACTGATAGGTGACACTGATGGGCACTTGTAGTTGACACTGATGGGTGGCACTGGGAGGTGACACTGATGGGTGGCACTGTGGGCACTGATGGGTGGCACAGATGAGTAGGCGGCTGCTCTCCTTGATCGGGACTAATGTCCCTCTGGCAGCCGCCGATGATCGGCTTTTTTTTTTTTCTCCTCACGCTATCAGTGCTAGAGCACAGGAGGACGTCCATGGACGCCCTCCCGGCAAATTAGGTCCTGAAGTAGATGTTTAAAAAAAATGTTTCAGCACAACATATTCTCTTACTCCAGTGCCAGGATCACCCACAATCTTTGCCTGATGTTGACAGCTAGGTACAGACATTGCATTGTAACCTTTGTTCTTCTACATACGTCAAAAGCTTTGTGATGCAAAGGATAACATAAAGAGAATATCGTAAGAGACTTCAGTGATAAAACTGTCACAGAACATAGGGACTAAGACCTAAGAATCTCCGGCAAGCAAAAGCTTTATTTCAATGCTAAAACTCCCAACACTTGAAAAGCTCAAATGTATGACACAATCAATTCCACTCTTTCATGTATCATTTCATTACAACCATCAGTCTGTGCAGTGTGACATCACAGCACATTGTGTCATCATTGTCTCACACTGGAAAGACAAACGCATCCAACCAATGTTAGATGAGGGCTCCAGGTATTGTGGTGTCAGGATGGAAACTCAATGCTTTATTACTCATCATCATCATCATAGGGGCAGTTAGGAGATTCCTTCCACCTAAATGAAAAGAGAGAAAGAGATACATTAATCAATGATGTCCTCGTCTGCAAAATATTATCAAATCTCCAAAAAAATGTCATTAATGCTTTGCATTAATATTCAGGTATACAGCAAGGCAGCAACACCTGAAACTGATATTTTATTTTGGTGAAAGAATCTCCCATCAACTTCTTAGAACTCTAGAAATTTTAAATGAACTCCAGGAATTATCTAATTTTTAAACTTACAAGGGGGCAGTTGGTTTACATATAATCAATACCAGAACAAAGTCACTCAGGGCCCAGAGCAAAATTGGCAAACTTGTGCCATTCACACACTTCACCCAGTTTATTAAGCATTATTGCCATGCTGTGTTATATGTCACATGCCCCTTACTGCTCTATGTTAAATAGCAATGGCAGCTCTGAGCACTGTATAATCAGGCGTGCCTGATTGCCTTTTTTTTTTTTTAAGTTGTTTTTAACTAAACTACTGTACGCTCGACCACCTGTGCAGATTATCTAAAGTATTCTTCTATTTCCACAGATACTCCACATAGCTTATTTTAATTATTTACAAAATGAAATGAATATACACATTCACATTCCCCCCTCTCCCCATAACTATTGACCGAGCAACCCAAGGAAGCCTACAAGTTCAGAGATGCCACTTGAACCGTTACAGGTAATTAATAGAGTATTACTAATTGTCCATTGAGTCTGCATTAGTGGACAGGGATCCGTCCAGATGTCCCATATTTTATGGAATTTCTTAGCACAGCCACGCGACAGGTAAGTAGCCTTGTATAGTGGCAGAGCCGAGTTCACTAACCTCTTCCAAAAATGTATTGAGGGTGCGGACGAAGCCTTCCATCGGAGTACTACAGATTTACGAGCATAATAAAGTAATAATCCTAGTAGGGTTCTGCTTGCCCGGCGAGGGGCCAGCGGTTCTACCTCTCCCAACAGACATACCTCCACTGACAATGACACTGGAATGGTGGTGACAGTCAAAATAAAAGTGGTGACCTCAGCCCAAAATACTTTAATCTGAGGACAGTTCCAAAAACTATGAATGAAATCCGCGGAGGGCGAGTCGCATCTCCAGCAAGAAGCTGGGATGGATGGATATATTTTGTGTAGGCGCATGGGCGTGTAATACACTTGATGTTGTATTTAGAATTGCACTAATCTATCTCTAGCCAATACTAGCTGTGAAAAGGGACACTCCCACATTTCCTCCCAATTTTCTGTATCTAGTGTAGGGAAATCGACCACCCACTTCGCCTTAAGGTTTTCAAGGCCTGTGTGAATGTTAGGAAGTAATATTTTATATATAGTGGATAAAGATTTAGGTAGAGCTTCATCCCTGAGCAATGTCTCCAGGTTTGAGGTGTAAAAGGCCACCTGTGCATTTTCAAACTGAGTGTTAAAGGCATGTCTAAGCTGCAAAAAACGAAACAAATGTGAATTAGGTAGGTTATATTGTTGTTTCAATCTATCAAATGTCTGTAGTCGGCCCTCTGTACAGATCTGACTCACATATTTGATGCCCTTGCATGCCCACACACTGGGATCGGGTATGGACCCAAATTCTGACAGTTGCAGGTTAAACCAAAGAGGGTTATGTGGGGAGATGTGTCCAGGAGGCATGGGGCGCATGGAATTTGCTACTGACCATGCCCTCAGGAGAGCTCTCATTGCTGTTGCAAGAGGGAAGGGAGCTCTAAGACCCCGGTAAAGTAGGTTCGATAGCACCTTATAAGACCGCAAACTTCCTGCTTCCAGGACCACCACCGCGTTTGAGTCATCTGAGACCAGCCAGTTGTGGGCAAGCTCTCATCTATCTTTTGCTGGCCAAATTTCCAATAGTGTGTACGTGGCATTAGGGGCATGTGACATATAACACAGCATACAGAGCATGGCAATCAGTAGTATGTAATGTGTACAGTATGCTACAAAATCCTAACTGCTGCATTACATACTCTTGCCCACTGATCTCTGTATGCTGTGCTGTCCCTCCCCACTAACTATAAATATTCCCCAGTAAAAATATTTTTCCCTTGAGAAAGCAACACCCATCATTCACCTCTGCACCACCTGTCAATAGCTTACCTCTTCAACCCTTGTCCACAGCCCACCTTTGCACCTCCCATCCACAGATCACCTCTGCATCCAACCATAACTAACCTCTGTACCCCCGTCCAAACCCCACCTCTGAACCTGTTCAAAGCTTAATTCTGAACACCTGTCCAAAAGCTCATCTGTGCACCCCCCCCGGCCAAAGCTCACCTCTGCAACCCACCTCCCACGACTCACCTCTGCAACCCACCTCCCACGACTCACCTCTGCATAACCTTCCAAGCTCACTTTTGCACCCCCATCCAAAGTTCACCACTACACACTGCACCCCAATCCAAAGCTCGCCTCTGCACCCCTGTCCAAAGTTCACCTCTGCACCCCTGTCATCTCTAAACCCATATCAAAAGCTCACCTCTGCACACCACTGTCCACAGCTCACATTTGCATCCCCATTCACAACTCACTTCTACACCTCTTGTCCATAACTCACCAGTGCACCTTATCTCTGCATCTCTGGTCATAGCTAACCCCTATTCACAGATGACATCTGCATCCCTGGGCCACAGCTAACTATGATCCACAGCTCACCTCTGCACCCCTCTTTCACAGATTATCTATGCAACCCCCACTTCATCAACAGCAAAGCTCTGCAGCCTTTACAGTTCCTTACATCTGTACTTCTCATCCACATCTCACTTTTGATCCCTCAGTTCTGGCCTCTGCATCTCCCCAAGCTTTCACCACTGCACATGCCCCATCTTTGTTCTCCCCATCTGTGCACAAGCACCTCTCGGCAGCTGGCCCAGCTCTAGTATCTCCCTCAGCTGTGGCCTCTTTTTTTCCCATACAATGTACTGAATGCACAGTCATTTGTGGCTCTGCTCTCCCACTTGGCCAGCAGTAACACTGAGATCAAATGTGGTGTTGTTGTCGGCATCAAGACACCAGGCAAGAGATGAGGATCACAAAGGGTGCAGCTTGCTATGCAGAGCCAACCTCCTGCCTATTAAAAGACTGTGCCTGCTGTACTCAGAACTAAACATGATCCTGGGGGCCAGCATCCCACTCAATCCATCCCTACTTTCAAATCTTGCATAAAGAAATTTGTGAGTTGCACACAGGGCCGGTGCTACCACTAGGCAAACTAGGCAGCCGCCTAGGGCGCACTGCTGCCTAGGGCGCCCGGCCACTGGTGTTCCTACTCTCTTCCTACTCTTTTCTCAACCGCAGCAAGCAACTAAGTCTCAGCATCAGCAGGGAAGCAAACCTTCATTGATGGGCGCTGGGGAGGCTGCATTTCATGGGCGCTTCATTAAAAAGGTGGGGTATACATGGGCAGGGCAAAGGGGGTGGAGTCAGGGGTGGAGCCAGGGGGGCAGCAAAATTAGGTTTCGCCTAGGGTGTCAAAAATTCTTGCACCAGCCCTGGTTGCACACCAAATTACAATCCCACATAAAACTTTATTGACTAAGATTTAATACACAAGTGGCTCAAAGCTCAAGCTCCTCCCTTTTTTGTATTTCACTCTTCAATAGAGTTTATTTAACCACTTGCTTACCGGGCACTTAAACCCCCCTCCTATCCAGACCAATTTTCAGCTTTTGGTGCTCTCACACTTTGAATGACAATTACTCAGTCATGCAACACTGTACCCAAATTAATTTTTTGTCCTTTTTTTCCCCACAAATAGAGCTTTCTTTTGGTGGTATTTGATCACCTCTGGGTTTTTTATTTTTTGCGCTATAAATGAAAAAAGACCAAAAATTTTGAAAGAAAAACGAATTTTTCTTTGTTTCTGTGATAAAATTTAAGAAATTATTAATTTTTCTTCATAAATTTTGGCCACAATTTATACTGCTACATATCTTTGGTAAAAATAACCCAAATTAGTGGATATTATTTGGTCTTTGAGAAAGTTAGAGAGTCTACAAACTGTGGTACAAATTATACAAAATTGATCGCACCTGATGTACTGGTGGCCTATCTCATTTCTTGTGACCAGAACAAGCCAGGAAAGTACAAATACCCCCCAAATGACCCTTTTTTGAAAGTAGACATTCCAAGGTATTTAGTAAGAGGCATGGTGAGGTTTTTGATGTTGTAATTTTTTCCCACAATTCTTTGCAAAATGAATCCCCCCCCACAAAATTGCCATTGTAATAGGTTATTTCTCTCACATGCCATGTGTATACCACAAATGACACCCCAAAATAAATTCTGCTACTCCTCCTGAGTATTATGATACCACATGTGCGGGACTTTTTCACAGCCTGGCCACTCAGAGAGGCCCAACATGCCGGGAGCGCCATCACGTGTTCTAGGAGCATAAATTACACATCTAACTTGTTGACTACCTATTACACTTTTGAAGGCCCTGGAGCACCAGGACAATGACACGTGACACTGACGTGGCACTGATGACACGTGACACTGATGTGGCACTGATGACAGATGGCACTAATACGGGGCACTGATGACAGATGGCACTAATACGGGCACTGATATCACGTGGCACTAATATGTGGCACTGATGAGAGATGGCACTAATACGTGGCACTGATGACAGATGGCACTAATACGTGGCACTGATGACACGTGACACTGATGACAGATGGCACTAATACGGGGCACTGATATCACGTGGCACTAATATGTGGCACTGATGAGAGATGGCACTAATACATGGCACTGATGACAGATGGCACTAATACGTGGCACTGATGACACGTGACACTGATGACAGGTGGCATTGGGGACAGGTGGCACTGGGGACAGGTGGCACTGGGGACAGGTGGCAGTGGTGAGATGGCAGTGGGGACAGATGGCACATTCATTTTTTTGTTTTTTGTTTTTTTGCACTTACGGCCGATGCAGCCATTCATCTCTCCCTCCTTATACGCTGTCTCTGTGTGAGGAGGGAGAGCGGCGCTGAGAGATGATCTCATATGTTTACATATGAGATCATCTCCCATTGGACACGCCGATCACACTGTAAGCGGCCGCTGTGATTGGCTGTGTACAGCGATCTGTGATTGGCTGTGTCCAAGGGACACGGCCAACACAGAGTTTCCCTGCTGCGCACTCGTGAGCGCATACAGGGAGCGAGGAAAGGGGAGGACGTCATATGACATCCTCCCGGGAATTGACATCCGGGCCAAGTAAAACATGTCAAAGAGAAGAACCCTAGAGGATTGTGCATTGACTCTCAGTCAATCAACCTTTATTCAGGGTTGTAATCTTGTGTACAGCTCCTAAATTTCTTCATTAAAGAGGAGTATCCCTAAAAAAAATAAAAAAAATTAAAAGTCAGCAGCTACAAATACTGCAGCTGTTGACTTGTAATAATCGGACACTTACCTGTTCCAGGGTCCAGTGAAGTGGGGGGGTCGAAGCTCCGCTCGCCCCCCAATCCGCTCGGCGGCGCCGGCATTGCAACTGTGGGCACCCGGCTGTGGGCACCCACTGCGCATGCGCGAGCGGCGCTGCGCGCCGTAATTGGCCCCACAGTCATCTGGGACCTGTCACGTGTCCCAGATGACTGACAGGAGGGAGGGAGCCCTTTCTGCGCCAAGGGGAAGTGATGTCACCAGCCCAGGCACCAAAGGAGCCAGACTACGAGGAACCCCCTAGCAACAGGCATTTAGAGGTGAGTAAAAAAAATAAATAAAAATTCCAATTATTTATTTATTTTTTTTATTATTTTTTTTAGGAATTTTAAGCATTTTTTTTTTTTTTTTTTTTAGGGGGAAACACCACTTTAAATCAATAGCAGGCACAAAAAAGTTACATACAAGATCAATTATTTTGACATCTAAATCAATACTTTGACTTTTACATACATGCCTATGAATATTAAAAAGAACTGTGTTTTAAGTTCAGAGATCATTTCAAGTTAAAAAGATTAAAGGTAAATCCTATCCAAGAATTCTACAGATTCCACATAAAGCAGACAAGCTTACATACATATCAATGATGAAGTATCGCATGTTTTTGTTAATGCCATCCAATCTTTGCATGTCTTCGGCACTCAGCTGAAAGTCAAAGACCTGCAAGAAAGCAACAAAACAAGTATAATTACAAAAAAAGATATGTTAATGAAACAGCGGACATAGGGGGTTATTTACAAAAGGCAAATTCACTTTGCACTACAAGTGCAAAGTGCACTTGAAATTGCACTGAAAGTGCACTTGGAAGTGCAGTCACTGTAAATCTGAGGGGCAGATCTGAAATGAGGGGAAGCTCTGCTGATTTTTATTATCCAATCATGTGCAAGCTAAAATGCTGTTTTTATTTTCCTTGCATGTCCCCCTCGGATCTACAGCGACTGCACTTCCAGTGCAATTTCAAGTGCACTTTGCACTTGTAGTTTGCACTTATAGTGCAAAGTGGATTTGCCTTTTGTAAGTATTGTAAGTATTGTAGCTGGTTTTGAGATTTAAACCAGCAAGACAGGAGATGTGATTTTTAACACTTACAGGTCTCATCCCTCCATCTGCCTGTGACTGGACAGAGTAAGGAGAAGACGGATGAGCTCATCTTCCTATCATTCCACTCTCCTTTCTTGTCAGCATGTTCCTTGTTAGCACACGAGCACTACAACACAGCCGATTGGCTATTTGTGCAGCTTTAAAAAGTGTTACACCAGCTGGAAGAATTGTAGACAGTGTGTATGTGTCACCTAGGTTCCTTACCTACACATGGTGAGGGACTCTAGCATAGGTGTGTGCAGCCTATTGCATTAGGGTGTGTGCCCCAAATATATAAATAATAAAAAAATAATAATTATATATATATATATATATATATATATATATATATATATATATAGTACAGGTTTTACTTTGGCATCAGTCTAGCTGGGCTGTACTAAGGTTCCTCCTTGTCATAGGTGTAGTGAGGCACTTATGACAGGCCGAGAACCAGGCCTTGTTGGACGTCTTAGGTACCAATCTTTCCCGGAGCCAATCAGTGGGCGCGTCTGGCCCTGCTGCGTAGTCTGGGAAGGGGTATTTAAGGTGCTGAAGTCACGTGTTTAGGGTTCGGTATGCAGTATTGATTCCTGGTTCTGGCCTGGGGCAGCCCCACGAGGGGTCCCAGGGCTAGGAGCGTTTGCCGTCCCGCAAGCATGGTCATTCCGACCAGCTCCAAAGGCCCTCATGGTCTGGGGCAGGGATCCATCTGTTCCCGAGTCTCGGAACCCGTTGCTCCGAGGCCCAGTAACTGAAGGAGGATTCAAAGGCATCCCGGTGTGCTCTCGGTATTGGAGGGACACAGCAACTCATACAAGTGACCAGGGGAGGACTCTTCGGAGGAGGGCCAACAAGCTGGCTGCTCAGTAAGAGCCTGGGAGCTGAGTGTATGGACACTAAATAATCCACACTTCCACAGTATCACTAAGGAGACAGACAGAGTTCCAGGTACTGTGAGAAATCGTGGCAGCAGCGGAACTGGGGGGAATGCATAAATCAGTGAAAACTGACCTAACTGGGTCACTAATGCATCTGAACCGAGTGCGAGAGGATCCCTTGTTCTTGACACAAAGCTGATCAACTTCTTTTTGCATATAGATGCCAACAGACCTACGTCCGGGTTCCCCATCTCTGGCATATGACCAGAAAAACATTGGGACCATACTCCCGAGAACTGTTGGTGGGATGAAGACTGCGAATAAGCAAGGAACGTGTTCCTCTGCCCAAGCCATAATATGGTTCACCTCCCTCTGGGTTGCGTGACTTCTGGTGCCCCCTTGGTGATTGATATAGGCCACTGCAGTGGCATAGTCGGACTGTATCCTGATGGAACCATTCCGTAACCTGAACGTCCAGGTCATTAAGCCAAATCTCCCGAATGTTGATGGGCAAGGTTTTTTCGGACTTTGGCCATTTCCCTTGGACAGTTATGTCTCCTAGAACTGCTCCCCAGCCCATAGGCTGGCATCCGTTGTTACCACCTTTCAGATAACCGGAATGAAGGATTTTCCTTTCTGCAAATTCTTGGTTATCGACCACCAACTGAGACCCTGGTGCACTTTTGGGGCCAGATTTATTGGGTAATCGAAAACTTGGATTTTCTTGTCCCAAGCAGACAGAATATTGTATTGTAATGCCTCGTACACACGATCGGAATTCTCGTCAGAAAAATCTGATGGTTTTCCAGATGGAATTATGACGGAATTCCGCTCAAACTGTCTTGCCTACACACGGTCATACCAAATTCCGACCGTCAAGAACGCAGTGACGTACAACTCTACGACGAGCTGAGAAAAATGAAGGTCAATGCTTCCGAGAATGCGTAGGAATTTTGCGCGTCGGAATTGCTGCAGACGATCGGAATTTCCGCTAGAAATCTTTTCCGTTGGAAAAATTGAGAACATGCTCTCAAATTTTTGCTGGCGGGAATTCGGCAAGCAAAATTTCGATAGAGCCTACACACGGTCCCATTATTAAATGAAAAGCCCTCATCGGTCTTTTGCTGGCCGAAATTCCGATTGTGTGTACACGGCATTAGAGTCTTGAATGAAACTTGGCATAGGGAATTGCTTCGAATGAAGTCACCACCATATGTGGGATCGGAACCCATTGCCTAAGTTTTTCATGGTAGGAGCGCATACCACCAGGATCCTGGGCCTTTGCTTAGCAACTGTGCGATTTAGCAAGTTTGTAAGCAAGCACTTGCACAACTGCAGTTGGTCCTCTTCTTTAGACCTGTAGGATACCAAGCACATATGCACTACGCTCATGCCTTTCAAACATGTATTATAAAAACAGGAATTTAAAAACTGCATGCTATTCCTGCCCACAAGCAGATAATGACACTTTTAAAGTGAACTGCTAATCATCCAGGGGTGTATCTACTACTTACAGCTGTACATGCCCCTTGGATAGGCAGAAAATATGCAGCATGTAATCATGACTTGTCTGTACCCATTCCAAGCCAGTACTCACACACACACACACACACACACACACACACACGGCCCACTGTTCTGTCTCCAAGGCCTATCTGACCTGTCAGCACATGTTAATGGCTGCCCTTCCTCTTCCTGCCTACAATAAACAATAGGCTAGAATTTAAGCAAACCTGCGCCCTCTAGTGGCTGGGGAAAAAACAACAGCCTACACGAGCAAGAATACAAGCATGATAGAACAGCACACTGCTCCCAGTGGCCACCGGGAAAACTGAGTCAGATTGCTCTCTTTTAATAGAGACACTGCAAACAAATGCAGACTCAGCATTCCTCACTGCAGGGTACTGCTGGAATATCACAGCGACCATATCTTCACCCCCATCACGGCAGGTTGGTGTCATGCCAGACCTTCAAGGACGGGGTCCCCTCTGTACGAAGGATCCACTGCCTTGGACCTTGTATAGCGCCCTGCCAGAGCAAACCTGTGATATAGCAATGTGACTAAGGTGCTGGATGCCAGGGCTCAGCTCTCCTAAGAGAAGTGTTACAGGCAAAACCTCGTTCTTCGGTGCCGAGGGTAATCTTCAGCTTGTTCAATTAAGCTTTAACAAAAAAAAACCTAGAAGGTGATTGGCTAGCATGCACAGTTGCACCAGATTCTGTGTGCACCAGTTTTAGTAAATCTCCCCCATAGAGTACTACAAGCATGAGAGAGCTTCAAACCCTTCCATGCTTTATCTAAAACAAAATAAAACCGTTTTTTTCTGGAGCTGAGATTTAACCAGGATTTCTTATAGACAGTCACATTTCTGTATGGTCAACATCTGTGTTTGAATCACCTGGAAGTTTTGTTTGATTCTCTCTGCAGTGAAGCTCTTTGCGAGGACAACAATCCCTCTCTGCAGTAGATAACGCATCGCCACCTGCGCTGCAGACCGTCCAACCTTCTTCGCCACTTCGTTGAGAACAGGATCTTCCAGCACTAGAGGTGTGTTTTGGTCTATCCTTTTAGACAAAAGATAAGAAGCTGATTTTTTTCCTATTGTTAAAGTAGATTGCTAACTCTAAAGCTGGCCATACAAAGCTTGTTATTTTTTTTTCTTATCCATACAAGGTGGATGGAGGGATTCCCCCCCCCCCCTTTCTCTTGAGGGGGGTAACCCACACACTGATCAAAATTCAGAAGGCCCCAGAATGCCTCTGCTGGACCAGCTGATTTTCGATCAGTGTATGGCCAGCTTAATTGGATGACATTTCGTTTAGTAAAGAACTGAGTCACATAAACAATTGGTAAAAATATAGCAATGGTTTAGAATACAGGGTGGCTTAGCAAATTAACATTCAGTTAGGGTTTACACCTTCTGTAAAATATATTTAACAAAAAAAATATATGTTTTTAAAGAAATCGACCCATAAAAGCAGTATTTCCATTTCAGCTAGCCATATAAAATAAACCAAAATGTAAATTCAGGAAAATGACATCTGTGACAGTAAAACATTTCCCATACCTCCAACAGTTAAAGTAAAATTAATGAAGGAAGAAGTCATTGAGGGCTAATTATGTAAACGGGTTAATAAAGGGTTAATCAGGAAATACTTTAATTTAAAAACAAAACCAAAACTTTTTTCCTTTCTTTTTTACCATTTAGTTTTGATGTGAAAGTGAAAGATCCATGTTTGTTCACATTTTAGCAAATACTTTTGGAAAAGCTGTTTTAGCTGATTATAGCTGAATTAGTTGCTTAGAGCATCTATGACTCACAGAACGGAGCCTTTGCTGTCAAACAGCAAGTATTAGCTGCATTAGTAGACGTGGACAGAGGATGAAAGGATTTGGGGGGTGTATGAGATGTGCCCTAGGTCCCTAACTAGTTACATTTGCACTTACCAGCCCTCAGCTCTGCTGGAGCCCAGGACGCTGTACCCAACCAGCACAATGTCTTTGGATTTGCAGAATTCCAGCATTTTGCTTTGATTAAAGAATATGTGGCACTCCACCTGCAGAGAGAAACATTGTACTGGTTAGGGAGAATGCCACATTAAAAACATATTTTAGGAAATAAGAAAAAAATTGTAATACACATTGATGCATAGCTAGAACTCCACTCCAACTTTATTGCAATGGGATAGAACATCTTCTCTTGGGTATTCAAACACGAAGCTTTGCAAGGAGACAGTAGTAAGGCTTTATGACATTTTTTGTGCCTCCTGGAAGCATCAGAAACTGTGGTAGCACTAACCCCCGAGGGAGCTGCTGGTCTAATTTGGGCTTACCATTACCTTCTTGACCTCGTGTGTGCCTAGGGGTTTCCAAAGGTAGATGGCCCAAAGAACTGCAGAGACCGACACTGGATCCACTTTGGGATTTTTATTTGCAAAAATGGTAGACAAAAACACAGTCTCTCAAACAAGGATAGATGGTATAGGTAGGAAGTTCAGGTACTCTTGGAACTGCTTGAAACTGAATGTCTCTCACTATGAAATCCAGAGAATAGCCATTCACAGCTGGAAATTACAACTATCGGATAAATCTCCTCACAGTAGATTTAGCAGCCGATAGATTATTCAGATAGAGCAAAGTCTCTGCCACAGACTTGGTTGTAGAACTTGTAAATTAAAGTTTCTGCCACAGACTTGGTTGTAACTGAAGGATAGATGAGCTTAGAGAACCCTCATACGGTACCACTATCTTGCAGCCGGTCCGGCGATACCGTACGAGTGTGGATTCACCTGGTGTCTTTCAACTTAGCTTCCAGGCTCTTTTTTCTTTTCTTTTTTACCATTTCGTTTTTATGTGAAAGTGAAAGATCCATGTTTGTTCACATTTTAGCAAATACTTTTGGAAAAGCTGATTATAGCTGAATTAGTTGCTTAGAGCATCTATGACTCACAGAACGGAGCCTTTGCTGTCAAATAGCAAGTATTAGCTGCATTAGTAGACATGGACAGAGGCTTCCAGGCTCTTACCGAGGCACCAGCCTTTTTGCGTGGCCCTCTTCTGAAGAGTCCTCCCCTGGTTGCGTTCTCAGTTGCTGGACCTCTCCAAAGACAAGACGGCACCGGACCACCTTAGAATCCTCCTTCCAGTTACTGCGCCTCGGGCAAGCCAGCCCTGAGACTCGGAAATGGATGGATCCGCACCCCAGGCCATGAGGGCCCGTGAGGGCTGGTCAGGAGGACCAGGACCAAACAGACAGAAAGATCTTCTGGACCGGAACCCAGAAGCACGTGGTCTCAGTACCTTAAGTACCCTCTCCCAGAATTCACAGCAAGACGACACACTCACTGATTGGCTCCGAGAGAGATTGGCACCCAATGCGTCCAACCGGATCCCGTTCTCAAGCTTGCCAGAGGTGACATTAACACCTATGGCCAAGCAGACTGGTACTGAAACCATAATTTAGAACAATTAACCCTAAAACCCAACTGTGGTTTTAGGAACATTAAATTTACAAAAACATATAGCGCGTGCTCATCAGGAGCCCGGCGCTACATATGGAAAATATTTTTTGGGGGAATCATACTTACCTAGGTGGATGTAGCATCGGTTCGATGCTGCATCTGTCCCCCGCCAGCTCTAAGACTGAAAACTGAGTGATCAAACACTGCCGATCTCTGGGTTCTTAGAGCTCCCTAAGCAGGGAAGCATAGAGCCGGTGACTGACAGTCACCGGCTCACTGCTCTGCCCCCTCGCGCTCACTGGAGTGCTGAGCTGTGAAGGGGACGGCATCGGCTGGCTCAGGCTCTCAGCGGCTCACTAAGAGTCTGAGACAGATACCGGTCAAGGCATGTGGGCAGATCCTTACAATATGGTTGTGATCTTTCCAGATCCTCGACCAGCTGTGTGACAGGTGCTTAAGCCCAGTGTCTGCTGAAAATGGGTCACAGGAGTGCAGAACGAACTGAACTCCTGTGATCCATAGGAGAAGTATAGCCAAAAGGAACATTTTTATGAAAGGGTTGCTTCAGAACTGAGCAAGCCACCTAGAAGGCGAAACATCTTAAACATTATAGAACAGGTCCAGTTAAATGGAACCACTACTTGCTATACTCTGACCTAGATAAATGAGAACCTTAACCGACATTAGTAAGAATAAATTCTAGAGCTGATATAAAAACAATGTTTTTCTTATTTTCTATATAATAGCTTTGTTCCCTAAAGTCTCTCCCCATTTAATCACTGTAATTACCTGGTTACAGACAGGTTTATACTTCAGTCCCGGTGCATTGAGGATCAGCTCCAGTTGTTTGCGAGTAAAGTTAGACACTCCGATTGATCTGGCCAGTCCGGCATCTTTACAAGCCTCCAAAGCCTGGAAATCACCAGTTACATAGTTAAAAAAATATATATATCCAGATATACATAAAGTGTGATTTAATTTTTGGATTAAGAAAAAAAATCCTTCCTGCCACCTTAAAGCAATCAAATACTTGTGTAATCAACATAATACAAAATCATTGCTTATAAATATTAGAAATCTTTTAGTTTCTGTTTATTTAGAAACAGATACAACCCTCTTTTTGAACAGTCTACTGTGTCAGCACAACCAATATCTGTGGAGCAGTATTCCATATTTTTATGGGTCTTAAAGTGCAATAAAAGAACCCTTTCTGCCTGTTTGAGTTAAAGCCTAATCCAGCCAAATGTATACATTGTGCAACAGGGAGACAACATAGATCACAATTGGAAAACAGGGGCCGAGTAGTGTCACCCCACACAGGAAGTGCCCAATTAGAGACCTTCATTACAGGACCTCCAGGTATTATTTTAATAAAAACTGAAGATTTAAAAATATTGAATTGACAGCAAAGCTTATATGAGATTTTACTGAGCCCAGAATCAATGACCAAATTTCCTAGCTTACCTTCCAGGTATCCCGGATATCGGTGTTGTGGAAAATTAATTTTCCGTTTTCGTCTTTGGGAGATGGATCATCTCCAGGCTGGGAAGAAAGAGGGAGAAGAAAAGACAATGTTCACATTCTGGTTTCTATTGGAGAATCAGTCCTCAGAGATACAGCATCTGTCTAAGTGGGGCATTTAAAAAAAGTAGTGCTATGACCGAACCATCTGCAACCTAAGCCAATCTTATCTTAGCGTAATCATAATACCGAATTAAAAATATGATTATAAGAAAAATCTGTCTTTTTGAGACAAGAAATACAAAAATAAAATTACGAAATAAAGTTCAAATTTAGTGAGCACTGAAAGTTTAGCACTAATTGACTTCTATGGATCCTGTGCAATGCATGGATGGTCTTTGCATTACTGAATAAACCTGTCTGTTTCAATCATTAAAAAAAACTGTAGATGAGTGACAAAGTACTTTGAATCATTAAGCTGTGTATGTGTAATAAAGCTAACAATAGTCAATTTCATTAGCCTAGCCCTAGTGAACAAACAGTATGAAAATAAGGGTAACATCCCAGCAGCTGGCTGGTGTTTGTAAATATGAAATAATCATGTTCAATATTCCATAATTATCTAACGACATGGACAATAATTATTATTCGTTTTTTATTTAGTCTCATTAAGAATATTAAGAAATATATTTTGAATATAAGAGAAAATAAAGTCAGAACAAAGAAAATTAATTTCTAATTGGTCACTGTATTTTAAATGTAATCACTGTCATTCAAGCCTGTATAGGGATGATGTGTGAACATACCTTAAATTCCACAGGGGTGTGGATTATGAACAGATCCATGTAATCTAGTCCGAGATCCTTTAGCGAGTTCTCCAGAGCCGGACGGACCCTTTCTGGGGCATGATTATTATTCCACAGCTTGAAATTAAAAGTGAACAAAAATAATTTGGTCAACAAAAGTGATATGAGGTAGTATAAAACATCTGTAACAAATACTGTCCCCTGACAGAATTTCTATGTAGAAGCAGCAGTCTCTCTGTAGAGGTAATACACATCCCTGCCAAGGCGAAGTCACGCTAGAGCTCTCCAACCAGAGGGAGCAGGAGCTTTGTTAATTGCAGAATGACAGTGTAGCTCAGACTCGGCAGGATGTGGGTGCTTTCTAAAGAGAACCAACAGTAAGACTTTGCACATCTTCTATTTTGATACACATATGAAGCATTTAGCTAATTTTAACTGAAAATTGATTTAAGCTATAAAAATCAAATTGTGGGTTCCTATGGAAAGATGGTGTTCCATGCAATCACACAGTCATAGTCATTATACAGCTAAGGCCAGCTGTAGTTCTGACGTCCTTGTTTCCTTTATTATGCATTCTCTAGCCAGTCTTCATCCACTGTTTTTATCTACAGTGGAACCTCGGATTACGAGCATAATCCGTTCCAGGAGTATGCTCGTAATCCAAAGTACTCCCATATCAAAGTGAGTTTTCCCATTAAAGTCAATGGAAATGAAAATAATTTGTTCTGCATTGACTTCAATGGGATGCAATACCACATGTGGCCAGAGGCGGGGGGGGGGGGGGGCCGAGAACCTCAGAAACGTCCGAAAAGGCCCGGGGACACTTCGGCTGACCTCGGCATACCTTGGAAAGACTTCGTACCCGAGATTTGCCAAGATCAGCCATGCTGTACTCTGTACTTTCCGTGCATTTCTGAACGTGACATTCAGCTCTGCTCGGCTCCGGCGCCCCCCCCACCTCAGTCCAAAAGCGGTACTGCACGCTTTGGCCTGAATCGTGCTCCTTTTGCGAGACAACACTCGCAAACCGAGTTGCGATTTTTAAAAATACAGTGCTCGTATTGAGAAACGCTCGTTAACCACGTTACTCGCAATCCGAGGTTCCACTGTACTTAGTTTTAGGTCTTTGATGCTTTCACATGTGCTCTTAACATGATTTTCCAAATTTCAACTTGAAGATGGAGGACCCTGCAGTTGTTTTCAAAAGGTTTCCTAGATTGCTCCCATCCCAGTAATGAGAAGTAGAGATTAGCGAACCAGTCTGGTTTGCTGGATGCAGGGCCGATCCGTCACGGGGTGCATGGGGTGCAGTGCACCCAGGCGCCACAGAGGTGGGGGCGCTGGAGCACCAGAGTGCTCCGTTCCCTCCTCCTCTCCTTGTCCGTAGGCGGCGCGGCTCTCTCCGCCTGTCACCGCCGCGGCCGGGGGGGGGGGGCGGAGGGGGTTGCGGTCTTGTTTAGAACAGAGCGTGTGTGATGCTGGTGCTGGTGGGCAGGAGGCGGAAGTTAAACACAGGAGGAGTCCTGTGTTTAATTTCCGCCTTCTGCCCACCAGCGCAAGCATCACACACGCTCTGTTCTCCCCCCGGGCGGCGCGGCTGCACACTGTCCTCTCCAGCTGCCGCCCAGGTGGTTTTAATTAGCCTAGTGGGGGGGGGGGGTTTGTCTAGGGGGGGTCTATACCAATGTGGGGGGGTGGTTTGTCCTGGGGGGTCTATATTAATGTAGGGGTGGTTTGTCCTGGGGGGTCTATATTAATGTAGGGGGGGGGGTTTGTCCTGGAGGGTCTATACTAATGTATGGGGGCTGGTTTGTCCTGGGGGGGTCTATACTAATGTGGGGGGTTCGTCCTGGGGGGTCTATACTAATGTGGGGGGTGGTTTGTCCTGAGGGGGTCTATACTAATGTGGGGGGGTGGTTTGTCCTGGGGGTCTATACTAATGTGGGTGGCGGGCTGGTATGTCCTGGGGGGTTTATACTAATGTAGGGGGGGTTTGTCCTAGGGGGGGTCTATACTAATGGGGGGGTTTGTCCTGGGGGCTAAACTAATGTGGGGGGGTCTGTACTAATGGGGGGTTTGTCCTGGGGGGGGCTTTACTAATGTGGGGGGGGGGGGGGGTTGTCCTGGGGGTCTTTACTAATGGAGGGGGTGGTTTGTTCTGGGGGTCTGTACTAATGGAGGGGGGTGGTTTGTTCTGGGGGGTTTGTACTAATGTAGGGGGGGAAAAGGTTTGTCCTGAGGGGGGTCTATACTGATAAAGGGGGGTGTTTTGTCCTGGGGGTCTATACTGATGGGGGGTCTGTACTGAGGGAGGTATTTATACTTAGTGAAGGGTCTGCACTGACGGAGGGGGGTCTATACTTAATGGAGTGGGGTCTGTACTGAGGGATGACTATAGTTGGTGGAGGGGGTGATACCATGTTTTACTGCACCAGGTGACACCAACCCTAGTGATGCCACTGCAGCTGTGGGCTCTTATTTCCCCTCTCCCTCTCCTCCTCGTGCGCTGCTGTACTAATGAGCGGCTCACTATGTTTCTTCCCCCGCCTTCATAACGGCCAGGGAAGAAAAAACAAAGGAGCAAAGAAGAGGATTGTGGGACATGTGGTCCAAGGACTGGCAGCCCCACTGTAACACGGAAACTGCAGCCCACACAGCATGCTCAGCTGAATGGGAGAGAGAAAGCCAGGAGCCCGGGGAAGCTTTCAGGGAAGGGCACCCAGGACTCCAGAGGCAGAGGACAGTGCTGAGAGAACACCATCAGAGAGAGAAAGCCACACAGCCTGGCGCCATCCCTGGTGGAGAAAGGAATGGAGTCATTGCAGGAATACAGATCTGGGCTCTACCCAGCGGAGTCGCCACGGGCAATTCAGAGTGAGCTGACTCCTGATCAGAGGAACCGTTGTTGCTGTATCGCTGGGTCAGGAGAGAGGGCCGATCAGCCATTATTTACTACCATCTCTTTTAACATGTCTGCAGTCTCTGACCATCTCTTGTAACATGTCTGCAGTCTCTGACCATCTCTTGTAACATGTCTGCAGTCTCTGACCATCTCCTGTATTATGTGTGCAGCCTGACCGTCTCCTGTACTATAATTGCAGTCTCTGACTGTCTCTAGTATCAGGTCTACAGTCTCTGACCATCTCCTGTACTATGTCTGGGGGCTCTTTCTAATAGACTCTCTAACAGAAGCCCTCTCTGTGTGCATCAGAGAGACTCCCCTCCAGGTCTCATTAGTGTACGCTCTTCCTGTATTTTCTTTATTGGTAAAAGATCATGGGAGGATCCCAGGGTAACGAAGACTTCTTACGGGAACATCTCTGTGTTGAAGTCGTTGTCATAGAAACATTTGTAAAGGGGAGGAGTTGGTAAGATGACCACGCCCACGTGGGGGCGCCAGAAATATTTCTGCACCCAGGTGTCTGTGACCCTAGGATCGGCCCTGGCTGGATGTTCGAAGAACCAGGCAGAAAGTTTGTGAACCTCAAACATAGTGCCTAACCCTATATGGGAAGTCTATAGGAAATTAATCTTGTTATTTGTTTTTTATTTTGGCATTTTACAAGGCTAATGTAGCACTACCCCTAAAGGAGCATCTGTTTTTGTTTAACTGGTTCTTCCCCAAACAGTGCAGAGGCTACCAATCACACAGGTAACTGTCCATTCACTCTGGCTCCATTAAAAAGTCTAGGAGATGTCTTTTAAAGATATATTGCTTGCAGAACTTTTAACAGGTGAGAAGTAAGGGGCACGGGATGCTCCAAAAATGCTTAACAATTGGCAGAGGACACTTTTCTCCTAGTAAAGATAGCACAGTTTAGCTCTCACAGCTGGGGACCATGAGGTAGTTTGCAAAATAGTCCACTGTCTCATGGCTGGGAACCATGAGATAACGTCAGAACAGTTATGTCAACCATGCAGTCTCCTGTATGGTTAAAGACCAAGTTCACTTTTTTTTTTTTTCTAAATTCCCACTCCCCTATGCACCAATATAGCATTAATGTACTTTTTTTGCAAAAATATCAAAGCTTTCCATTAAATATACAGACACTTACTTCACAAAAACACACCACGCTCCACACTAAAAAAATGTTCTGAAGCTTCTTTGGAGCGATTGCTGTGTGTGGGGCAGCCCATTCAGGTGGATCGGCTGCCATATGTGTGATGAGTGTAAATTCTCCAAAATGCGCCCCCCCCCCCCCCGCTAAAGAAAACAAAACAAAAAAGGCATGTGGCAATGCGAGTTCCCGCTATGCAAAGATGTGAACGTGGCTTGACAGCTGAGTGTTTCTGTTCCCCTCCTATGTACTTGCATAAAGATGGCCATACACTATGCAATCTGATTGTTACTTGTGTATTTCGTGAGAAGGGTAATCACTGATTGATTGCATTCCTTTTAAAAACGTGCAGCTGGGAATGGGTGGGTAAGTAGGAGGGTAAATGATGCAGGGTGCGTGCTAATGAGGCCAGCTGGTCAACTCCTTCCTGGGTCATGACCGAAAGCCTGACCAGGAAGTAAGGCAGACGTAATGGATACTTTTGGAAACATGGATGAGGACAAGTGAAGTAAGTGACTGTAGATTTAATGGAAAGCTTTGATTTTTTTACAAAAAAGTACATTAATGCTATATTGGTACATAGGGGAGCTGGAATTTAGAAAAAAAAAAAAAAGGTAAATAAAGGTGAACTTATCCTTTAAAGTCTCATATCTAGGTACTATAAGGTATTATTCAGCCCACTGTCTCACTGCTGAGAACCACAAGATTTCATCTCTCCAGCAGCGATATAGGCAGCAATAAGTCCCAAATGACATGCTAACCCCTCCACAATTCAACATTAAAAATCAAAACAAAATAAAATAAAAAAAAATAAAGCTTAAAGGCAAAGATAAAAAAAAATGTTTTGCCTTTACCTACTCTTTAACCACTACCCGCCCGCGCTATAGCCGAAAGACGGCTGCAGCGCAGACGCTCCCTGCCTGGAGGACGTCCCTGGGCGTCCTCCTGTTTACTTCCCTAATGCGCGCTCCTGAGAGCGCGCATCGGGGAAGTTCTGTGCTGGCCGTGTCTGTCGGACACAGCCGGTCACAGATCGCTGTAAACGGCCAATCACAGCGGCCGTTTACAGCGAGATCGGGCTGTCCAATGAGAGATGATCTCATATGTTTGCATATGCAAACATATGAGATCATCTCTCAGTGCCGCTCTGCCTCCTCACACAGACAGCGTGTGAGGAGGGAGAGAGGAACGGCGCCGGTGCGCTGCAAGTAAAAAAAATAAACAAATAAAGTGATCTGTCCCCGCTGCCATGTTGCCACCTGTCACCAGTACCACCTGTCCCCGCTGCCACCTGTCATCAGTACCACCTGTCCCCAGAGTGCCATCTGCCAGTGCCACCTGTCCCCAGTACCACCTGTCCCCAGTGCCATTCGTGCCATCTGCCAGTGCCACATCAGTGCCACGTCAGTGCCATCTGTCATCAGTGCCATATCAGTGCCACGTGTCATCAGTGCCACGTCAGTGCCATCTGTCATCAGTGCCACGTATCAGTGCCATCTGTCAAAAGTGCCATCTGTTATCAGTGGCACGTGTCATCAATGCCACGTATCAGTGCCATCTGTCATCAGTGTCACGTGTCATCAGTGCCACGTATCGGTGCCATCTGTCATCAGTGCCACATATTAGTGCCATCTCTCATCGGTGCCACGTATTAGTGCCTGATGATATCAGTGCCACGTATAAGTGCCATCTGTCAGGAGTGCCACATATTAGTGCCATCTGTCAGTGTCACGTGTCATCAGTGCCCCCGTATTAGTGCCATCTGTCATCAGTGTCACGTGTCATCAGTGCCCCGTATTAGTGCCATCTGTCATCAGTGCCACATCAGTGTCACGTGTCATCAGTGCCACCTGTCATCAGTGCCACGTCAGTGTCACGTGTCATTGTCCTGGTGCTCCAGGGCCTATAAAAGTGTAATAGGTAGTCAACAATTTAGATGTGTAATTTATGCTCCTAGAACACGTGATGGCGCTCCCTGCATTTTGGGCCTCTCTAAGTGGCCGGGCTGTGTAAAAGTCCCCCATATGTGGTATCGTAATACTCAGGAGGAGTAGCAGAATTTATTTTGGGGTGTCATTTGTGGTATGCACATGCCATGTGAGAGAAATAACCTATTACAATGACAATTTTGTGGAAAAAAATAAAAAATACAAAAATTATTAATTTTGCAAAGAATTGTGGGAAAAAAATGACAACATCAAAAAGCTCACCATGCCTCTTACTAAATACATTGGAATGTCTACTTTCAAAAAAGGGGTCATTTGGGGGGTATTTGTACTTTCCTGGCTTGTTCGGGTCACAAGAAATGAGATAGGTCACCAGTGCATCAGGTGTGATCAATTTTGTATAATTCGCACCACAGTTTGTAGAGTCTGTAACTTTCACAAAGACCAAATAATTTCCACTAATTTGGGTTATTTTTACCAAAGATATGTAGCAGTATAAATTGTGGCCAAAATTTATGAAGAAAAATTAATAATTTGCTAAATTTTATCACAGAAACAAAGAAAAATTTGTTTTTTTTCAAAATTTTCGGTCTTTTTTCATTTATAGTGCAAAAAAAAAATAAAAAACCCAGAGGTGATCAAATACCACCAAAAGAAAGCTCTATTTGTGGGAAAAAAAGGACAAAAAAATCATTTGGGTACAGTGTTGCATGACTGAGTAATTGTCGTTCAAATTGTGAGAGCACCGAAAGCTGAAAATTGGTCTGGGCAGGAAGGGTGTTTAAGTGCCCAGTAAGCAAGTGGTTAAATAAACAATTTGATGTTACTGACTGACTTCCTGACCCAGGCCTCTAGTGATGGAGGAAGGGTGTGTGGTCCCTGTGTGTAGATTATATGGGTCCACCCACAGATTGAGAGCCAAGCAGATTTAAAGGTACAGAATTCACAGTAACATGAGCCCAAGACTGTGTCTGGGCAGAAGGCATTCAGTTAACGTCTTAACTTCACTGACAACAAGCGCTCCACTGTGGTGGGGCGACAATTGCGACAAAACCGTACTGCGTTTTAGGTGGCATTGAAAGTAATGGTACCTGAATAGTTGTGATTCTACCCACAATCCCAAGTTTTCAACACACTATTCCCAACGCACAGGTTCCTGTAGAAATGGCTGTGCATTTAAGTGGGTGCTGAAGCGACCACTGGCTCGAACCGTGTCTATTTAAAGCAAGAGAATGTTTCCAGCACACCAAGGATCTCTGCCACAATCCCAAAATGCCCAGGTGTGAATGGGGCCTAGGGATGAGCTGAACACCCCCGGGTTCGGTTCGCACCAGAACCCGCGAACGGACCTAAAGTCCGTGCGAACATAAGAACCCTATTAGTTACAATGGATGCGAACGTTCAAAATCAAAAGTGCTAATTTTAAAGGCTAATATGCTAATTATTGTCATAAAAAGTGTTTGGGGACCTGGGTCCTGCCCCAGGGGACATGTATCAATGCAATTTTTTTTTTTTTAAAACGGACGTTTTTTGAGGAGCAGTGATTTTAATAATGCTTAAAGTGTAATATTCCTTTAAATTTCGTACCTGGGGGGTGTCTATAGTATGCCTGTGAAGGGTCGTATGTTTCCTGTGCTTAGAACTGTCCCTGCACAAAGTGTAATTTTGCAGGAAAAAAAGCTATTTAAAATCACTCGCGGCTAATGAATTGACGGCTCCCGTAACACAGAGAACAGTCATTCATCGAAAGTCATTGATTAAAAAAAAAGTAATTTATAAAAAAAAAAATTTTAAAAAAAAAAAAAAAAAAGCGTGGGGGTCCCCCCAAATTCAATAACCAGGCCCTTCAGGTCTGCTATGGATATTAAGGGGAACCCCAGCCAAAAAAAAATAAATAAATAAAAATGGCGTGGGGTCCCCCTCAAAATCCATACCAGACCCTTGAGGTCTGGGATGGATTTAAAGGGGAACCCCGGCCGAAAAGAAAAAAAAATGGCGTGGGGTCCCCCTCAAAATCCATACCAGACCCTTATCCGAGCACGCAACCTGGCAGGCCGCAGGAAAAGAGGGGGGGACAAGAGAGCCCCCCCTCCCTCCTGAACCGTACCAGGCCACGTGCCCTCAACATTGGAAGGGTGCTTTGGGGTTCCCCCCAAAGCACCTTGTCCCCATGTTGATGAGGACAAGGGCCTCATCCCCACAACCCTGGCCATTGGTTGTGGGGGTCTGCAGGCGGGGGGCTTATCGGAATCTGGAAGCCCCCTTTAACAAGGGGACCCCCAGATGCCCCCCCCCCCCCCCTGTGTGAAATGGTAAGGGGGTATTTTGTACCCCTACCATTTCACCAAAAAAAGTGTCAAAAATGGTAAAAATGACAGGAGACGGTCTTTGACGATTCCTTTATTAAGGAAGAGACACCGACGCCGTGGAAGAAGATGCCAGATGAGAAGACCAGAGCAAGAAGAAGCGGATCGGAGGAAGAAGATGATGGAAGAAGAAGATGGAAGAAGATGCCGGAAGGAGAAGATGAAGAAACCGAAGGATGAAGAAAGGAAGAAGGAAGACCAGAAGAAAGAAGATTTTTCTCCTGTCTTTTTTACCATTTTTGACACTTTTTTGGTGAAATGGTAGGGGTACTTTTGTACCCCCTTACCATTTCACACAGGGGGGGGCCGGGATCTGGGGGTCCCCTTGTTAAAGGGGGCTTCCAGATTCTGATAAGCCCCCCGCCCGCAGACCCCCACAACCAATGGCCAGGGTTGTGGGGAAGAGGCCCTTGTCCTCATCAACATGGGGACAAGGTGCTTTGGGGGGGAACCCCAAAGCACCCTCCCAATGTTGAGGGCATGTGGCCTGGTACGGTTCAGGAGGGAGGGGGGGCCGCTCTCGTCCCCCCCTCTTTTCCTGCGGCCTGCCAGGTTGAATGCTCGGATAAGGGTCTGGTATGGATTTTGAGGGGGTCCCCACGCCATTTTTTTATTTATTTTTTTGGCCGGGTTCCCCTTAAAATCCATCCCAGACCTCAAGGGTCTGGGATGGATTTTGAGGGGGACCCCACGCCATTTCCCCCCCCCTTAAAATCCATAGCAGACCTGAAGGGCCTGGTAATTGAATTTGGGGGGACCCCCATCCTTTTTTTTTTATCAAAGACTTTCAATGAATGACTGTTCTCTGTGTTACGGGAGCCATCAATTCATTTTTTTTCCTTTTGTTTTTTTTTTGTTGTTTTATTGATACACGGTACATTAGCAAATTTTAGCAAATGCAATCCAGTTAGAGCTGAGATCTTGATTGGCCCTCGTTCACACTAAACACGGCTTTGAAATCAGATGAACTCGCCCAATTTCAAAGCCGCATTTCAGTTCGACTTCAGGGGGCGACTTGAAAGACATCTGTGCGGGTTCATGCGCAGGTATCTACTGAAATCGCTTCTGAAGTTGCCAAAAGTAGTGCAGGAACTACTTTTGTAAATCGGTGCGGTGCTTCAATGTCGGCGTCGCACTGATTGGGACGCTCCTATTGCTGGCAATAGGCTCCCATTTAACATGCCATTTGACCTGTCAAATCGCATGTGAAAACACGCCGTTGTGAATGGGGGCTAAAGCAGCTAGCTTATCATGTTTTCCTTGGGATTAACTGCAAAATTTAAAATAAAGCACACGGGCCCAGCTACACAGGATTTATTTAATCAGCATCATCAATAATCAGGAACAATAGCCGTATTGTATAACTGAGTGTGATTAATTGCCAAATATACTGGAAGAAAGCATTAAGGTTTACATGCACTTAAAAAGCACAGTTTACAACATGAATTCACATGAACACCAGGAGAGAAGCACTGCATTTGGGGACATTTTATTTATTAATTGATTGAGTTTAATGTATTTATATATTTTTGTTAAGCAAGTGGAGCATGCAAAGAGTAATTACAAAGAGAAAAGAAAAAAGAGAGAATAATGCAGGTCACATAAACCACAGATGAAAAAAAACACATGTAGGGAGGGTTTAATTATGTATCTTTTTAAATTTAATTACATTTTTGGCTTTTGTGCCACAAAGATACACCTGTAGGATTGTTGTATTTCTGTAATTTATATTCTTTACAGTTAATTGGAGAAAATAGGTTTAAATTGGTGGCTGAAATTGAAGGTTTTTGCTTAAACATACAATTTTATAGAACCTTTACCTTTCCGGTGTAGAAAATGTCCTCTCTCTTCACCGTTCCATCAGCAATCTTTGCATTGATAGCCCGTCCAACTTCCACCTCGTTGCCATAGATGAAAGCACAGTCAATATGACGATAGCCAACATCGATTGCCACCTTTGTAGCCTCCCCGGCCTGTTCTTTAGTGTACTGCAAAAAAAGAAAAAAAAAGGCAACAAAATCAAAAACAATGATAAAATTATGAAGAAATTGTGTTTCAAAAGCTGAAGATGCCATAATGCCTCTAGAGACCCTCATACAACAATAAACTATAGTATTTGCAGGCTTCAGCTCCTGTCCTCCACCTGTAGAGAACTCCTCAGATGTGTTTCGGCCTTTTTAGGGCTTAATCATAGAGTCCTTTGCAATTAAGCCCCCAAAAGGGCAAACACATATGAGGAGTGCTCTACGGGTAGAGAACAGGAGCTGAATCCCTCTTTTACCCATCTCATTCATATTTATGCAACAGGGAGTCGGTATCTGTGTGCAGACGACCACCATTTTGTTGAAGTCTACTGGAGCCTGGTGAGCCAATTCTGTGTCATTCACTACGATTCAAGTCTTGCACCAGTCTTTTTACATGCTGATCTGACAGACACAGGTTTGGGGAGACATTCGAGCAGTACTATTTCCATTGTTTTGAGCTACAATGTTAAAGCATGTTAGCTTAGGTAGTGCGTTGTCACACGCCATGCTTTGTGGTATGTTGCATAAAAAATCAGGGGTCACATACATGTTTTTAATCATTGAGGTGTGTTGGCGCCACATTTTAAATGAATGGGATGACTTAAAGCCCAACTGAGTATTCAGTTTAAGTCAACTAAAAACATTCTTGGTGCACTAAAACAAAAGATCTGCAAAGTCTCTCTTTTTTTTTTTTTAGAAGGCAGCCTTAGCCTGAATAATAAAGCATGTCCCCTGCAAGCATGCAGCAGAGTTGGGCCCTTTCTACTCTGCTGAGTCTGACCTATAGCTCTGCATTGAGCCGAGAGTGTGAACTTTTCTAATTAGTGAGCTCTATATCTTACTCAACAGGATGTCAGTCATCTTCAGAGACTACTGCTTCTACGCAAGCAAGGGTTATTCCTGCAGCATGCTGGCAGAGCATGACCTTTTGTACTGATGTGGATTGAGACCAAAAGTTCTCTTGGGCTTTAATGCAATGCACATTAAGGATAGGTTCCTGCTGCGGGACCGCACCTGTTCCCACAGCCGAAACCACCCTCACAGAAAAACAAGCTGCCGCTCAAGAGATGCATGGAGTTGCCATTAATCTTAATGACACCCCCACACACTGGAAACCGCACTGCACTTGCGGTTTCCATGCATTTTCAGGATGCAAATGCAGCTTGCAGAGCTGCACAAGTGTGAACTTAGCCTAATGCTCAAAATACTATACACAAAAAAGTACTATACTAAAGTGAAATACTATACTAAGCAAACAATTGTACTTTGCACATTTATACTGGTACTGACAATACATGTGATGTTCTATTATTATTATTAGTCACAATTTATATAGCGCCAACAGTTTACGCAGCACTTTAAAATGTATAGGGGGGGGGGGGGCACAGAATTACAGTACAGTTCAATACAAAAGGTACAGGAGTGCCCTGTTCATGGAGCTTACATTCTAAAGGGAGGCGGTGGTGGTACAAAAGGTAATAGCTGCAGAAAATGATTTGATGGGGGTGGCTACGGGACAGTTGTTAGGTGGGTGTGGGATAGGCTTCCCTGAATAAATTAGTTTTCAGGGATCTCCTAAAGGTGGACAGGGTAGGGGCGGATCGGACATGCTGGGGCAGGGAGTTCCATAGGATGGGAGAGGCTCTGGAGAAGTCCTAAATGCGAGGGTGGGAGGAGGTAACAAGGGAGCTAGAGAGCAGGAGGTCCTGGGAGGAGCGGAGGGGGCGATTTGGGCGATATCTGCAGATGAGGTTGGTGATGTTGTAAATGGCCATGTATGTTATGGTTAGCATTTTAAATTTTACACGGTGGGGTAGGGGAAGCCAGTGAAGGGATTGGCAGAGAGAGCAGCAGTCATAGATCAGTTAGTGAGGTGTATTAGTCTAGCAGCAGAATCCACAATAATAAAAAAAAAAGCTCTATATCACCAAACCAACAGCATTATTACTTGTTTTGGTGCATAGAACACTGATTATTTATGCCAGTCAGAAATCCACCATTTTTTTTTTTTTGTTTGTTTTTATTGCAATTTTTCAAGTGTGAGGTACAAAACAGAGCCTATTGGGCATACCCAGGCTTGAACATACAAACAACAAAACAAAACTAAAACATACTAAAAACAATCAAAAAGAAAAAAGGTGAAATTAGAGCAACAAAAATGGCAATCAAAAAATGAGGGAAAAAGAGTTCAAAGCATTGTAGATAAAACGTCACTCATCCAATATGCTTGATTACTGACCTCCTGATACTGGTAAGTCATGACTCGTGTGTAGCCTAGTAAAGACCCCCTGTTGTGACCCCTTTATTCCAAAAACACCCTTTTTGTTACCCCCTTAAATAATGGACCACACCGTACTTCTTGTGGAGTAAATGGCCACAACAGCCTTTATTAAAATTAATTCCAATTTTCAAAATATAAATAACCATATAAAACCGTATAAATAACCATATATAAATAACCATAAATAACCATAAACATCTGAGTGTAAACATAAATAACCATCGGTTATACCCTCTTATGTTGGTCAGTGACGGGGCTAACACTTATAACACAACCAGTTAAATTAACCTATATATATATGACTATATATATATAACCACCAGGGGGCACTGCAGGATTTAACCGAACCAAGTAGGCCTCCATTTTAACCGCCCGGAGACAAAACCCTATCCCGCAGTGCACACAGAGTAATCATCGAACTTCGATGTACTACACCGGAGGGGCCATCTCATGACGAGCCCCCCACACACTCACCAACTACATAACTGCCACCGTCACTGACCAACCTAAACACCGCCAACCCAACTTTCTTCCAGACGTCCATTTGTTTTCCTGAAACGATAACAAAAGCATTAAAACCTTCACAACAGAACTTAACTATAGGGAGGGTGGGTGGGAAAAACTGCCTCCTCCTGTGGATTCCGAACGACGAATGTTCCCGCTCGGCCACGCCCCCTTTTTCTAATGCCGCTCCCCGCCGCTTCCTATTGGCTGCCCCCACTAACCACTCCCTGATGTATTCCCTTTGGTGTGTCACTAGACACACAGTCATGTCCGGCCCTCCCTATATTGCCTTTCACTCCATTCCGTCCGGCCCTCTCTTGACTCGTGTAGCCTAGTAAAGACCACCCCCCTGTTGTGACCCCTTTATTCCAAAAAACACCTTTTTTGTTACCCCCTTAAATAATGGACCACACCGTACTTCTTGTGGAGTAAATGGCCACAACAGCCTTTATTAAAATTAACTTCAATTTTCAAAATATAAATAACCATATAAAACCGTATAAATAACCATATATAAATAACCATAAATAACCATAAACATCTGAGTGTAAACATAAATAACCATCGGTTATACCCTCTTATGTTGGTCAGTGACGGGGCTAACACTTATAACACAACCAGTTAAATTAACCTAT
Organism: Lithobates sylvaticus; assembly: GCA_028564925.1. Lineage (NCBI taxonomy): Eukaryota > Metazoa > Chordata > Amphibia > Anura > Ranidae > Lithobates > Lithobates sylvaticus. The sequence continues at coordinate 632,076,496 of CM053027.1, read as the reverse complement.
ATATATATCACTATATATATATAACCGCCAGGGGGCACTGCAGGATTTAACCGAACCAAGTAGGCCTCCATTTTAACCGCCCGGAGACAAAACCCTATCCCGCAGTGCACACAGAGTAATCATCGAACTTCGATGTACTACACCGGAGGGGCCATCTCATGACGAGCCCCCCACACACTCACCAACTACATAACTGCCACCGTCACTGACCAACCTAAACACCGCCATAGACTGAAAGGGTGACCCCTTACCCTTGAAGGCACCTCCACACCCGCAGGGCCGTATGTATCCCCTCCTGTAGACCCAACGACCACAGGTCGATCCCGACATCCGTCAAGTGGACCCCATCCCTCCTCAAATAGAGGCCCACATTCTTTTCAAGTTCCCTGTGGCGAACCACTAAACCCCCTTGCCATGCCAGGAACCTCCCCACTACCTTATTTACTCGGATCCTCGCCTTGTTAAGGCGGTACACCGATCGAGCCATCCTCCAGGATGTCCTAGCGACCATATCTGACCATACCAGCAGCGTGTCTGGATACGTCTCGTGCAGGTAGGTCAGATCCCTCTTTATATCGGCAATAAGATCCCTCACTGTCCGCACTCCCAAATTGTTCCCGCCCGCGTGTATGACCAGGACCGCCGGTGGCCTGTCCAACCACGCGAATCGTTCTATTTCGGGCACCACCCTATCCCACAACATTCCCGGCCTGCCCAGCCAACGTATGGTGGCCTCTCTCCTAGACACTCCCAACTGCCTCCCACCTGGTCTGGCATCCCCTCTCCGCGCTCCCCAACACACATATGAGTGCCCCAGGATCCAGACGAGGCACGGAAGCCCTCCATCTGAAATGACAAACATAGTGTAATTGACCAGCACCATAACTTAACTACTAAGGCCACCATACTACCCATTGCAACTATAACAAAGACAGTAACAACTCCTTTTTTCAAACACCCCCCTTTTTTTTTTTTTATATATATATCCCCGTCATTCCTGAATCAACAGTGGCCTAACGTAAGTCCGAAATCGCTTCGATTCCCACCTCCCCATTTTTTGCACATCCACCTCATCCAACCCACACCTGGCGGCTTCAGTGGCCGCCCCAATGCGGAAGGAGTGTGAGGCGTAGGCAGACCCTTCTAAACCCATACCATTTAGGCATTTCCGCAGAACCGCCCCAAATTGAAATCGTGACAGGTATGATCCATCACTGTGCACCAACAACGGGCCCCCAACCTCCGGTCTCACCCCCATGAACTCCCCCACCACTTTTACTGGGCATACAGCACAACCCTGTAATCTATGCAACGAAATCAGCACCCCCACTCCTTTCTGATCAGTCTTGGATTTTTTCAAACTCACCAACACCCTGTCACCCAAAACTTCCACGTCCCCCAACATTAAACCTCCCTCCTCTTTTTTTGATGGGCTAACCAACTCTCCAATCCGAAATGCCCCGAAAAACGCCAAGGAAAAAGCCGCTGTAAATAATAACCCCTCGTACCCATCCTTGCACACCCCACCCAACTGCTCTCTTAAGGCCAGAACATTGGCAAAAGTAATCGGCCGCCTCTCGTCCCTTGTCCTGTTTGCTTTGCGATACCCTTTTACTGCCTGTTTTACCCAAAAGTCTTTTGTCCAATCCACAGTGCCTTGTAACTTGAACAAAAAGGCCAAACCTGCCAACCGTTTTTCAATGGTGGACACCGACCTGCCTTCCTCCATATTCCTGGATACGTAATACAGAACTAATAACCTAAATTGTGACACATCTTGTCCCACTCCCGATTCCGCCAGCAACTCACCCCATTCCTTCCAGACTTTCTGGTATGCCAACCAAGACGACATACTCACCGACCTCTGGATCCATCCCGCTGCTACCCTAGTGCCAACTCCCAGATCCAGGCCGGGCAAGGAACGCCCTCCTGCTGAGCCTCCGGTGCCAGAGTCCTGAATCTGTCCCGCTGGAACCGAGACAAAGAATCAGCCAGCGTGTTCTCCACCCCCGGGATGTGTACCGCATAAAGAAAAATATTCAATTGCATGCAGCGCAACACTAGCTGTCGCATCAGCCGAATGACAGGTTGTGAAGACGCCGACATACTATTGATTATTTGCACTACCCCATATTATCACAATTCAATCTAAGCTTTAAATTTTTACAGGCCTTGCCCCACAGCTCCAATGCTACCACCACCGGAAACAATTCCAACAGTGCTAAATTTTTTGTAAACCCCGCCTCCACCCAGGATCGTGGCCATGGTTCCGCACTCCAGCAACCTTGGAAGTACGCCCCATAACCTGTGGATCCTGCGGCGTCAGTAACCAGCTCGACGTCGAAATTGCTAACTGGACCCGACATCCAAACCGACCTCCCATTAAACTCCTGCAAAAACCGATGCCACACCTCCAGATCATCCCTGTGCTCCCTCCGAAGTTGAATATAATGCGTGGGCGCTTTTACCCCTGCCGTGGCCGATGACAATCGTCTACAAAAAATCCTCCCCATAGGAATGATCCTGCATGCAAAATTCAACTTTCCCAACAGGGATTGTAGCGTGCGCAACTGCACTTTCTTGCACCCATGGATCTCCCTAATCTCCTTTTGTAAATCCCTCAACTTCTCTTCGGGTAACCTGCATTCCATAGCCATGGAATCAATCACTATCCCCAAAAAACTCAACTCTGTGCACGGGCCCTCCGTCTTGTCAGCTGCTAACGGCACCCGAAAACTCTCCGCAATGTGCTGCAACGTGGACAACAGTATCGCACACACATTGGAAGCGGGAGGGCCCACGCAGAGGAAGTCATCCAAGTAATGGATGACGGAATCAATGCCTGTCACATCCCTAACTACCCATTCTAAAAACGAACTAAATGCCTCAAACATGGCGCACGATATGGAACACCCCATGGGCAAACAACGATTGACATAAAATTGGTCTTGCCAACAGCAACCCAGTAAATGAAAACTGTCTGGGTGCACAGGCAGCAGTCGAAATGCGGATTCCACATCTGACTTTGCCATCAGCGCCCCTCGGCCATATCGCCGTACCCATCGCACTGCAGCATCGAATGACGTATACGATACCGTGCATGCCTCCGGGTCAATAAAATCATTTACCGATCCCCCCTTCGGGAACGATAAATGATGTATTAAACGAAACTTGTTAGGTTCCTTTTTGGGAACCACCCCCAGCGGTGACACTACCAAGTCCGTTAACGGCTTAGCCAAATACGGCCCCGCCATCCTTCCCAACGCTACCTCCTTGGCTAATTTCTCTGACACAACCTCTGGGTGCAACAATGCTGACCTCAGATTCTTTGCCACCGGAGGAATCTCCTTCAATGTGCACAGAATCCTGAAACCTTCCCTGAACCCCGCACTGAGCAAACCCGCCGCCGCCCTGTCAGGGTACCTATTTAGGAAAGGCTGCATTCTTACCCACATCACCGGCGTCGTCCCTCTTGTTGCCAGGCTCTCCGGCGCGCTTGCCTTTTTTGAAGCATCGTGCCAACGAGTGCCCCCCCCCCCCCGCAACCTGAACACTCGTGCTTAAACTTGCACGTGTTTCCAAATTTGCAGGCTCCCTCGTTGAACTGCCAACATATTCCAAATTTCTTTCCGGCTGGGGATCCCTAGGAGTGGCTACCCCCAGCCCCCCCTTGAAATGTCTGTGCCGGCGTCTTTGCCGAAGCCATCAATCTCATCCATAAGCTAATGTCCTTATGGTCCCATCGCAAAGCTGGGCGAACCGCCCTGCGTTGTCTAAACTGCTCGTCATATCGCAGCCAAGCCGTCCCTCCATAGACCCTATACGCCTCCCCTATAGCGTCCATATAGCAGAATAACGCCGAGCAGTGCTCGGGGTTCTTCTCCCCAATTACCCCGGCCAATATGGCGAACGCCTGCAGCCAGTTTGCAAACGTCCGCGGAATTAGCCGATACCGCCTCTTCTCTTCATCAGCTTTCTTGGTGTCATCCGGTTTCACCCTGTCTAAATTGAATTTCTCCAATGGCAACAGGGAAAAAATCTCCACATACTCACCCTTCCAGATTTTTTCCCTCACCTCCTGTTTTAAATGGGCCCCCAGCGGACCCTCGAAGCAAACGTAGACTTCACATTTTGCCGCATCTGCCATCCGTACAATGTCGGCCCTTACCACTTGCTCATCCCCGCTCTTCTCTGGCGTACTCACCTGCTCTCCTGTGCCCACCGAAGCCGATACCTCTCCAGCTGTTGTGACCGAAGCCCCGCTTGGGGGGTTCGCTATCCCCCCCGCTTTCTCAAAACGCCCCACCAGGGCCCTCAGGCCCTCCAGCAACTCCTGTACCTGACCCCCCACTGGAGACTCACTCCTAGCCCGCGGTTGGTCATGGCTTGCCACCAGCGGAGCCGGAGGCCCCGACTCACTCCCCCCCACGGGTACCATTCCCAACAAATTCTGTAAAGCAGTTGTAAAAGAACTATTACTACTGGACTTACCGGGCCGTCTTGGCACCTCCACCGGGATTACCGGCCTGACATCCACCGATGCTTGTGGGCGGCTGGGCACCTCTTCTTCTTCGGACAGCTCCCCTTCCGACCTGCTGAACTCCTCCTGCTGAGAAAAAGACGCTGTTCCCCTCGGGGAGGGACTCCTGGGCAATTCCCGGCTCCTTCCATTCACCACCCACGATGTGGACGCACCCCCCACCACCCCGCTGCCCTGGATCCCCGAGTCCTGGGCAGACAGGCCGGACCCGGCACTGCTCCTGCCCACTGTCCTTCTCGCTTCTCCTCCTGGTGGCGTCCGCCTACCCTCCGCTGCGTTGGCCCTTCCGGCGGCCCGTTGAGCTGTGCCAGCGGACATGTGTACCCTGCTGTCCTCCCCCCTCGGCTCGTGCAGAGCTGCTGAGGGTTTTGATGTCGCACTCCTCCGGGGTGTATTACCCCCCATCCTGGCTGTATTTGCTGCTTGAGCTGACCGCCCCCCCTCAACTCGTGCAGAGCTGCTGGGGAGGACGCCGCTGTAGAAGGGGCTGCTGTGCTTCCCCCCTGCCCCCTCCTCCCGGCTCCTGCTCGCTGCGACCTCCTTTCTGTCACTTGTCCCCCCGGGCTGTGCTGGAATCCTGGGGCTGGTGTATCCTGTGAAGGCCTTCCACGTGGAGCTGGGGATGTAGCTCCCTGTAGTCCCGAGGCCCCGCCCCCCGCATTGCGCCCCCGCCGTGTGCTCTTCCTGGGGCCTACTGGGGTCTCCATCTGGGCCCTTTTCGCTGGTGGTGTGGATTGGTCCCCCCTAGGGCTTCTGGCTAGTCTGGATGGGCCCGCCACCCCCCCCCGGAGAGTACCTTGCTGGTGCCCTGGCCACCCGGCCCCGTGCTCGATCCGATCGCCCATCCGGTCTCCCGTTTTGTTCTCCTCCATCCCGCACTGCCATGCTCGCTAAAATTGTGGCAACCTGGTCCTGTAGCCACTCCGCTCCGTTCGCCGCCGCCGCGGCCTTCAGCCGCTCCACGAGGTCGCGGTCCGCCATTTTGAGAGAGGTGCAGAGGAGCAGTGAAAAAAACTGCCTCCTCCTGTGGATTCCGAACGACGAATGTTCCCGCTCGGCCACGCCCCCTTTTTCTAATGCCGCTCCCCGCCGCTTCCTATTGGCTGCCCCCACTAACCACTCCCTGATGTATTCCCTTTGGTGTGTCACTAGACACACAGTCATGTCCGGCCCTCCCTATATTGCCTTTCACTCCATTCCGTCCGGCCCTCTCTGGATGTAGGCAGATCTTGCTGGGTCCATCAGTTCCCCAACCAGTCAAACACACTACATTTTCTACTAGTTGCCTGACAGCGTTGAACACAGTGTCTTTTGTCAATGTGTGTAAGAACTGCTTATGAAAAACATCTAATATCTCTTTCAAGCTGGATTCACACTCTCACAGTGCATTACATATTATGTTGGGCATTATTTGAAAGGGAAAGTTGCATACAGGCATACCCACTTTTAAGTACACAATGGGGTTTATTTACTAAAGCTGGAAAGTGCAAAATCAGGCTCACTTCTGCATAGAAACCAATGAGCTTCTAACCCCAGCTTGTTCAATTAAGCTTTGGTAATAAAACCTGGAAGCTCATTGTTTTTTATGCAGAAGTGAGCCTGATTTTGCACTTTCCAGCTTTAGTAAATAAACCCCATTGTGTACTTAAAAGTGGGGTATGCCTGTACACTGTAAAGCAGAACACCAGGACTGGGACAAGGGGTGGGTAGGAGGGGCAGCTGCCCTGGGCACTGTGGTTTCATGTGAGGTGGGAGGATGCTGCAAGGAGATTGAGAGGTAGGGGGGGATATGTGTTGAGAGGGGCAATTTGGGGGAGGGGAGACAGGGAGTAAAACATATATAAAAAAGGGGGTAGGGAACCAACTAAATGATGGGGTACCACCGGGTAATTATCCACACACTCAAATCGAGTGGGACTCAGAGGATGTGTACTCTCAGAGGAAATTTGAGAAGTAGATGATTTGTGCTAGGAGGGGTGACTTTATTTGGGGATGAGCATTTGTGTTTGGGAATTTGGGAGATGGGGGGGGGGGGAGATTTTTGCTGGGAGGGGGGTTTTCAGCAGGGGGATTTGTACTTGAGGGATTTATGCTTAGGGAATAAGCATGCAGATTAGTGCTCAGTTTTTTTTGTGGAGGATTGCTGACACATAGTGCGCATACATCTTGCAGTTTGACATGTTCGCCCTGGGCTCTAGAGTATCTTGTCCCGTCACTGCAGAACACTACCATGCACTGTAGTGTATTGCAGCACATCACAATGCAGGGTAAGGCTCAGTGTGGTACCATTAAGAATGAATGGCACCACAGCTCACCAACAAACAACGCAGGTTTTTGCAAATTGCAGTAATGCGCACAGTATCAGCGCGCAGTACTGTGAACAACAAGGTGGTTATAAAGTTATAAGCTTTACAATGCAATATATGGCCAATTTTGTTCCAGTCATGATCTTTTTTTTTTTTTTTTTGGTGTATCTAAATCCTGGCACCCTGTATCTCACTGAAAGGGGTGCATTGCAATACATTTCTAATCATATACAGCAGTGCACTGTGATGCACAGATGGGAATGTTCTGTGTATGCGCACGTGGCATGTGAGTGAGCTCTCATGGTGAAATTCCACTTTCTACATATTGGCCTATTGATTCAGTTCTGGTTTTTCATAGTAGAATAAGAATATAAGAATGTTGTAAAAATTTTGAAATTTGGAGAATCAGGCTACAGTCGGGCTACATTGCCAATAATTCTCTTTGTCTCTGAGAAATGTACCTGCTCATTTTCTGGCATCCCAATGATTTCAGCATGCTACAAGTGAACCACCTGCCAAGGACAAGCTGTACTCCTTGGGGCACCATTCATGAAATGAAGGTGCACATTTGCACACTTCCTCACGTTCCTGTACATCGCATTTAGGGCAGCTCAATCATTTCAATGGGCTGCCTATGCACAGGAAACGGGCAAAAAGGTGCCTGCACCATTTTAAACATCAAGCGGCACCAAAAAGCATGGTACTCTACCATGTGTTTTGGTGTGTACAAATGCCCGGGCATTGGCAAAGAGAAGTGCGGGAAATGAAAACGACAAACACACGTACTCACCTAGCTGGCTGCAGCATCAGATCGTTTGCACACACCAAAATACATGGTAGAGTACCATGCTTTTTGGTTTTCCCCACCCCCTCTACACCAAGAACTGAACTATCAAAGACCGTTTATTGCTTAGTTCTCGGGTCCACTCTGAGCACAGAGCGACTCCACTACGGGATCCGTAGTGGAGAAGGATCTGGGGGTTTTGGTAGATCATAAGCTCAATAATAGCATGCAATGCCAAGCTGCGGTTTCCAAAGCGAGCAAAGTCCTTTCTTGTATTAAGAGAGGTATGGACTCCAGAGAGAGAGATATAATTTTCTGTTCAAATCATTAGTATATCGGGGAACTGGAGAAAGTGCAGAGAAGGGCAACCAAACTGATAAGAGGCATGGAGGAGCTCAGCTATGAGGAAAGATTAGAGGAACTGAATTTATTCACTCTTGAGAAGAGGAGATATGATCAACATGTTCAAATATATAAGGGGTCCATATAGTGAACTTGGTGTTGAGTTATTCAGTTTACGGTCCACACAGAGGACAAGGGGGCACTCTTTACGTCTAGAGGAAAAGAGATTTCATCTCCAAATATGGAAAGGTTTCTTCACAGTAAGAGCTGTGAAAATGTGGATAGTGGATAAAAAAATAGACTCCCTCCAGAGGTGGTTCTGACTAACTCAGTAGAATGCTTTAAGAAAGGCCTGGATACTTTCCTAAATGTACATAATATAACTGGATACTAACATTTATAGGTAAAGTTGATCTAGGGAAAATCCGATTGTCTCTTGGGGGATCAGGAAGGAATTTTTTCCCCTGCTGTAGCAGATTGGAGCATGCTCTGCTGGTTTTTTTTTTTGCCTTCCTCTGGATCAACTGTGGGTATATTGGATTGTACGATATCTATTTTTATTTATTATTTCTTTTTTTTATGGTTGAACTGGATGGACTTGTGTCTTTTTTCGGCCTAGCTAACTATGTAACTATGTAAAAGACTAAAACATTTTAGTCTACTAACTTAATACCATTTTAGTCGACTAAAATATGACTAAAACTAAAACAATTGAGATGACTAAAATACGACTAAAACTAAAATGACATTTTAGTCAAAAGACTAAGACTAAAACTAAATTGAACTTTGCCATCAAAATTAACACAGGTCTGTAGTGTATGTTCATACCTCAATAACATAAATAATAACATATTCGATTTTTCACTCCAGCAGTATATGATGAGTTTGGAAATTGTAGAGAAATGCTTAAAATAATGTATTACAATTTAGCTTAATTGATATGCATGTTGCAAAAATAGTAAAGTAGTAGGTATATATATATATTAGGGCTGTGAAAATTAAAGATTAATTCCTTGATTAATTGTTAATTTTTTTGATCGATCAAAATTCTTTTGATTGTACTCACCTCTCCGTCGGCTTCCGGGTCTTCAGGGAGTTCCGTCGGAGATCCGGTGATCCCCAAGTGCCTCCGTCTGCTAATGAAGGGAAGGGGGAGGAGTCCGGTGATGTTCTGATTGAATAGAACACGTATGCGGGAGTAGCTATGCATGATGTCACCCACTGCTGCCCTATGGAACTAACATGATTGTCGGCTTTACATGCTGTGTTTTTATCATCTTTATGTGAGTAGTTTGTGTTTGAACACAAAAATTAAATCTTATACTTAAGCGGTGAGCACTTAGATCTTTTCTTTCTACCCATGACCTGCCGTCCTTGCTGAGATCTAAGGAGACGTGAGAGAAGTTTATGGTCCGTGTTAACCCTTTTGATACCCGCTTGCATGACCACCTGTTTGCACAGGGGTCCATGCGATAAGGTGAGAGTGATTAGTTAAACCGGAGTTGGAGGTATTGTCACGCTACTGTGGAAAAAAAAATTACTTACGTCAGTGCTAAAGTTTGAATTTAAAACGTATTTGTGTAAACTGTGAAGTAAAGTCATGGATTGTGGAAACTAACTAGTGTCGGGTGATTGTATATAGTGTATACCACATTTACCACTGACTAATGCAGAGTTGCAATGCAAGGAGATCAGCTAAAAGTAGTTGGATCTGTATGTGCGTTATAATTAATCGAAATTAGTCGATCAATCAATTAAAAAAAATCAATTAATTGAACACGAAAATTTTAATCAGTAACAGCCCTAATATATATATCTCAGAAGGACCCTGCAAATACAGATGAGCTTCCTGAAGTGTTTGTTATACCTATAAATGTATAGGGACCAGCATGGAGTAAGTGCTGGTATATGCTGCGGGACTGAAAGGGCAATCAATTTGTATTAATACAATAAAAAGTATGAAAAATTGTTGGGTCAGTGATGTGCAGAGTGCACTGTGAGTGGGAAAGAGTGGGGGTTGAAGGAAAAGGCAAAACAAAGGTGCTAAAAAGTCAACTAAGCTAAAAAGAAACATAAATTACTTGAGTGTAATGTGAAATCTTCCCCTCCTGGAGGTGCAGCTGGTGTGCGCAGACTCATGATGAGAGTGAAAAAGACTGCCATGTCAGGCTCCAATTATACCCCCGAGGTGGGGAGGGGCCAAATGCTCCGCCCCCAGTGTCATGTATGAACAAAGAGGCGTCTGAGTGCTGAAAACACTCATCGCCACTGGGGCCGCAAATGTGCGGTATCCCCCATTGTTCGGGGTGTTCCACACAGCCCATACGTGACGGCGCTGACGCCGGCAAGCGAGCTGCCCCCTGCATAAAGGTTTGGATCAGTGAATGGGAGGCTAAGGAGGGACTTATATATACGCCCTCCTGCCTGTACGTGCCATTCTGCCGACGTATATCTGTGTGCGCCGGTCGGGAAGTGGTTAATAGCAAAATATATGTATAGTTTATACTGTAAAGGAAAAAAAATCCTGTGTGCCGCTAAAGTGTTCGGGTTTGACTTGAAGAAAAGGTGGCAAACCTAGTTCAACCGCCTGTTTTTACAACCCTCCTGGCCACTGTGTAAACTCAGCCTTACTGTTATGTTTTATTTTTAATACATTTGGTTTCATAAGAAAATACATTTAAGTCTGCATCCTACCTGTTTGGGGGCAGCGGTACCAAACCCGATCACTGGCATCTTGTGCCCATCATTCAGAACCACATAGGAGTCTGGTTTTAGGGCCATTGTCTGCGTCTGCTTCCTATCTTGCACACTGACTTCTGTGCTAGTTATGTATTTGTATTTGACTTTATTCCATCTCGAACCCCTCCTCCTGGTCGGCCTGTAATCTGGACATGCTACGGAGAGTTTAACCACTTGTTGGCAATCACCTCATTTGCAGCACATCAGTTTCAGCTTGTTGAAAATAGGAGAACTGCCAGCACAGGGTTAAACATTCACATTTTCTTCGTAGTCTAGCCCTTATAGTGCAGATTGATAGATCTTGGCAGCAGTCAATCACAAACAATGTAGCAATGACACCTGTGACATCCAGAGGGGACAGAGTATTTTGCAGTTTTGCAGAGTCACAATGATTTTACCTGTTTTGGTGATTCTTCCAGTAACACACTTCCTGTTCTAGGGAGGAAATGCTCACTCACTGCACTGTATCTACAGTACCTTGAAAAAGTATTCACACCCCTTCAAATTTTCCAGTTTGTCACATTACACCCAAAAACGTAAATGTGTTTTATTGGGATTTTATGTGATAGAACAACACAAAGTGGCACATAAAATTGTAAAGTGGAAGGAAAATTGTAAATGGTTTTCAAAATGTTTTACAAATAAATATATGAAAAGTGTGGGGTGCATTTGTATTCAGCCCCCCTGAGTCAATACTTTGTTGAACCACCTTTCACTGCAATTGAAGCTGCAAGTCTTTTTGGGTATCTCTACCTGCTTTGCACATCTAGAGAGTGAAATATTTGCACATTCTTCTTTGTTATACAGCTCAAGCTCTGTCGGATTGGATGGAGAGCGTCTGTGAACAGCAATCTTCAAGTCTTGCCACAGATTCTCACTTGGATTTAGGTCTGGTCTGTGACTGGGCCATTCTAACACATGAATATGCTTTGATACAAACCATTCCATTGTAGCTCTGGCTGTATGTTTAGGGTCATTGTCCTGCTGGAAGGTGAACCTCCACCCCAGTCTCAAGTCTTTTTCAGACTCTTAACAGGTTTTCTTCTAAGATTGCCCTGTATTTGGTCCCCATCCATCTTCCCATCAACTCTGACCAGCTTCCCTGTCTCTGCTGAAGAAAAGCTATCCCACAGCATGATGCTGCCACCACCATGTTTCACAGTGGGGATGGTGTTCAGGGTGATGGGCAGTGTTTGTTCTCCACCACACATAGCGTTTTGCTATGTGTGTACAAGAGCACACCAAAACATCTGTCACACACAGATTTGGTTGAAATGTTTTCTAATGCAGTTGAAATGTTGGTTAATGAGGTTGAAATGTTTTCTGATGCGGTTGAACTGTTTATTAATGCAGTTGAAATGTTTATTAATGCAGTTGAAATGTTTTCTAATGTGGTTGAAATGTTTTCTAATGTGGTTGAAATGTTTATTAACCACTTCTTGCCTGACGACCATCATATGACGTCCTTGAATTTGTGCGGGTATATCTGAATGATGCCTGCAGATACAGGCATCATTCAGATATCATCTTTTTCAGCCGGCGATTCCCTACACCATAAGAAAATATAAGTAAAAGAAAATACCAAATTTTGTCCCCAGAAATGTAATAAAGGGGAAATCTTTCAATGGGGACACTAGTTCTGGTGACCTGGGGGTCCCCAAGGAATTCCCTTTATTTGCAGGGATTTCCTCTCACTTCCTGTTTGGCTATAGGACAGGAAGTGAATGAAGCGTTTTGCTATGTGTGTACCAGAGCACACCAAAACATCTGTCACACACAGATTTGGTTGAAATGTTTTCTAATGCAGTTGAAATGTTGGTTAATGAGGTTGAAATGTTTTCTGATGCGGTTAAACTGTTTATTAATGCAGTTGAAATGTTTATTAATGCAGTTGAAATGTTTTCTAATGTGGTTGAAATGTTTTCTAATGTGGTTGAAATGTTTATTAACCACTTCTTGCCTGACGACCATCATATGACGTCCTTGAATTTGTGCGGGTATATCTGAATGATGCCTGCAGATATCATCTTTTATCATTCAGATATCATCTTTTTCAGCCGGCGATTCCCTACACCATAAGAAAATATAAGTAAATAAGGGATTTCCTCTCACTTCCTGTTTGGCTATAGGACAGGAAGTGAATGAAAATCTCCACAATGGGACACAGATGGTAAAAAAAAAATTCTGACAGGGGTTATAACACTATCCAAAATGAGAAAACAAGTTCTACTTTAGGCTAACTAGGTAGTAACTAAAAACTAAACACGTGCTTACTTTGTACCAGCTTTCCTCTATATACAAACTGCTGAATGCCCCTAGGAAGGACTTTGTACCTCCATATATTCATAAATGGGAATCAGATCTACAGGTGTCATTCACGAAAGCCAAGATTAACAGACTCATTCAATTAGTGTCGATGTGGTACAGGGTTCTAATATTATTGCATAAATTCAATCCCCAAGTTTTCAAGATTTGTTGGAGATGTCACAAAAAAGCCATGCACACTCCTGCATATTTTCTGGCAGTGCCCCCTGCTGCACCAGTTCTGGTAAGAGTTAAGAATGTATTACTTTAACTGATGTCTATGGACGTTGGTTCAGACCCCCTATGATACCTGCTACACCTTAATGTAGTGCCTTTAGACCAAAGGACTCACTGACCGTACATATGTTGAATACAGTCCAGATGTCCCTGCCAACGTTAAAAACTGGTTTGCTAGACTAAATGAAATCAGGAACCTGGGAAGTTTATTAGCTACATTGTATAAAACAGAGGATACATTTAGGGACACCTGGATGCCATGTTCAGGCTATACCTGCTCTTCCCAATACATTGACTCAGTCTCCAGAACATGGGCCCATGTACAGTGAACGTTTGGGACTTACTCCTGAATATTACCACTCCTTTTCGTGACGATCTCCTGTGGGGTAGAGTAAGAGCAGAGGACCTCTTCTCCCTCCCAACACCAACCTTTTCTCCCTGGCCTCCCTTCCGTTCTGTTACACACCCCCTCCCTTTTTTTTCCCCTCCAACTTATCACCCTTTCCCATGTTATAACAGCCTTTCTGATCCCGTCTAGTGTTTGGTTTTGTAATCCCTTCCCTATACCATAGGGTCTGTAGTTAAATATATGTTAAAATGTATACCTTGGCCTAAGCAGGATACTTACCCATTGTAGCTCCAAGATCGAAGGAGAAATGTCTGATCCACAAATGTTACACCCCTTCTGCTTTATTTTCTTGGAGCCCTGTAGTGAGTCAAGAGTTTGATACCCCCCTGATCAGACATTACCATAATGTATATACTGGTATCAAAAAAAAGGGGGGGGGGATGGTGGAGTGGGGATTATAGCAGTGCTAAGATAATATAAGAGAGTTGGGGCGGACTCACAGTTCAAGGCTCGTAATACTCATTAGTTAGTAAAAATAATTTTTATTACATATAGACAATTATATCAAAACATACAAGGAGAAGAATATATATGTATGGAGAAATATTAACAATATATATTTTTCGTAGTAATACTCAGTTAGATGAATCAGGGCAAATAATTGAGGTATCACTTAAGGAATTTTTTAACAATCAAAGGTATTGAAAACAATACATGGTCAATGATAAAGTTAAATTATGCACATAAAATTGGAAGTAGGATTCACATTTAATGTGGGAAAACGACCTAAGGTAGACTGATTTAGTCTTTGTAGACTGTTCCGACATGTTTCGCCATAACAATGGCTTCCTCAGGGTATGTCTACTTTGCGTAATTGGTGTATCTGGTAAGAGAAGTATCAAAATAAGTTCCATTCAATGCTCAATAAAGGAGAAATTAGATACAAAGCAATATAAAGGACAAATATAATTGTAAAGTGGATTGTCACCAAGTTATCAGCGCAGAGGAAGTGCTAAGGCCCCTCCTTCCCAGAATGGAAAAAGGGCCCCCTTGTGGACCATCCCAGACTTACCCTAATAGAGGTGTGGAATAAACCCAGCCGCAACCGCGGGGCAGGGCAGTCGTGCAGGATGCCACAGCTGCCTAATAGAAGGCGGTAAACCCCAGATTGGACATTTAATATATTAGCTGGTTGGAAAAGAAATAAAACAAAAGATAAACGAGTAATAAGAAGCAATTTAAATAGTGTTGTGTGTCCATGAGAAATTAATTCATGGACATGACGCCATACACTATATAAGGGACAATGTCTCAAATCGTTACTTACTTTCATTAATTTTGTAGGGTGGTTGAAAAAAAATATATAAAGAAGAACCGAAGGTTCTGATAGGGCGACAAAAGTTAAACACAGGAGGCACCTGAGGAGATAATAGTTGGACAGAGAGTTACATAGTTGAACACGGTAATGGTTCAAAAATAGGGAGGATGAAGGGTTTAAAGTTAAATAAAAAAAAAAAAAAAAATTTAAATACCTGTTTTTTTATTTAGAAAGTGTGAGGTGCAGAGCACCGTTCTGCTTGAAAAGTGCAATTGTAAACACCCTTGAAGCAAGGGAAAAAAGAAGGGAAGAGCATCCGATCGATCAAAGCTCGGCAGTGGGCTGAAGAAAAAAATACATTCAGGAGATCCTGATGAGTATCAAGTGGGTTGGGAAAAAATATCCAAAAAAAGAGATAAGGAATAGGTTTGATTTGCTTACTTGAGTACGAGCAGGTATGATGCGTCAGGTGCCTCCAGAGTCCTGTAGTGGACTAGTGTGGTGAGCTGGTTTAAATACCGCCTTCCTGATCGAGGCGGCGTGGATCCGCCCCTCGATCAGAGGACAATAGAGCCTATACGCATGCGCACAGCGCGTCACGGCCGGGAGCCTACGATTCCCATAGTTCCCGGCAATGAGCGCGCGGCGAGCGTGATGACGTCATCGCCGTTAAGACGGCGAGTGAGATAGCGAAGGCTGGCGGTGGGCGGGCTGTGAGGGCCCGCCCTCGGGTGTCCATACTAGGCCGCTGGGCTATCCCAAGGCGTGACAAGTCCGCCCCATAGGCGGTGGCTGAGTCCAGACACCGAAATGATGGTAGGAGGGCGAGAAGAGGAGGAGGGAAGGGGGAAAGAAAGAGGAGGGGACTGAGATGGAAATGAGCCAATGAAGGCTATATATTGGCAACATTCCTATGGGCTGAGAGAACCAGCGGCATTCTCACCGACAATAGATCCCAAATTTGCCCATACCAAATGCAATGGGAATTGAGCATATTTTAGTCATAACTAAACAGATACTTTAACTAGATAATTCTGTAAAATAATAAATAACAGATTTGTGAAGGTTTGAAGAAAAGTCAGACAGATCAAGCCAAAATAAGAATTGGTCAAGCGTCCATTCTAGAGATCAGGGGCAATTTAATACATGATAAGTGTGCAGTCAAAATACATTACCCATACAGTGTGTTAGGGAAGGTTTCAAAGAGGTTTCTATAATTCATATAGAGCATAATATATTAGTTACAGATAAATAAAAATTCATTCACTTTACATAGAAAAATACCTACAGATAGGGAGGAGCAGGCTTTGGCGCATGATGGCAGAGAGATCACCAGGTGAGACCTCTGGAGGGGAGAAAGCCAATTGTGACCGTGAGAGAGAAGATTTCAGGTTGGAATGAAATGGTTGTTTAGAGAAAGGATTTGAAACTGATATACTCGTTCATACCTGGGTATCTGGTGGCATCTAGTGTGTATATCCACCTAGTTTCAAGTTGGAGGAGTCGGTTGTCTATGTCCCCACCGCGTACATTGAGGGGTAAATGTTCCAAAGCCGAAAATAGCATTGTAGTGGGATCAAAGTTATGTTTGAGAGCTACATGGCGATTAGGGATGAGCCGAACACACCCCCGGGTTCGGTTCGAACCAGAACCTTCGAACGGACCGAAAGTTCGCGCGAATTTTCGAACCCTATACGTTATAATGGACGCGAACGTTCGAAATCAAAAGTGCTAATTACAACGGCCAATATGCATGTTAATGTCATAAAAACAGGTTTGGGGACCCGGGTCCTGCCCCAGGGGACATATATCAATGCAAAAAGAACTTTTTAAAAACTAACGTTTTTTCGGGAGCAGTCATTTTAATGATGCATAAAGTGAAAAAAAAAAAAGTGACATTTTCCTTTAAATATGGTACCTGGGGGGTGTCCAAAGTATGCCTGTGAAGTGGCATGTGTTTCCGTGTTTAGAACTGTCCTTGCACAAAATGACATTTGTAAAGGAAAAAAAGAAGCCATTTAAAACCACTTGCGGCTTTAGGTTTGATCTTAAGTAGAATCTGAACAGGTACATTATGAAGTGTAGCTCCATCCCAAAAAAATCTATTTTTAAGCTTTTTGGAGAACATAGGGAGGGGTTATCACCCCTGTAACATTTGCTGTCTTTGCACATCTGTTCAGAACATGTCACCTCACTTTCCGTCCCAATGATAAATGTTTTTGGAAAAGTGGGGTTTTAATTGAAACAAGGATTGGTGATAAAGTATCAGTAGAGAGGAGATACCTTTTTCCCAAATTAAATCTAACAGGATAGAATTTCCCTTCCTAGGGGTAGATTTCCTCTCACTTCCTGTTTTCTCTTTCCATTTGCAAGTAGGAGTCGTTTGTAAGTTGGATGTTTGAAAGTAGGGGCCTGGCGTATATACTCTGCAGAAATTTGCCCTATTAGATGTTGGTGTAGCCACAAGACTGGTGGGCACAGGAATGGGCCCTGCTGTGAGTTAATAGATCAAGATTTGTAATTGCATGCACCTGTTGAACAGGGCAGAAAAAATTGGGGGTGGTGGTGGTGGTGGTGGTGGTGGACGGTTTTGCCACAAGACTGTAAGCTCTCACAGTTACTCTTGGTGGGCGCAGGAATGGGCCCTGCTGTGAGTTATTAGATCAAGATTTGTAATTGCAAGCACCTGATGAACAGGGCAGAAAAATTGGGCCTTTGGCGGTGGTGGTGGACGGTGTTGCCACAAGACTGTAGGCCCTCATAGTTACTCTTGGTGGGCGCAGGAATGGGCCCTGCTGTGAACTATTAGATCAAGATTTGTAATTACCCGCCCCTGTTAAACAGGGGCTGAAAAATTGTGCCTTAGGCACTGGTGCTGGTGCCACAACACTGCAACCCCTCACAGAGACTGTACTTGGAGCACAGCAGTCACACGTGTTGCGAAGCATTTTTTAAAAAAAATTGTAAGTACACGCCCCTGTTAAACAGGGGCTAAAAAAAAAAAAAATTGTGCCTTAGGCACTGGTGCTGGTGCCACAACACTGCAACACGGCCCTCACAGAGACTGTACTTGGAGCACAGCAGTCACACGTGTTGCGAAGCATTTTTTTTTAAAAATTGTAAGTACACGCCCCTGTTAAACAGGGGCTGAAAAATTGTGCCTTAGGCACTGGTGCTGGTGCCACAACACTGCAACACGGCCCTCACAGAGACTGTACTTGGAGCACAGCAGTCACACGTGTTGCGAAGCATTTTTTTAAAAAATTGTAAGTACACGCCCCTGTTAAACAGGGGCTGAAAAATTGTGCCTTAGGCACTGGTGCTGGTGCCACAACACTGCAACACGGCCCTCACAGAGACTGTACTTGGAGCACAGCAGTCACACGTGTTGCGAAGCATTTTTTTAAAAAATTGTAAGTACACGCCCCTGTTAAACAGGGGCTGAAAAATTGTGCCTTAGGCACTGGTGCTGTGGCATGGATCATTGAGGAGGAGGAAGAGGATAGTCAGTGAACATAAGAGGACAGTCACTCAGCATCAGCATAGGCAGTCTTGAAGGGATGTGACATTAAAAATTATTCGGTTATATCCGCCTCAGGTGCCTGGTAGCTGGTGGTGATCCAAGACTGATTCATTTTTGATGAATGTCAGTCGATCAACCGAGGCGGTGGACAGGCGCACCCTATGATCAGTCACAAATCCTCCAGCAGCACTGAATGTGCGTTCGGAAAGAACGCTGGAGGCAGGACAGGCCAGTAGCTCAATTGCATACTGTGCAAGCTCTGGCAGTGATCCATCCTCAGGACCAGTAAGCCAGAGGATTTTCGGTGGGAAAGGTGTCCAAGTCTGACCTTGCCCCAAGGTATTCCTGCACCATGTATATCAGACGCTGGCGATGGTTGCTGGAACCGATCATACCTTGGGGCTGCGGACTAAAAAATTGTCTGAACGCATCGGTCAGACGTCCACCTTCCCCACCGCTCCTTCTGCCACTGACCGAAGCCTCAGCAACTCGTCGCCCAGGACCAGGAGTTTGTAGCCTCCCAGTTTCTGGGAACGCGTTGCACAGACCTTTCTGCAAGGCCTCCCTGAGATGTCTCATCCTCTGCTCCCTCTGCGACGGCAAGATAAGGTCCGCAACCTTACCCTTGTACCGCGGATCAAGGAGAGTGGCCAGCCAGTAATGGTCCCTCTCCTTGATCCGAAGAACACGAGGATCCTTCCGCAGGCTTTGCAGGATCAGGGAGGCCATGCAGCGTAGGTTAGCTGAGGCATTCGGTCCGGAGTCTTCTGGGTCACTGAGGATGACATGATCGCCAGCCACCTCCTCCCAGCCACGTACAAGTCCACTGGCTTGTTGGGACTGTACATCATCCCTAAAAGACTGCTGCTGCTGATGCTGAGTGCCAGGCTCCACCTCCATGCTCACACAATCCTCCTCCTCCTCCTCCTCCTCCTCCTCCTCATCCTCTTCCTGTGTGATGGGTGGGACAGAAGGAACACTGTCCGGATAAAGGGGGCCTTGAGAGGCAAGGAAGTCCTCCTCTTCCTGCCTCTGTTCTGCCTCAAGTGCCCTGTCCATTATCCCACGCAGCGTATGCTCCAACAGGTGGACAAGAGGGACAGTGTCACTGATGCATGCACTGTCACTGCTCACCATCCTCGTGGCCTCCTCAAATGGTGAGAGGACAGTGCATGCATCCCTGATCATGCTCCACTGACGTGGGGAAAAAAACCCAAGCTCCCCTGACCCTGTCCTGGTGCCGTAGTCGCAAAGGTACTCATTGATGGCCCTCTGCTGGTGTGCAGTCGCTGCAGCATGGCCAACGTTGAGTTCCACCTGGTGGGCATGTCAGATATTAGGCGGTTCTTGGGCAGGTTCAGCTCCTTTTGCAGCTCAGTCAGCCGAGCACTGGCATTATAAGATCGGCGGAAATGCACACAGACTTTCCTGGCCTGCCTCAGGACATCCTGTAAGCCTGGGAACCTGCCCAAGAACCGCTGCACCACCAGGTTGAGGACGTGAGCCATGCAGGGCACATGGGTGAGCTGCCCCTGTCGCAGGGCGGAGAGGAGGTTGGTGCCATTGTCAGAAACGACCATTCCTGGCTTAAGCTGACGTGGCGTCAACCACCTCTCGGCCTGCCCCTGCAGAGCTGCCAGAACCTCTGGCCCAGTGTGGCTCCTGTCCCCCAAACACACCAGCGCAAGCACGGCATGGCATCTTTTTGCCTGCGTACTTGCGTAGCCCCTTGTACGCCTACGGAGCACCGCTGGTTCCAAGGACAGAGCACTGGAGGAAGAAGAAGAGGAGGGGGTGGAGGAGAGAGGTGTGTCACAACCAGTAGCAGTAGTCGCGTTTTGGAGGCGTGGTGGCGGAACAACCTCCAACACTACTGCACCTTGTCCTGCATCCCTCCCAGCTGCCAATAGAGTGACCCAATGGGCCGTGAAAGAAAGGTACCGTCCCTGTCCATGCCTGCTGGACCATGAGTCAGCGGTAATATGCACCTTACCGCTGACCGCCCTGTCCAGCGAGGCATGGACATTGCCCTCCACATGCCGGTAGAGAGACGGAATCGCCTTCCGCGAGAAAAAGTGGCGTTTGGGAACCTGCCACTGAGGAACCGCACATTGAACAAACTCACGGAAGGGGGCCGAGTCTACCAACTGAAAAGGCAGCAGTTGAAGTGCTAGCAATTTAGCAAGGCTAGCATTCAACCGCTGGGCATGTGGATGGCTGGGAGTGTGTACTTCTTTCTACGGTCCAGCAGCTGGGGCAGGGAAATTTGCCTGCTGCATTCGGACGTCGGTGTACTGCAAGTACTTGGTTGTGACACACCGAATTCTACACCTTCAGTCCTCTCAGAGCAGCTTTCAGAGAGGACTGAAGGTGTAGTGGGGATGGAGATCCCAGCTGAGGAGGAGCAAGGAGAGGTCCGCTTAGTTCTTTGGTGTGGGTCTTTTATGTGTGCCTGCCAACGAGCTGCATGGCAGGTCGCCATATGTCTGGTCATGCTTGTCGTGCCCAAGCGGCTGATGTTTTGGCCACGCGAGATACGCTTGAGACAAATATTGCAAATAGCAGTGGTGCGATCTGCTGCACTCGTCTCAAAAAAGGCCCACACCAAAGAACTTTTCTGATAACGTGCAGAGGCAGCGCCCTGCACAGGCGGAGCTCTGCGGTGTTGTACAGTTGCTGTGCTGGCCTCTACCTGGCCTCCAGGGGGCATCCTGCCTCGTTGGACATGTGACGCCGCATCCTCCTCCTCCTCGTCCTCCTCCTCATCCTCTCTCCCTTGAGGCACCCACGTGGAGTCAGTGACCTCATCATCCCCTCCCTCTTCACCACTAGAGCAAACCTGGCAGTAAGCTGCAGCTGGTGGAACTGTACTGCCAGATTCCTCAAGCTGGGTATCGTCATCCGAGCCTTCGAATCGTTGGGCATCCTCCTGGAGCATGTACCCAACACTGTGCTCAAAGAGTTCGGGGGACTCCTCAGGAGGACATGGTGGGTCTAGGGAAGGGGTGGCTGATGATGCTCTGTCAGTACCCTGAGCCTGGGTGAGAGAGGATGAGGAGGATGAGGAGGGCTTGGTCATCCATTCTACCAAGCCTTCAGCATGATGCGGCTCCACATGTCCAGCTGCCGAAAACAAAGACGCGCGTGTCCCATGGCCACGTGCTGATGACGATGCACGACCACGTCCACGTCCACGGCCACGTCCACTAGAAACAGAGACTGTCTGCCCTGTGTTCTTGGCTCTGCACGCTCTGCCTCCCCTTGGCGGTCTTCCAGCCATTGTAGTCGGTAGTCCTGTGGGTGCTGCTGAGAAGAAAATATAGGAGCTCTGTGTGATGCCACTAACACACTAGAAGTCCTATAGGTGCTTCTGCAAAGAAAATATAGGAGCTCTGTGTGATGCCACTAACACACTAGAAGTCCTGTGGGTGCTGCTGAGAAGAAAATATAGGAGCTCTGTGTGATGCCACTAACACACTAGAAGTCCTATGGGTGCTTCTGCAAAGAAAATATAGGAGCTCTGTGTGATGCCACTAACACACTAGAAGTCCTGTGGGTGCTGCTGAGAAGAATATATAGGAGCTCTGTGTGATGCCACTAACACACTAGAAGTCCTGTGGGTGCTGCTGAGAAGAAAATATAGGAGCTCTGTGTGATGCCACTAACACACTAGAAGTCCTATGGGTGCTTCTGCAAAGAAAATATAGGAGCTCTGTGTGATGCCACTAACACACTAGAAGTCCTGTGGGTGCTGCTGAGAAGAAAATATAGGAGCTCTGTGTGATGCCACTAACACACTAGAAGTCCTATGGGTGCTTCTGCAAAGAAAATATAGGAGCTCTGTGTGATGCCACTAACACACTAGAAGTCCTATAGGTGCTTCTGCAAAGAAATATAGGAGCTCTGTGTGATGCCACTAACACACTAGAAGTCCTGTGGGTGCTGCTGAGAAGAAAATATAGGAGCTCTGTGTGATGCCACTAACACACTAGAAGTCCTATGGGTGCTTCTGCAAAGAAAATATAGGAGCTCTGTGTGATGCCACTAACACACTAGAAGTCCTGTGGGTGCTGCTGAGAAGAATATATAGGAGCTCTGTGTGATGCCACTAACACACTAGAAGTCCTGTGGGTGCTGCTGAGAAGAAAATATAGGAGCTCTGTGTGATGCCACTAACACACTAGAAGTCCTATGGGTGCTTCTGCAAAGAAAATATAGGAGCTCTGTGTGATGCCACTAACACACTAGAAGTCCTGTGGGTGCTGCTGAGAAGAAAATATAGGAGCTCTGTGTGATGCCACTAACACACTAGAAGTCCTATGGGTGCTTCTGCAAAGAAAATATAGGAGCTCTGTGTGATGCCACTAACACACTAGAAGTCCTATAGGTGCTTCTGCAAAGAAATATAGGAGCTCTGTGTGATGCCACTAACACACTAGAAGTCCTGTGGGTGCTGCTGAGAAGAAAATATAGGAGCTCTGTGTGATGCCACTAACACACTAGAAGTCCTGTGGGTGCTTCTGCAAAGAAAATAGAGGAGCTCTGTGTGATGCCACTAACACACTAGAAGTCCTATAGGTGCTTCTGCAAAGAAAATATAGGAGCTCTGTGTGATGCCACTAACACACTAGAAGTCCTGTGGGTGCTGCTGAGAAGAATATATAGGAGCTCTGTGTGATGCCACTAACACACTAGAAGTCCTATGGGTGCTTCTGCAAAGAAAATAGAGGAGCTCTGTGTGATGCCACTAACACACTAGAAGTCCTGTGGGTGCTTCTGCAAAGAAAATAGAGGAGCTCTGTGTGATGCACTAACACACTAGAAGTCCTATAGGTGCTTCTGCAAAGAAAATATAGGAGCTCTGTGTGATGCCACTAACACACTAGAAGTCCTGTGGGTGCTGCTGAGAAGAATATATAGGAGCTCTGTGTGATGCCACTAACACACTAGAAGTCCTATGGGTGCTTCTGCAAAGAAAATAGAGGAGCTCTGTGTGATGCCACTAACACACTAGAAGTCCTGTGGGTGCTTCTGCAAAGAAAATAGAGGAGCTCTGTGTGATGCCACTAACACACTAGAAGTCCTGTGGGTGCTGCTGAGAAGAATATATAGGAGCTCTGTGTGATGCCACTAACACACTAGAAGTCCTATGGGTGCTTCTGCAAAGAAAATAGAGGAGCTCTGTGTGATGCCACTAACACACTAGAAGTCCTGTGGGTGCTTCTGCAAAGAAAATAGAGGAGCTCTGTGTGATGCCACTAACACACTAGAAGTCCTGTGGGTGCTTCTGCAAAGAAAATAGAGGAGCTCTGTGTGATGCCACTAACACACTAGAAGTCCTATGGGTGCTTCTGCAAAGAAAATAGAGGAGCTCTGTGTGATGCCACTAACACACTAGAAGTCCTGTGGGTGCTTCTGCAAAGAAAATAGAGGAGCTCTGTGTGATGCCACTAACACACTAGAAGTCCTGTGGGTGCTTCTGCAAAGAAAATAGAGGAGCTCTGTGTGATGCCACTAACACACTAGAAGTCCTGTGGGTGCTTCTGCAAAGAAAATAGAGGAGCTCTGTGTGATGCCACTAACACACTAGAAGTCCTGTGGGTGCTGCTGAGAAGAATATATAGGAGCTCTGTGTGATGCCACTAACACACTAGAAGTCCTGTGGGTGCTTATGCAAAGAAAATAGAGGAGCTCTGTGTGATGGGACTAACACACTTCAAGTCCTATAGGTGCTTCTGGGAAGAAAATATTGCTCTGTGTGTGTAATGGGACTAACACACTTCAAGTCCTATAGGTGCTTCTGGGAAGAAAATATAGCTCTGTGTGTGTAATGGGACTAACACACTTCAAGTCCTATAGGTGCTTCTGGGAAGAAAATATAGCTCTGTGTGTGTAATGGGACTAACACACTTCAAGTCCTATAGGTGCTTCTGGGAAGAAAATATAGCTCTGTGTGTGTAATGGGACTAACACACTTCAAGTCCTATAGGTGCTTCTGGGAACAAAATATAGCTCTGTGTGTGTAATGGGACTAACACACTTCAAGTCCTATAGGTGCCTCTGGGAACAAAATATAGGAGCTCTGCCTGCCTGCCACGAACACACTACAAGTCCTATAGGTGCTTCTGGTAACAAAATATAGGAGCTCTGCCTGCCTGCCACTAACACACTACAAGTCCTATAGGTGCTTCTGGGAAGAAAATATAGCTCTGTGTGTGTAATGGGACTAACACACTTCAAGTCCTATAAGTGCTTCTGGGAACAAAATATAGGAGCTCTGCCTGCCTGCCACGAACACACTACAAGTCCTATAGGTGCTTCTGGGAAGAAAATATAGCTCTGTGTGTGTAATGGGACTAACACACTTCAAGTCCTATAGGTGCTTCTGGGAACAAAGTATAGCTCTTTGTGTGTAATGGGACTAACACACTTCAAGTCCTATAGGTGCTTCTGGGAAGAAAATATAGCTCTGTGTGTGTGATGGGACTAACACACTTCAAGTCCTATAGGTGCTTCTGGGAACAAAATATAGCTCTGTGTGTGTAATGGGACTAACACACTTCAAGTCCTATAGGTGCTTCTGGGAACAAAATATAGCTCTGTGTGTGTGATGGGACTAACACACTTCAAGTCCTATAGGTGCTTCTGGGAAGAAAATATAGCTCTGTGTGTGTAATGGGACTAACACACTTCAAGTCCTATAGGTGCTTCTGGGAAGAAAATATAGCTCTGTGTGTGTAATGGGACTAACACACTTCAAGTCCTATAGGTGCTTCTGGGAAGAAAATATAGCTCTGTGTGTGTGATGGGACTAACACACTTCAAGTCCTATAGGTGCTTCTGGGAAGAAAATATAGCTCTGTGTGTGTAATGGGACTAACACACTTCAAGTCCTATAGGTGCTTCTGGGAAGAAAATATAGCTCTGTGTGTGTAATGGGACTAACACACTTCAAGTCCTATAGGTGCTTCTGGGAACAAAATATAGCTCTGTGTGTGTAATGGGACTAACACACTTCAAGTCCTATAGGTGCTTCTGGGAAGAAAATATAGCTCTGTGTGTGTAATGGGACTAACACACTTCAAGTCCTATAGGTGCTTCTGGGAACAAAGTATAGCTCTTTGTGTGTGTAATGGGACTAACACACTTCAAGTCCTATAGGTGCTTCTGGGAAGAACATATAGCTCTGTGTGTGTGATGGGACTAACACACTTCAAGTCCTATAGGTGCTTCTGGGAACAAAATATAGCTCTGTGTGTGTAATGGGACTAACACACTTCAAGTCCTATAGGTGCTTCTGGGAAGAAAATATAGCTCTGTGTGTGTGATGGGACTAACACACTTCAAGTCCTATAGGTGCTTCTGGGAAGAAAATATAGCTCTGTGTGTGTAATGGGACTAACACACTTCAAGTCCTATAGGTGCTTCTGGGAAGAAAATATAGCTCTGTGTGTGTAATGGGACTAACACACTTCAAGTCCTATAGGTGCTTCTGGGAAGAAAATATAGCTCTGTGTGTGTAATGGGACTAACACACTTCAAGTCCTATAGGTGCTTCTGGGAAGAAAATATAGCTCTGTGTGTGTAATGGGACTAACACACTTCAAGTCCTATAGGTGCTTCTGGGAAGAAAATATAGCTCTGTGTGTGTGATGGGACTAACACACTTCAAGTCCTATAGGTGCTTCTGGGAACAAAATATAGCTCTGTGTGTGTAATGGGACTAACACACTTCAAGTCCTATAGGTGCTTCTGGGAACAAAATATAGCTCTGTGTGTGTGATGGGACTAACACACTTCAAGTCCTATAGGTGCTTCTGGGAAGAAAATATAGCTCTGTGTGTGTAATGGGACTAACACACTTCAAGTCCTATAGGTGCTTCTGGGAAGAAAATATAGCTCTGTGTGTGTAATGGGACTAACACACTTCAAGTCCTATAGGTGCTTCTGGGAAGAAAATATAGCTCTGTGTGTGTAATGGGACTAACACACTTCAAGTCCTATAGGTGCTTCTGGGAAGAAAATATAGCTCTGTGTGTGTAATGGGACTAACACACTTCAAGTCCTATAGGTGCTTCTGGGAAGAAAATATAGCTCTGTGTGTGTAATGGGACTAACACACTTCAAGTCCTATAGGTGCTTCTGGGAACAAAGTATAGCTCTTTGTGTGTAATGGGACTAACACACTTCAAGTCCTATAGGTGCTTCTGGGAAGAAAATATAGCTCTGTGTGTGTGATGGGACTACACACTTCAAGTCCTATAGGTGCTTCTGGGAACAAAATATAGGAGCTCTGCCTGCCTGCCACGAACACACTACAAGTCCTATAGGTGCTTCTGGTAACAAAATATAGGAGCTCTGCCTGCCTGCCACTAACACACTACAAGTCCTATAGGTGCTTCTGGTAACAAAATATAGGAGCTCTGCCTGCCTGTCACTAACACACTACAAGTCCTATAGGTGCTTCTGGTAACAAAATATAGGAGCTCTGCCTGCCTGCCACTAACACACTACAAGTCCTATAGGTGCTTCTGGTAACAAAATATAGGAGCTCTGCCTGCCTGTCACTAACACACTACAAGTCCTATAGGTGCTTCTGGTAACAAAATATAGGAGCTCTGCCTGCCTGCCACTAACACACTACAAGTCCTATAGGTGCTTCTGGTAACAAAATATAGGAGCTCTGCCTGCCTGCCACGAACACACTACAAGTCCTATAGGTGCTTCTGGTAACAAAATATAGGAGCTCTGCCTGCCTGCCACGAGCACACTACAAGCCCTCTTTGTCAATCAATCTTTGTAACTGAATCTATCTAACTCAATCTCTGCAAGTGAATCTCTCTCTCTATCTATCTAAATGCAGCAGAGTGTCACAGGAACAGCCTGCTCAATCTGCGCCGGAACAGCATGTGACCGGCGCAGACGGCGTGGCGGCGTTTTATAGGGGGGGGCGTGTACTACAGCCCCTGAGCTGTAATTGGCTACAGGCGTCCTGCCTGTAGCCAATTATGGCTCTTCGAGTTTCGGGGCTGTGATTGGCCAAGCATGCGGGGGGTCACAGTGCATGCTTGGCCAATCATCAGCCAGCAATGCACTGCGTCGGCCGCGCCGGCCGCAATGCATTGCGGGGCCGCTCGCATCACACGAACGTGATGCGAGCGGCCAAAAATAGTTCTGGGCTCGCCGAGCGAGCGAACGCCGGTGCTCGATGCGAACGTGGGTTCGCATCGAGCACCGGGCCCATCCTTAATGGCGATTAATCGCAGTTGAAATTTTCTTTTTAAAAAGAGGTTTTATATGGTCCTGTATGCGAATCGAAAAGGCTCTTTTTGTTTTACCGACATAGAAACATCCACATCGGCAAGTGGCTAAGTAAATAACCCCCACAGTGTTGCACATAACCCGATGTTTGGGCTTATGTAAATTCCCATTGGGAAGTAGAGTGTTAGTGGAATTGGACAAGAACATACATGAGTCGCACTGTCCGCAAGGGAAGGTGCCAGATTGGTCCATTTTTTTTGGGTCATCTGGAGCATAAAAATGACTAGAGGTGAGTTTGTCGCTGAGGGATGATGGTCGGCGATAAGTGATTTCTGGATAAGTTTTTACATATTGTCCTACTATAGGGTCTGATGATAGGAGGGGCCAGAATGTATTTATAGTATTCCTGATTTGAGCAGACTGGTTGGAGTATTGGGTGATGAGACGTACAGGTTGATTGTGTTGAAGATTTTTGTCTCTAAAGATTAGTTCTTTCCGTTGCAAGCGTTTAACTCTATTAAATGATTGTTTAAGTAAATTATGGCTGTAGCCTCTGGATTTCAATCTTTGATATAGTTCAAAAGATGCTTGATGGAAGTCTTTATCATTAGTACAATTTCTTCTTATTCGCAAATACTGGCTGTACGGTATACTTTTGATGAGGTTTTTAGGATGGGAGCTAGATGCGTGCAATATGGTATTGCCAGCCGAGGCTTTTCTATATAACGAGGAATATAATTTACCTTCATTGTCAATAGTTATAGTAAGATCAAGGAAGGCAATTTTTTCCTGACTGGCCTCCAAGGAAAATTTGAGATTATATGTATTAATGGATATTTTTTCAAAAAAACGTTGTAGGTCTGGGTAGGTGCCAGTCCAAAAGATTAAAATATCATCGATATATCTCATCCAGGAGAGGATGTACTGGGTATGGCACCTCATCTCCGGATCCAGGAGGACATCCTTTTCCCACCCCCCCAGATACAGATTGGCGTAGGAAGGGGCACATTTGGTGCCCATTGCTACGCCCTGTATCTGGAGGTAGTGGGAGGATCCAAAAGTGAAGTAATTTCTAGTTAGAATAAACTTTAGCAGAGATAAGACAAAATTGTTATAAGGTTGTGCAGTGGGGCCGAGGCATTTTAGTTGATCAGCTACAACTTCCACTCCTCTATCATGAGGTATGGCGTTGTAGAGGCATTCAACATCCAATGCTACAAGGTAAGAATTTACAGGTAATTGCTGGTTTTCAAGGACACGTAATAGATGGATGGTGTCCTTAATGTGTGAGGGGAGTGCAGATACCAATGGGGCAAGATGTTTATCTACAAGTTCGCTGGCTCTTTCTGTGAGCCCTTCACAGCCGGACACAATAGGTCTGCCTGGGGTTTTTTTTATTGATTTTTTGAAGTTTGGGAAGGGAGTAAAAAGTTGGGGTTTTGGGGTGAGTTACATGTAGAAATTTCCAAGTATTGGTGTCTATGATTCCCTTTTTGGTTGCCTGAAAAATTAAATTTTGATAGTCTAAAATGTAGGACTTGATTCTGGTGGGACAAATGGATCTATACCATTCGTGGTTGTCAAGGATGTCGTGGCACATATTCATGTAAGCCAGGACATCCATGACAACCACGTTTCCTCCCTTATCGGAGGGTTTAATGACTATATTTCGATTCGACTGAAGGGATTTGAGGGCTCTCTGTTGGTTTTTCGTGAGGTTTGACATACCTGATTCATCTAAATTAAGTTTTTTCAATTCCTTGGTGGTTTGTTCCACAAAGGCCCAAATGGCAGGATTCGTGGTTAATGAAGGGAAATTCCTTGATTTCGGTTTGAAGGAGGTGGGACAGGAGAGGATAGGGGCCGAACTAGTTGTTTCATTTTGTATATTATCCAAAAGGTCGTCGTCGGTTGGGTCAGCTTCATCCAAGAGGGTCATTAAATCCTCAAGGGCTTGAATTTCTACTAAGGTTGGAACAGTGTTATCTGTATTAGCCATCTGAGTAGACGTGGTTTTTGAATGGTAGATTGTTTTATACAATAGTTTTCTCGCAAAGAGATGAAGGTCTTTAACTAATTGAAAACAATCAAAATCCATAGAGGGGCAAAAAGTCAAGCCCAGTTGTAAAACTTGGATCTGGGGTGATGTTAAAGGAGTGGAGGAAAGATTTACAACGTCAAGATTCGTTGCTAAGGTTGGTTCTTTGGTAAGCTGATAAATTATGTCGGTGTTAAAGGTGGGTCTTGGTTCTGGCCTAAAAAAATAGGTGCTAATTTCAATTCCTGAGGAGGTATGGGGAACATGGTCGGTAAACACGGTTCACTGGCTCTTCTAATGGGTGATGCCAGTGCAGGGATTGAAAAGTTGGAAGAATCCAACATACACAGTTGTGTAGTTGGAGGGGGTATATTTGAGGAAGAGGGTTGGTTTTTGGGATAGGGAGTAGAAATATTCGAAGTTTTAGGGCGAGTACTAGAAGATCTAGTTAGTATACTCGTATTTAGAGCTCGTTTAATTAGTTCTGTGGATGAAATGGGTTGATCATTCTTTCGTTTTTTTGTAATAGGGTCCTGGGAGAGTTCGTGGTAAGTTGTACTAGAACTGAAGGAATTGGATGAGGTACTGGGTGGGTCAGTGTTATTTTTGGCTGGTTGGAAATTAGATGATTTGGTTTGTGCTCTGGGGAAGGTAGGGTTGTCCCATTTATAGGCATAGCCATTTTGGTGAGCAGATCTATCTCTTAGAAATTTATTTTCTTTATTGCTGATAATATTTAAGGTATATTCCTCAATGTGTGCCCGTAAATTTTTGTCCTTTAGGGCAAAACGGGGGGATGATAGACATAAAATATGATTTTCATACCAGTCAGAGACCGAGGTATCGAGTTGATCAAGTTCACATTCATATTGTTTACATAGTATGGATATCATACCAAATGAACAAGTTTGAAGATTAAATTCCCATGAAGATTTGAGAACGTCATTGACTTTTTTCACGTTTGGAAAGATTTGAATTCGTAATCCCCATGGAACAATTTTGTATTCAGCATATTTTTCAAAGTACGTTTTGTGCCAGTATATTCGTACCTTTTTTTCCAAAAGACGCTGGAGTCGCATAAAGTCACGATCAAGGTCAGCATCAGAGATGTTGGTAGTGCTCTGAGACTGTTGTATTTTGGTCATCAATCCCTTCCATGCCTCCCCGGTGAGGTCAACCATCATGCGCCAAAGCGTTTTAAAGCTCTCAATGATAAACAAATTTTCAATATGAGGTTAATAAGCAATTAAATAGCAGTTCATTATAGAAATATTTTTTTAAAAATAGGATAAGTATTTTATACAAGGAGCAATGAACTGTGTGTGTCCCCCAAGGTTGAAATGATTCAAATGTGATTGAATTATTTGAGGACCATCTGTCAGGAATTGGTGTATTGAAAACACCTGGGACAGAAAGTAATGTACAAAAAGGCAGAGAGGGTCCACTAAGTGATACAGCACCTCATCCCTTAGTATAAGAGTATCAAAAAAAAGGGGGGGGGGATGGTGGAGTGGGGATTATAGCAGTGCTAAGATAATATAAGAGAGTTGGGGCGGACTCACAGTTCAAGGCTCGTAATAATCATTAGTTAGTAAAAATAATTTTTATTACATATAGACAATTATATCAAAACATACAAGGAGAAGAATATATATGTATGGAGAAATATTAACAATATATATTTTTCGTAGTAATACTCAGTTAGATGAATCAGGGCAAATAATTGAGGTATCACTTAAGGAATTTTTTAACAATCAAAGGTATTGAAAACAATACATGGTCAATGATAAAGTTAAATTATGCACATAAAATTGGAAGTAGGATTCACATTTAATGTGGGAAAACGACCTAAGGTAGACTGATTTAGTCTTTGTAGACTGTTCCGACATGTTTCGCCATAACAATGGCTTCCTCAGGGTATGTCTACTTTGCGTAATTGGTGTATCTGGTAAGAGAAGTATCAAAATAAGTTCCATTCAATGCTCAATAAAGGAGAAATTAGATACAAAGCAATATAAAGGACAAATATAATTGTAAAGTGGATTGTCACCAAGTTATCAGCGCAGAGGAAGTGCTAAGGCCCCTCCTTCCCAGAATGGAAAAAGGGCCCCCTTGTGGACCATCCCAGACTTACCCTAATAGAGGTGTGGAATAAACCCAGCCGCAGCCGCGGGGCAGGGCAGTCGTGCAGGATGCCACAGCTGCCTAATAGAAGGCGGTAAACCCCAGATTGGACATTTAATATATTAGCTGGTTGGAAAAGAAATAAAACAAAAGATAAACGAGTAATAAGAAGCAATTTAAATAGTGTTGTGTGTCCATGAGAAATTAATTCATGGACATGACGCCATACACTATATAAGGGACAATGTCTCAAATCGTTACTTACTTTCATTAATTTTGTAGGGTGGTTGAAAAAAAATATATAAAGAAGAACCGAAGGTTCTGATAGGGCGACAAAAGTTAAACACAGGAGGCACCTGAGGAGATAATAGTTGGACAGAGAGTTACATAGTTGAACACGGTAATGGTTCAAAAATAGGGAGGATGAAGGGTTTAAAGTTAAATAAAAAAAAAAAAAAAAAAATTTAAATACCTGTTTTTTTATTTAGAAAGTGTGAGGTGCAGAGCACCGTTCTGCTTGAAAAGTGCAATTGTAAACACCCTTGAAGCAAGGGAAAAAAGAAGGGAAGAGCATCCGATCGATCAAAGCTCGGCAGTGGGCTGAAGAAAAAAATACATTCAGGAGATCCTGATGAGTATCAAGTGGGTTGGGAAAAAATATCCAAAAAAAGAGATAAGGAATAGGTTTGATTTGCTTACTTGAGTACGAGCAGGTATGATGCGTCAGGTGCCTCCAGAGTCCTGTAGTGGACTAGTGTGGTGAGCTGGTTTAAATACCGCCTTCCTGATCGAGGCGGCGTGGATCCGCCCCTCGATCAGAGGACAATAGAGCCTATACGCATGCGCACAGCGCGTCACGGCCGGGAGCCTACGATTCCCATAGTTCCCGGCAATGAGCGCGCGGCGAGCGTGATGACGTCATCGCCGTTAAGACGGCGAGTGAGATAGCGAAGGCTGGCGGTGGGCGGGCTGTGAGGGCCCGCCCTCGGGTGTCCATACTAGGCCGCTGGGCTATCCCAAGGCGTGACAAGTCCGCCCCATAGGCGGTGGCTGAGTCCAGACACCGAAATGATGGTAGGAGGGCGAGAAGAGGAGGAGGGAAGGGGGAAAGAAAGAGGAGGGGACTGAGATGGAAATGAGCCAATGAAGGCTATATATTGGCAACATTCCTATGGGCTGAGAGAACCAGCGGCATTCTCACCGACAATAGATCCCAAATTTGCCCATACCAAATGCAATGGGAATTGAGCATATTTTAGTCATAACTAAACAGATACTTTAACTAGATAATTCTGTAAAATAATAAATAACAGATTTGTGAAGGTTTGAAGAAAAGTCAGACAGATCAAGCCAAAATAAGAATTGGTCAAGCGTCCATTCTAGAGATCAGGGGCAATTTAATACATGATAAGTGTGCAGTCAAAATACATTACCCATACAGTGTGTTAGGGAAGGTTTCAAAGAGGTTTCTATAATTCATATAGAGCATAATATATTAGTTACAGATAAGTAAAAATTCATTCACTTTACATAGAAAAATACCTACAGATAGGGAGGAGCAGGCTTTGGCGCATGATGGCAGAGAGATCACCAGGTGAGACCTCTGGAGGGGAGAAAGCCAATTGTGACCGTGAGAGAGAAGATTTCAGGTTGGAATGAAATGGTTGTTTAGAGAAAGGATTTGAAACTGATATACTCGTTCATACCTGGGTATCTGGTGGCATCTAGTGTGTATATCCACCTAGTTTCAAGTTGGAGGAGTCGGTTGTCTATGTCCCCACCGCGTACATTGAGGGGTAAATGTTCCAAAGCCGAAAATAGCATTGTAGTGGGATCAAAGTTATGTTTGAGAGCTACATGGCGATTAATCGCAGTTGAAATTTTCTTTTTAAAAAGAGGTTTTATATGGTCCTGTATGCGAATCGAAAAGGCTCTTTTTGTTTTACCGACATAGAAACATCCACATCGGCAAGTGGCTAAGTAAATAACCCCCACAGTGTTGCACATAACCCGATGTTTGGGCTTATGTAAATTCCCATTGGGAAGTAGAGTGTTAGTGGAATTGGACAAGAACATACATGAGTCGCACTGTCCGCAAGGGAAGGTGCCAGATTGGTCCATTTTTTTTGGGTCATCTGGAGCATAAAAATGACTAGAGGTGAGTTTGTCGCTGAGGGATGATGGTCGGCGATAAGTGATTTCTGGATAAGTTTTTACATATTGTCCTACTATAGGGTCTGATGATAGGAGGGGCCAGAATGTATTTATAGTATTCCTGATTTGAGCAGACTGGTTGGAGTATTGGGTGATGAGACGTACAGGTTGATTGTGTTGAAGATTTTTGTCTCTAAAGATTAGTTCTTTCCGTTGCAAGCGTTTAACTCTATTAAATGATTGTTTAAGTAAATTATGGCTGTAGCCTCTGGATTTCAATCTTTGATATAGTTCAAAAGATGCTTGATGGAAGTCTTTATCATTAGTACAATTTCTTCTTATTCGCAAATACTGGCTGTACGGTATACTTTTGATGAGGTTTTTAGGATGGGAGCTAGATGCGTGCAATATGGTACGAATATACTGGCACAAAACGTACTTTGAAAAATATGCTGAATACAAAATTGTTCCATGGGGATTACGAATTCAAATCTTTCCAAACGTGAAAAAAGTCAATGACGTTCTCAAATCTTCATGGGAATTTAATCTTCAAACTTGTTCATTTGGTATGATATCCATACTATGTAAACAATATGAATGTGAACTTGATCAACTCGATACCTCGGTCTCTGACTGGTATGAAAATCATATTTTATGTCTATCATCCCCCCGTTTTGCCCTAAAGGACAAAAATTTACGGGCACACATTGAGGAATATACCTTAAATATTATCAGCAATAAAGAAAATAAATTTCTAAGAGATAGATCTGCTCACCAAAATGGCTATGCCTATAAATGGGACAACCCTACCTTCCCCAGAGCACAAACCAAATCATCTAATTTCCAACCAGCCAAAAATAACACTGACCCACCCAGTACCTCATCCAATTCCTTCAGTTCTAGTACAACTTACCACGAACTCTCCCAGGACCCTATTACAAAAAAACGAAAGAATGATCAACCCATTTCATCCACAGAACTAATTAAACGAGCTCTAAATACGAGTATACTAACTAGATCTTCTAGTACTCGCCCTAAAACTTCGAATATTTCTACTCCCTATCCCAAAAACCAACCCTCTTCCTCAAATATACCCCCTCCAACTACACAACTGTGTATGTTGGATTCTTCCAACTTTTCAATCCCTGCACTGGCATCACCCATTAGAAGAGCCAGTGAACCGTGTTTACCGACCATGTTCCCCATACCTCCTCAGGAATTGAAATTAGCACCTATTTTTTTAGGCCAGAACCAAGACCCACCTTTAACACCGACATAATTTATCAGCTTACCAAAGAACCAACCTTAGCAACGAATCTTGACGTTGTAAATCTTTCCTCCACTCCTTTAACATCACCCCAGATCCAAGTTTTACAACTGGGCTTGACTTTTTGCCCCTCTATGGATTTTGATTGTTTTCAATTAGTTAAAGACCTTCATCTCTTTGCGAGAAAACTATTGTATAAAACAATCTACCATTCAAAAACCACGTCTACTCAGATGGCTAATACAGATAACACTGTTCCAACCTTAGTAGAAATTCAAGCCCTTGAGGATTTAATGACCCTCTTGGATGAAGCTGACCCAACCGACGACGACCTTTTGGATAATATACAAAATGAAACAACTAGTTCGGCCCCTATCCTCTCCTGTCCCACCTCCTTCAAACCGAAATCAAGGAATTTCCCTTCATTAACCACGAATCCTGCCATTTGGGCCTTTGTGGAACAAACCACCAAGGAATTGAAAAAACTTAATTTAGATGAATCAGGTATGTCAAACCTCACGAAAAACCAACAGAGAGCCCTCAAATCCCTTCAGTCGAATCGAAATATAGTCATTAAACCCTCCGATAAGGGAGGAAACGTGGTTGTCATGGATGTCCTGGCTTACATGAATATGTGCCACGACATCCTTGACAACCACGAATGGTATAGATCCATTTGTCCCACCAGAATCAAGTCCTACATTTTAGACTATCAAAATTTAATTTTTCAGGCAACCAAAAAGGGAATCATAGACACCAATACTTGGAAATTTCTACATGTAACTCACCCCAAAACCCCAACTTTTTACTCCCTTCCCAAACTTCATAAATCAATAAAAAAAACCCCAGGCAGACCTATTGTGTCCGGCTGTGAAGGGCTCACAGAAAGAGCCAGCGAACTTGTAGATAAACATCTTGCCCCATTGGTATCTGCACTCCCCTCACACATTAAGGACACCATCCATCTATTACGTGTCCTTGAAAACCAGCAATTACCTGTAAATTCTTACCTTGTAGCATTGGATGTTGAATGCCTCTACAACGCCATACCTCATGATAGAGGAGTGGAAGTTGTAGCTGATCAACTAAAATGCCTCGGCCCCACTGCACAACCTTATAACAATTTTGTCTTATCTCTGCTAAAGTTTAT
The DNA here is from genome assembly GCA_028564925.1 of Lithobates sylvaticus. NCBI lineage: Eukaryota > Metazoa > Chordata > Amphibia > Anura > Ranidae > Lithobates > Lithobates sylvaticus. The sequence goes on along the minus strand of CM053027.1, from coordinate 632,040,060 downwards.
TCTAACTAGAAATTACTTCACTTTTGGATCCTCCCACTACCTCCAGATACAGGGCGTAGCAATGGGCACCAAATGTGCCCCTTCCTACGCCAATCTGTATCTGGGGGGGGTGGGAAAAGGATGTCCTCCTGGATCCGGAGATGAGGTGCCATACCCAGTACATCCTCTCCTGGATGAGATATATCGATGATATTTTAATCTTTTGGACTGGCACCTACCCAGACCTACAACGTTTTTTTGAAAAAATATCCATTAATACATATAATCTCAAATTTTCCTTGGAGGCCAGTCAGGAAAAAATTGCCTTCCTTGATCTTACTATAACTATTGACAATGAAGGTAAATTATATTCCTCGTTATATAGAAAAGCCTCGGCTGGCAATACCATATTGCACGCATCTAGCTCCCATCCTAAAAACCTCATCAAAAGTATACCGTACAGCCAGTATTTGCGAATAAGAAGAAATTGTACTAATGATAAAGACTTCCATCAAGCATCTTTTGAACTATATCAAAGATTGAAATCCAGAGGCTACAGCCATAATTTACTTAAACAATCATTTAATAGAGTTAAACGCTTGCAACGGAAAGAACTAATCTTTAGAGACAAAAATCTTCAACACAATCAACCTGTATGTCTCATCACCCAATACTCCAACCAGTCTGCTCAAATCAGGAATACTATAAATACATTCTGGCCCCTCCTATCATCAGACCCTATAGTAGGACAATATGTAAAAACTTATCCAGAAATCACTTATCGCCGACCATCATCCCTCAGCGACAAACTCACCTCTAGTCATTTTTATGCTCCAGATGACCCAAAAAAAATGGACCAATCTGGCACCTTCCCTTGCGGACAGTGCGACTCATGTATGTTCTTGTCCAATTCCACTAACACTCTACTTCCCAATGGGAATTTACATAAGCCCAAACATCGGGTTATGTGCAACACTGTGGGGGTTATTTACTTAGCCACTTGCCGATGTGGATGTTTCTATGTCGGTAAAACAAAAAGAGCCTTTTCGATTCGCATACAGGACCATATAAAACCTCTTTTTAAAAAGAAAATTTCAACTGCGATTAATCGCCATGTAGCTCTCAAACATAACTTTGATCCCACTACAATGCTATTTTCGGCTTTGGAACATTTACCCCTCAATGTACGCGGTGGGGACATAGACAACCGACTCCTCCAACTTGAAACTAGGTGGATATACACACTAGATGCCACCAGATACCCAGGTATGAACGAGTATATCAGTTTCAAATCCTTTCTCTAAACAACCATTTCATTCCAACCTGAAATCTTCTCTCTCACGGTCACAATTGGCTTTCTCCCCTCCAGAGGTCTCACCTGGTGATCTCTCTGCCATCATGCGCCAAAGCCTGCTCCTCCCTATCTGTAGGTATTTTTCTATGTAAAGTGAATGAATTTTTATTTATCTGTAACTAATATATTATGCTCTATATGAATTATAGAAACCTCTTTGAAACCTTCCCTAACACACTGTATGGGTAATGTATTTTGACTGCACACTTATCATGTATTAAATTGCCCCTGATCTCTAGAATGGACGCTTGACCAATTCTTATTTTGGCTTGATCTGTCTGACTTTTCTTCAAACCTTCACAAATCTGTTATTTATTATTTTACAGAATTATCTAGTTAAAGTATCTGTTTAGTTATGACTAAAATATGCTCAATTCCCATTGCATTTGGTATGGGCAAATTTGGGATCTATTGTCGGTGAGAATGCCGCTGGTTCTCTCAGCCCATAGGAATGTTGCCAATATATAGCCTTCATTGGCTCATTTCCATCTCAGTCCCCTCCTCTTTCTTTCCCCCTTCCCTCCTCCTCTTCTCGCCCTCCTACCATCATTTCGGTGTCTGGACTCAGCCACCGCCTATGGGGCGGACTTGTCACGCCTTGGGATAGCCCAGCGGCCTAGTATGGACACCCGAGGGCGGGCCCTCACAGCCCGCCCACCGCCAGCCTTCGCTATCTCACTCGCCGTCTTAACGGCGATGACGCCATCACGCTCGCCGCGCGCTCATTGCCGGGAACTATGGGAATCGTAGGCTCCCGGCCGTGACGCGCTGTGCGCATGCGTATAGGCTCTATTGTCCTCTGATCGAGGGGCGGATCCACGCCGCCTCGATCAGGAAGGCGGTATTTAAACCAGCTCACCACACTAGTCCACTACAGGACTCTGGAGGCACCTGACGCATCATACCTGCTCGTACTCAAGTAAGCAAATCAAACCTATTCCTTATCTCTTTTTTTGGATATTTTTTCCCAACCCACTTGATACTCATCAGGATCTCCTGAATGTATTTTTTTCTTCAGCCCACTGCCGAGCTTTGATCGATCGGATGCTCTTCCCTTCTTTTTTCCCTTGCTTCAAGGGTGTTTACAATTGCACTTTTCAAGCAGAACGGTGCTCTGCACCTCACACTTTCTAAATAAAAAAACAGGTATTTAAATTTTTTTTTTTTTTTTTTTTATTTAACTTTAAACCCTTCATCCTCCCTATTTTTGAACCATTACCGTGTTCAACTATGTAACTCTCTGTCCAACTATTATCTCCTCAGGTGCCTCCTGTGTTTAACTTTTGTCGCCCTATCAGAACCTTCGGTTCTTCTTTATATATTTTTTTCAACCACCCTACAAAATTAATGAAAGTAAGTAACGATTTGAGACATTGTCCCTTATATAGTGTATGGCGTCATGTCCATGAATTAATTTCTCATGGACACACAACACTATTTAAATTGCTTCTTATTACTCGTTTATCTTTTGTTTTATTTCTTTTCCAACCAGCTAATATATTAAATGTCCAATCTGGGGTTTACCGCCTTCTATTAGGCAGCTGTGGCATCCTGCACGACTGCCCTGCCCCGCGGCTGCGGCTGGGTTTATTCCACACCTCTATTAGGGTAAGTCTGGGATGGTCCACAAGGGGGCCCTTTTTCCATTCTGGGAAGGAGGGGCCTTAGCACTTCCTCTGCGCTGATAACTTGGTGACAATCCACTTTACAATTATATTTGTCCTTTATATTGCTTTGTATCTAATTTCTCCTTTATTGAGCATTGAATGGAACTTATTTTGATACTTCTCTTACCAGATACACCAATTACGCAAAGTAGACATACCCTGAGGAAGCCATTGTTATGGCGAAACATGTCGGAACAGTCTACAAAGACTAAATCAGTCTACCTTAGGTCGTTTTCCCACATTAAATGTGAATCCTACTTCCAATTTTATGTGCATAATTTAACTTTATCATTGACCATGTATTGTTTTCAATACCTTTGATTGTTAAAAAATTCCTTAAGTGATACCTCAATTATTTGCCCTGATTCATCTAACTGAGTATTACTACGAAAAATATATATTGTTAATATTTCTCCATACATATATATTCTTCTCCTTGTATGTTTTGATATAATTGTCTATATGTAATAAAAATTATTTTTACTAACTAATGAGTATTACGAGCCTTGAACTGTGAGTCCGCCCCAACTCTCTTATATTATCTTAGCACTGCTATAATCCCCACTCCACCATCCCCCCCCCTTTTTTTTGATACTCTTATACTAAGGGATGAGGTGCTGTATCACTTAGTGGACCCTCTCTGCCTTTTTGTACATTACATAATGTATATACTGTTTCTGTCTTTTCAGACTATATCTAATTTGTATGAACTAGTATGCTTTTGTACTACTGCAAAGTCATGATGTAAAATTTACTCCAGTCCTGGAATATATTTTGTAAGTGTGCAAGGTAATAAATAAATTAAAAATTCTTCTTCTTCAAAAAAAAAGAAAAATCCACAACGATACACAGAAAACTCCCAGTAATGGTGGAACCATTGTATGTACCATACCTTAAAAAGCGATGTGTGACCATTATGTGGCTAATATCTACAGTATCTTACACAAGTACTAATCCTGTGTGTAGAGCTTTTAACATGAATAGGAAAGGGTGTGTAATATATAACATATCATTGATTTACAGACCCAACAGGCATGCTCAAAGGTCAAACCTTACACACGTTATGTCTACATGGTCATTATTAGGCCCGACCCATCCAAAACCATCTGATATTTATAGGTCCGTACATGCAGCCATTAAAAGAGGGTCCTGATATTTGTGTATTTATTTATCAAAAATATGGAGGATGAATATAGTGTGGGGCACTTCAAATCCTCAAGGTAGTGGAGGGTATATAATCTGGAACTATCACAAGGAATCCTACTGCTGATGTTTCCAAGTATCCACAGATGACTCAGTCTACTGAACCTCTCAGCACTGGGCTCCTGGGTTCAAGCCAGCTCATTGGGTATAAGGAACACTGGATGAAAAGAGTGTGGATGTTGCCTCCGTGACTCCTTGGATTTTCTCTAGATATCCTAGTTTCCACATATAATTCAAACATGGACAGCTATTCAAATTGCCTTTTACTCAGATTACCGCTGTAGGACTGCCTGTGTTGTACTGCAGACGGGCAGCTCCTACAAGCACAATAATATACCTGTGCATTGCTGCCTGTTTCTGGGTTGAGGGCGCCAGTGTGTGCATGCAAAACAGGGAGAAAAAACAAGCAGATTTTACACACATTGACACTTGTTAGGCATACACCTAACCCCTCGATTACCCTGAGATGTCAACCCCTTCCCAGTACAGTGACAGTGTATAGTATTATCACTAACCACTGTATTGGCATCACTAGTGATGTCATTGTCAGATTTCCCACCACACCAGTTCCACTATGAGTCGCTGATCACCGCCATTACAGTATAGCATTATTATCTGCATAAATTCCAGTATATATACCATAGATTGTAGACGCTCTAGTATTCACACAAACCAATAAATATACACTTATTGGGATTTTTTTTACAAAAGACATGTAGCAGAATACATTTTGGCCTAAATTTATGAAGAAAATTGATTTATTTTTATTTTTTATGTATATGTTTTATAGCTGAAAGTAAAAAATGTTTTTTTTATTCAAAATTTTCACTCTTTTTTCAGTTATATAATAAAAAAAAAGTGGTGATCAAGTACTAGGGGTGTTAAAATAAAATAATTGCAGCATCGATGCGTTGCGATCCGGACTTCGCGATGCTGCACCGATGTTGCGAGTCAGCCGAATTGATTTTTGATGACGTCATCCGTCGTTCTGCTCTGTGCAGTGCTCTGCCTCTCAGGGAGAAACACAGAGGCAGAGTCTGCATGGTGGCTAAACCCCCCTCCCCTTCACTGAAGAAGAAAGTCAGCTGATGAGCTGACAGCCAGTACAGTGCAGGGGGAGGGGCTCAAGGAGACCCGACATCGGTAGAGGCTTCACTGGAGGCACCGGAAGGGGAAAAACACACTGAGCATCATGGAGGAGGGGGAATCGAATGAGGTAAGTGCCAGTGTCACTGACCCTATCCCTCCACTACCATAACCCCTCTGCCTGATCCCTCTGCCCCTGATCCCACCATCTGTCTGCCTGATCCCACCATCCATCTGCCTGATCCCTCTGCCTCTAATCCCACCATCCATCTGCCTGATCCCATCATCCTTCTGCCTGATCCATGGCATCCCTCTGCCACTGATCCCACCACCCCTCTGCCTGCTCCCAGCCATCCCTCTGCCACTGATCCCACCACCTCTCTGCCTTATTCCAGCCATGCCTCTGCCACTGATCCCACCACATCTCTGCCTGATCCCAGCCACCCCTCTGCCACTGATCCCACCACCCCTCTGCCTCTGATCCCAGCAATCCCTTTTGCCTCTGATCCCAGCCATTACTCTGCCTCTGATCCCAGCCATGCCTCTGCCTCTGATCCCAGCCATGCCTCTGCCTCTGATCCCAGCCATGCCTCTGCCTCTGATCCCAGCCATGCCTCTGCCTCTGATCCCAGCCATGCCTCTGCCTCTGATCACACCATCTGTCTGCCTGATCCCATCCATCCCTCTGCCTCTGATCCCATCCATCCCTCTGCCTCTGATCCCAGTCATCCCTCTGCCTCTGATCCCAGCCATCCCTCTGCCTCTGATCCCAGCCATCTGTCTGCCTCTGACCCCATCCATCCCTCTGCCTCTGATCCAAGCCATGCCTCTGCTTCTGATCCCAGCCATCCCTCTGCATCTGATCCCAGCCATCCCTCTGCCTCTGATCCCATCCATCCCTCTGCCTCTGATCCAATCCATCCCTCTGCCTCTGATCCAATCCATCCCTCTGCCTCTGATCCAATCCATCCCTCTGCCTCTGATCCCAGCCATGCCTCTGATCCCAGCCATCCCTCTGCCACTGATCCCAGCCACCCCTCTGCCACTGATCCCAGCCACCCCTCTGCCACTGGAGAAAGATTGAGTTTTTCTGACTGCTTGAATTTTTGGATAAAACTTTACCCATGCGCACTTGCGCATGATCATGATGCATTGCGGAATCAAATTGTGGACAGGATAATCGTAATCAAATCGAATCGCGACACCAGTGAAGATTCCTACCCCTCTCAGAATGGACAGATGCCAGGACAATCCCAAAAAATTTGCAAAAGTGTGCCAGTGTGATAGTCGCATCTCCAGGAACAGTCATCCAATTGCGGAAATAGTTTGGCCAGTACAGATGGGGTTCTGTACCACGTGTCACGATTTTGGAGGTGGTTTCCTGATCTTTGCTGCATTTCCTCCCAGAAAAGATATTTAGATTAAGGTTTAGAGAGGGGTAATGTACATAAAAGAATATATTATTTCACTCTTTCTACTTTTATGTACTGAGAAAAACATTATAAGAGCACGCTCACACTAGAATGCTGTGCAGCAAACCCACCTTGAGTGCACTGCCCTTGTGATCTGCAGTGGGTGTCAGTGCAAAATTAATGACACCTCAAATGCTGGTTACAAATGCAGTGCATTACATTGTACCATGTATGTGCATGCACTACTTTTAGCGCGGTGTGTTTTCAGCCCATTTAAATGGTCTGAAA